>CM038681.1:320722407-320886283 GCA_021605205.1 Aegilops longissima | reverse complement strand
ACCGAAGCCCTCCATAAGCTTTATTGTGTAGGTGTGAGAACCAAAGGATTGGTACCAATAGTGTATTTATTGTCCGATTTGAGGAACTTATTCATTTTCAACATCGGTCAAGGTAATTGGTATGTTCTCTTTCTCCACTCATATTTGCTCGAGTCTTGTGATGGATAGGCAAGGCATTTCATCTCCGGTCGACAACAACGACGCGGAAAACTACATCCGATAGAGGCAAAGGTGTCCGCCTTTCGGAGATGTTGGTTTTCGCTTTGGAGGAAGTCGATTTGACGATCCGATACAACGAGGAGGACGCCGCCTTAGCAATCGCTAAACCAACTCCGAGAGGTTATTGACCACGCCGAGCACGATCAACTCGACCACGAGGGTCTGCTTTCTGCGAGCAAACGAAGAACAAGCAAGAAACGAGATCAATCGGATATTGGCAATATAAGATGAAAGCTTTATTGATCAAGGTGGGGTTCTGACGCTTTGTCCGGTCGTGAACACAAACGGCCGGGTTGCAGCTATGGCTTAACTTTTAATCTAAACAAAACCTGGTCTAAAATGCCTGGTTGTATATATGGAGGAAGAGGGGGAATTTCGTGGTCCTTGGTGGAGGCCCAAATCAACCCTAACTCTTGTTTCCCCACATACGGACTCTAAAAACAGCCTATACTTAAGTATTTCGAAATTACATGGGCCTGGCCTCAATAATAAGGTGACACAGACCCAGAATAGCCTATGGACTAATATTATGAAGTGGCATCTTGTATATTTCTGTCCAAGGCCTCATGCACTCATTAGGTGGCTTCAAAGTCCTCGAATCATCACTTGTAACTCCGTTTGTTCTCCTTCGCATGGCATTATCTCCATGCTTGTTCTTGCTCCAATGTCCATCCTTCTCCAAGTTAGGGCCTTCATTTGTAAGAAAACAAATGTATCCAATTTAGGCAGATCATATTCTCATGAACATTAGAATCATTACCAAGAAACGAAAGTACCTGAAAATTTAATTTAGCAGTCTAGTAATTGGTCCAAGATATGGAGTAGGCTGTGGTGTAACAATGGTATTGATGTCCTCATCATCCTCCCTTCTTGAAATGAAGTCGCCCTCAGAAGCTCATATTCTCACCCAAATAAGGCTTCAAATCTGAATGTTAAAAGTGGGACTAACCAAAATCTCAGAGCTGTTTATATGCATTATCATTTATTTTCTCACCTTAAATGGACCATCGGCGTGGCATTAGCTTTGATTTATGCAAATTAGGAAACCTATCTCAAAATGTACAAACAAGATCTCCGTGCAAAGACAACATGTTTTCACCCTTATCTCCAGCAAGTTTATATTTAGCATTCAACAATGTTTTCCTTAGTTATCTCATGCATTTTAAAATCAATTGAAGTTCTTTAGCATCAAAATTAACCTTCCCAAGATGGAAGACAACAAATCAATAGGTGAAGTAGGAAACCATACACAATTTCAAAAGGCCACATCTTAGTAGTAGAATGCAATGAACGATTATAACAAATCAATATGAGGCAAGATTCTTCCCACATTTTCTTATTATTCTTCAAAACCCAAGCATAGTAGACAATGTTCTATTGACTACCTTGCTTTGTCCATCGGGGGGTGACAAGTAGTACTAAAAGCGCTTACCCCAACTTAGCCCATAAACATCTCCAAAAGTGGCTAAGAAACTTAGTATCATGATCTAAAAATAGTATTTGGACACCATGCAAGGTTTAATAATTTTAAAGAACAAATCAGCAAATTAAAAGATCATCGCTTTTATGACATGGTATAAAGTGTGCCATTTTCTAGAATCTATCCACGACAACAAATATGTTATTCCTCCCTTCTTTGTTCGGGAGGTAAACCTAAACAAAGTCCATAGATATATCCTCCCAAGGAACACTAGGCAAAAAAAGGAATTAAACCATGAGGATTGAGTCGACTTAGTTTTTGAATGTAGTTGAAAATAAAAACCCAACATCCCGGCCTCATCTTTGGCCAAAAGAAATGTGTAGCAAGTATATCCTCCGCCTTTTCACGCCAAAGTGTCCCATTAATCCTCCTCCATGCCCCCCCAAAAACAAAAGAAAGGTAGTGCAGGAATGCATAGCTTGTTAGCACGGAAACAAAACCATCATTAATAAATTAACTTGTTCCATGTTCTTCCCTTTTACAATTTCCAAACATCTTTAAAAAGATCATGCACATATTGATCTTTGATGGTTCCAAACCAAATATTTTAAATAAGTTGTGAAACATAGTATATCGAAGAAAAGATCAAAATAACATTTTTCCCTTCTTGTGTTTAATGACATAAGGGAAAGTCTCAATGAATTCAAACCCATTTTAGCATGTCTATGATTCCTTTAGCTTGATTTTAAAGTTTTCTGCAAATTTCAAATTCTTTCCCAAAATTAATGGTTCCCCAATTCCTCTGCCCCAAGGCCATATTAATTCCCTTTTTGAAAATTCCTGGCCCCCAATTTTTGTAAATAGCAATCGCTAAACCAACTCCCGAGAGGTTATTGACATGCCGAGCACGCATCAACTCGACCACGAGGGTCTCGCTTCCCGCAGCAAATGAAGAACAAGCAAGAAACTGAGATTGCAACTGGATATTATGTAATATAAGATGAAAGCTTTATTGATGAGGACATCAATACCATTGTTACACCCACAGCCCCCGCTGCTATACATACCGGACCAATTACTAGAGCTCAGCAGACGCCAATTGAATTATCGTACTTTCGCTTCTTGGTAACCATTCCAATGTTCATGAGAATATGATGCTGCCTAAATTGGATACATTTGTTTTGCTTACAAATGAAGGGCCTACCATGGACAAGAAAGATGAACCTTGGAGCAAGTTCAAGCATGGAGATGTTGGCATGCGCAAGGGGAACAAGAACGGAGTTACAAGTGATGATTCCAGACTTTGAAGCCACCCTAATGAGTGCATAAGGCCTTGGACGAAATATACAAGATGCCACTCATAATATTCGCCCATAGGCTATTCTAGGTGTCTGGCACACCTTATTATTGGGCCAGCCCATGTAATTTCGAAATACTTAAGTATAGGCTGTTTTAGAGTCCGTGATGTGTGGGGAACAAGAGTTAGGGTTGATTTCACCCTCCACCAAGGGCCACGAAATTCCCTCTTCCTCCATATATACAGCCCTTAGGGCACCGCTTAGACCTTGGGTTTTGTTTAGATTAAAGTTCGCCATAGCTGCAACTTCGCAGATTTGCTTGTGTTCAACGACTGCATAAAGGCGCCACAGTAACCCCATCTTGATCAATAAAGCTTTCATCTTATATTCGCAATATCCAGATTGCAATCTCAGTTTCTTGCTTGTTCTTCGCTTGCTCGCAGGAAACAGCCCTCGTGGTCGTTGATCGTGCTCAAAGGTGGGTCAATAACCCTCGGGTTGGTTTAGCGATTGCTAAGGCGCGACGCCTCGCAGACGCTCAGAAGTCTGATCGCCAAGGTCGACTCCTACGTAAACGATAGCCACCATCTCATCAAACATCGGGACACCTTTGCCTTTATCAAGTGGTATCAGATTTCCAGGTTGCTCGGTGAGATTTTCCAGCTTTTCGTAGTTTAGATCGAGTCCGGTTCTTCATACCTATTGTCCACTTAAAAGCCACAAAAAAAATTAGGTTAGTTCATCATATCCCAACCAATCTGAGCCTTGCATAATCTTTTTAGGGTTTTTGCTTTGTTGAATTTATGTTGCATCGTCGCGGTCAAGTTGCTGGTCTTAGAGTCTAGTCTTTTAGAGTTTCGAAGTTCGGTCATAAGTTGTCACGCTGCCGCACCATCATCATCGCCTGCCATCTACCACCATTGCTTTTCCGCCACCGCCTCAATCCGTATCCATATACCACCACCAACCAGATCCATATACCACCACCGCTACCATATACCATCACCGCTATCATATACCACCACCATATATCCACCACCAATCCGAAGTTATCTCATATTAGGTTTGTTTTCTAGATCCATCTAGTTTCCGATTCGTGTTTCCTTGCCGAGTAGGTTTCAAAAAAAAAAAAAAAGAGTCTGAAACCATGTCTCCGCTTAGGCCCAAAATTTTCCAAAACGCATTTGTCAAAAAATTTTTCCGCTATCCTATTTTTAGGTGTTTCTAAGTGGATTGAGACAGTCACATGCTATAGAAAGTTTTTTGACCTGCTTCAGTTTTGGGTCCCGCACCAAAAAAAAAAATTTGGTCGAAAAATTTCATGCCCATCCTGCTGGGCTTGACTCTGGAAGAGTTTTGAGACACTCGCCATTATAGTGATTTTTCGCAAAAAAAGAGCAGCAGAAAAAAAAAAAAAAAAAAGAAGCAAGAAAAAAAAGAGCGTAAAAAAATTCCAGAGTGTGCTTTTCGTTGTTTCGCAGCACGTGATTTTGTTAGTGTTCTAGGCTCGTGCCTCTAGCACGTTTAGCCTAGGACCAAAGACAAGACTGCTGCTGAGCGCTTATTCAACTTTGCATCTCGAATTGATTATTGTCAACCTTTTGCTACCATATTATAAGCCTTCCCAGCTCCACATACATCTACATCGTATGCTTGACTCTCCCTCGTAATCGCCTATCCAAGCTTTGAGAGTTTTGACTACATCGTTGTCGATCACCGTCGCCGGGTAAGAACTGTAAGAATTTGAGATTTGCTTGACGGATTTGTGATCGCCCACCACACCACCACCACCACTTCCTAGTAGTCTGTCAATCATATTCTTGTGTGTTTTATTGTCGCTAACCATGGCAGGATCACAAGTCGATTTAGACCGACCGGGAGAACATGACAAACAAAGCGCTACATGATAAGTTTCAACAAATGATGAGTGGGCAGGTGGACGATGTGCTAAATAGATTTGAAGAGGCCATGGAGAAGATAGATGGCATTGAGAAGGCGTCAAACAAAGCTCGATATCAAGTTTAATGAATTGCTCGCATGCCTACCACCACCACCACCGGCTGCACCTAACGCACCTCTACTACAACAACACGGACTACCTCCACATCGCGAAACAGCTCCCTCCGCCGAGCTTCCCGTGTCCTCTTCACCGCCAAGCTGCCGGTGTCATTGTTGATACTTCGCGGGCTCCTGCCACAAGCGGGGAGGATGATTATGTGAGAGCTTACGAGGATGAGGTTGATCAACATCGAATCCACGCAGCAACCACCAGCACCACAACCACCAGGTCGCCCACATGCAAATAATGGCAATGTTCGCTCCCTTCAGTACGTAGATCATGACCATCTCCCTAAACTGAAATTGAATATTCCACCATTTGAGGGTAGATATGTTCCTGATATATATCTTACTTGGGAATTAGAAACTGAACAACGATTTACATGTTTACAATATCCCGAGGAGAGACGGTTCTCGCCGCTGTTTGTGCTTTCACTAGCTTTGTATGTGTTTGGTGGTCTCAACATTGTAGATTATATCCTGCCTCCAGCTACTTGGGCTGCTTTGAAAACTGCTATGCGACTCGCTGGTTCCTCCATATTATCAACGTGAATTACTTCAAAAATTGCAGCGCTTAAGACAAGGAAAAATTCGTAGAAGAATATTATCAGAATTACAAACCGCTTGATTAGATGTGGTATTGTTGAGGAGAATGAAGCTATGCTTGCACGCTTTTCTGGTGGATTAAATAGAGAGATTCAAACCATTCTAGACTACAAGGATTATAATAATATCACTCGATTATTCCATCTTGCTTGTAAAGCTGAACGTGAAGTGCAGGATCGACAAAGCGCTGGCGCGGACTAACTTTTCTGCAGGTCGACCTTCATCATGGACACCACGGCATCATCTACTTCACACGCTCTACTACACCGCACCTCCGTCGGCTGCCACCTCCAACCCGTGATACAAGAAAGCAGGCACAACCACCACTATCTCGCCAAGAGCACACCGCTGGCCTCACACAGAGCTCTTCTTCTTCCATGGCGCCAACAGGCACACAAGTGATATTATTTGTCGTCGTTGTAAGGGAAGAGGACATTTTTAGAGAATGCACATCTCAGCTGCAGTGATGATTGCTACGAGGATGGTGGGTATGAGTCTCTTAGTGACTATGATGAAGAGACTTTGGCTCTTCTTACACATGAAGAACACGGTGGAGATGATTCTGATCCTGAGACGCAATACATGGCTGTCAAGATGCCGACAGTATGAATGTTTAGTTGCTCAACGTGTTTTGAGTGCAGGTTACAAGTCGAGCAAAATCGAGGCATAACTTGTTCCATACAAAGGAGTTGTGAAGGAACGCTCTATTCAAGGCCATCATAGATGGAGGGAGCTGCAACAACTTGGCTAGCATGGATATGGTGGAGAAGCTTTTCTCACCACAAGACCACATCCACATCCTTACTACATCCAATGGTTCAACAACAAATGCAAGGTTAAGGTAACACGATCGTCTCGTGTGCATTTTAGTATCTCTACATATGCTGATTATGTTGATTGTGATGTGGTACCTATGCAAGCATGTTCCTTATTACTTGGTAGACCATGGCAATTTGATAAAAATTCTATACACCATGGTAGAAACAATCAGATACTCTTGTTCACAAGGATAAAAAATTACTTTGCTTCCTATGACTCTGATTCCATTTTGAAAGATGATATTAATAGAGCTAATAAAGCAAAACAGAGAAAAATAAGAGTGAAAATCAGATTGTGGTAAAAGAATTTGAGCAACAAATGAAGCCTAATAATAAACCATCTAATGTTGCTTCTGAAATTAAACTGAAAAGTGCATGTTTATTTGCCACCAAATCTGATATTGATGAGCTAGATTCTAGCAAATCTGTTTGCTATGCTTTTGTGTGCAAAGAGGCATTATTTTCATTCGAGGACGTGTTTTCCTCTTTGCCCCTCGCTGTCACTAACATTTTGCAGAGAGTTCACGACGCCTTCCCACAAGACGTGCCACCGGATTACCACCTATTCGAGGGATTGAGCATCAAATTGACTTAATTCCCTGCATCGCTACCCAACCGCGCACCATACCGCATCAATCCAGAGGAGACGAAGGAGATTATGCGCCAAGTATGTGAGCTGCTCGACAAAGGTTATATACGAATCTCTTAGTCCTTGTGCTGTTCCTATTATACTAGTGCCTAAAAAGGATGGTACGTCAGTATGTGTGTTGATTGTAGAGGCATTAATAATATTACTATTCGTTATCGCCATCCTATTCCTAGGCTAGATGATATGCTTGATGAATTGAGTGGTTTCACAATATTCTCCAAAGTTGATTTATGAGTGGATACCATCAAATTCAGATGAAATTGGGAGATGAATGGAAAACAGCATTTAAAACTAAGTTTGGATTATATGAGTGGTTAGTCATGCCTTTTGGGTTAACTAATGCACCTAGTACTTTCATGAGATTAATGAACGAAGTTTTACGTGCTTTCATTGGACGATTTGTGGTAGTTTACTTTGATGATATACTGATTTATAGCAAATCTTTGGAAGAACATTTGGAACATTTACGTGTTGTTTTTAATGCTCACGTGATGCACGCTTGTTTGGTAACCTTGGGAAGTGCACCTTTGCAATCGATTTAGTATCTTTTCTTGGCTATGTTGTTACTCCACAGGAATTGAAGTTGATAAAGCCAAGATTGAAGCTATTGAGAGTTGGCCGAGCCCAAAACGGTCACACAAGTGAGGAGTTTTCTTGGACTCGCTGGTTTCTATAGGCGCTTTGTGAGAGACTTTAGCACCATTGCTGCACCTCTCAATGAGCTTACAAAGAAGGATGTGCCTTTTGTTTGGGGTACCGCATGTGAAGAAGCCTTCACGGTATTGAAAGATAAGTTGACACATGCCCTTTACTCCAACTTCCCGACTTTAATAAGACTTTTGAGCTTGAATGTGATGCTAGTGGAATTGGATTAGAGGTGTGTTATTACAAGATGGCAAACCTGTTGCATACTTTTCTCAAAAATTGAGGGCCTAGTCTGAACTATTCTACTTATGACAAAGAATTATATGCTCTTGTTCGGACTTTAGAGACATGGCAACATTATTTATGGCCCAAAGAATTTGTTATACATTCTGATCATGAATCTTGAAACATATTAAAAGTCAAGCTAAACTGAATCGTAGACATGCTAAATGGGTTGAATTCATTGAGACTTTCCTTATGTCATTAAACACAAGAAGGGTAAAGAAAATGTTATTGCCGATGCTTTGTCTCGTCGCTATACTATGCTTTCACAACTTGACTTCAAAATATTTGGTTTGGAGACCATCAAAGATCAATATGTGCATGATGCTGATTTTAAAGATGTAATGCAGAATTGTAAAGAAGGAAGAACATGGAACAAGTTCGTTATTAATGATGGTTTTGTGTTCCGTGTTAACAAGCTATGCATTCCTGCTAGCTCTGTTCGCCTTTTGTTGTTGCAGGAGGCGATGGAGGAGGATTAATGGGACACTTAAGGCCAAGAAGACGGAGGATATACTTGCTACACATTTTTTTGGCCAAAGATGAGACGGATGTTGAGCGCTTTGTTGCTCGCTGCACTACATGTCAAAAAGCTAAGTCACGACTCAATCCTCATGGGTTATATATGCCTTGCTCGTGCCTAGTGTTCCTTGGGAGGATATATCTATGGACTTTGTTTTAGGTTTACTCTAACAAAGAAGGAGGGATAGCATATTTGTTGTCGTGGATAGATTCTCAAAATGGCACACTTTATACCATGTCATAAAAGCGATGATGCTGTTAATGTTGCTGATTTGTTCTTTCGTGAAATTATTCGCTTGCATGGTGTGCCAAATACTATTGTTTCAGATCGTGATACTAAATTTCTTAGCCACTTTTGGAGATGTTTATGGGCTAAGTTGGGGACTAAACTGCTTTTTAGTACTACTTGTCACCCCAAACCGATGGATAAACTGAAGTAGTCAATAGAACATTGTCTACTATGCTTAGGGCTGTTTTGAAGAATAATAAGAAAATGTGGGAAGAATGCTTGCCTCATATTGAATTTGCTTATAATCGCTCATTGCATTCTACAACTAAGATGTGCCCTTTGAAATTGTGTATGGCTTCCTACCCTGCACCTATTGATTTGTTGCCTCTTCCATCTTCGGAGAAGGTTAATTTTGATGCTAAAGAACGTGCTGAATTGATTTTAAAATGCATGAGTTAACCAAGGAAAACATTGAGCGTATGAATGCTAAATATAAACTTGTTGGAGATAAGGTAGAAAACATGTTGTCTTTGCACCTGGAGATCTTGTTTGGTTACATTTATGTAGGATAGGTTTCTAGTTTTGCTAAATCAAAGCTAATGCCACGTGTCGATGGTCCATTTAAGGTGTTAGAGAAAATAAATGATAATGCATATAAACTTGAGCTGCCTCGCAGATTTTGGGGTTAGTCCCACTTTTAACATTGCAGATTTGAAGCCTTATTTGGGTGAGGAAGATGAGCTCGTCGAGACCACTTCATTTCAAGAAGGGAGGATGATGAGGACATCAATACCATTGTTACACCCACAGCCCCTGCTGCTATACATATCGGACCAATTACTAGAGCTCACATGACGCCAATTGAATTATCAGTACTTTCGCTTGGTAACGATTCCAATGTTCATGAGAATATGATGTGTTTAAATTGGATACATTTGTTTTGCTTACAAATGAAGGGCCTACCATGGACAAGAAAGATGAACCTTGGAGCAAGTTCAAGCATGGAGATGTTGGCATGCGCAAGGGGAACAAGAACGGAGTTACAAGTGATGATTCCAGACTTTGAAGCCACCCTAATGAGTGCATAAGGCCTTGGACGAAATATACAAGATGCCACTTCATAATATTCGTCCATAGGCTATTCTAGGTGTCAGCACACCTTATTATTGGGCCAGCCCATGTAATTTCGAAATACTTAAGTATAGGCTGTTTTAGAGTCCGATGTGTGGGAAACAAGAGTTAGGGTTGATTTCGACCCTCCACCAAGGGCCACGAAATTCCCCTCTTCCTCCATATATACAGCCCTTAGGGCACCGCTTAGACCTTGGGTTTTGTTTAGATTAAAAGTTCGCCATAGCTGCAACTTCGCAGATTTCGCTTGTGTTCAACGACTGCATAAAGGCGCCACAGTAACCCCACCTTGATCAATAAAGCTTTCATCTTATATTCGCAATATCCAGATTGCAATCTCAGTTTCTTGCTTGTTCTTCGCTTGCTCGCAGGAAACAGGCCCTCGTGGTCAGGTTGATCGTGTTCGCGCGGGTCAATAACCCTGAAGTTGGTTTAGCGATTGCTAAGGCGCCGACGTCCTCAAGACGCTCAGTAGTCGGATCGCCAAGGTCGACTTCCTACAGTAAACGATAGCCACCATCTCATCGAAACATCGGGACACCTTTGCCTTTATCATTTATTGATCAAGGTGGGGTTCTCGTGACGCTTTGTCCGTCGTTGAACACAAACGGTACGCCAAGTTGCAGCTATGCGAACTTTTTAATCTAAACAAAACCTAAGGTCTAAACGGTGCCCTAAGGGCTGTATATATGGAGGAAGAGGGGGAATTTTGTGGCCTTGGTGGAGGGGTCCCAAATCAACCCTAACTCTTGTTTCCCCACACATACGGACTCTAAAAAACAGCCTATACTTGAGTATTTCTGAAATTACATGGGCCTGGCCAATAATAAGGTGCTATTAGCACCTAGAATAGCCTATGGACGAATATTATGAAGTGGCATCTTGTATATTTCTGCCCAAGGCCTCATGCACTCATTAGGTGGCTTCAAAGTCCCGAATCATCACTTGTAACTGCGTCTTGTTCTCCTTATGCATGGCATTATTCCATGCTTGTTCTTGCTCCAATGTCCATCCTTCTCCAAGCTAGGGCCTCATTTGTAAGCAAAAACAAATGTATCCAATTTAGGCAGCATCATATTCTCATGAACATTAGAATCATTACCAAGAAACCAAAGTACCTGAAAATTTAATTGATATGCACAGCTCTAGTAATTGGTCCAAAGATATGTAGAAAGAGGGGCTGTGGGTGTAACAATGGTATTGATGTCCTCATCAACATCACCAAAACGCCTCTTCAATCTACAACGACAAGTGCAAGGCACACAATCAAGATTGCGAGAGCGATCGAGAACATCTCCATCGACATTCATCACTCCAAGCAAGGAGAAGGGACTACTTCGACAAGAAGCTTGCCGCATATAAAGAGGAGCAAGATGCAAGGATGGAGGAGATTCGCCTTGATCAAGTCTTCTTCCCTTCGCCATCTTCAAGACGGCGACGCTCAAGACACAAGTCTTCGAGCGCCCAAGCGATGCAAGTGCAAATCGCCCCGCCCACATCTACATGGCGACCACCATCACGCTTAGGATCCACATCGCCATGAAGGGCAAGTCACCTCTAAGCATCATGTGCACGACGACGATGAACGACATCTTCTACGAGCTCAAACACGACAACGACACCATCATCATGAAGATGCTCCACAAGCGCAAATGCATAAGTCCCAACACGCCAAGTCGAAGCTTCATAAGCACAAGAGAAGACCGCGAGACGACCACCACCAAGACGGCGCTACGGGTTACATCTACC
Organism: Aegilops longissima; assembly: GCA_021605205.1. Classification (NCBI taxonomy): domain Eukaryota; kingdom Viridiplantae; phylum Streptophyta; class Magnoliopsida; order Poales; family Poaceae; genus Aegilops; species Aegilops longissima. The sequence continues at coordinate 320,874,657 of CM038681.1, read as the reverse complement.
ACTTCGCATCTTCGCCAAGTGTTCTCAAGGCATCTTCGCTTTTGACGATGGCATCTTCGCTTACTTCCCAATGTACGCCTACATCGACTTCATCAAGTCCAAGGCGACCACCCACTTAGCGAGGGCGACACTTCCATCTTCGAAGCCCTCAAGGAAGATGGCCGAGCATGGGAAACTCCTTCGGTCAAGGAGACGAGCTATGAGGTGCCACATCATATGGGCCTCCAACACCAAGACGGTGACAAGACGGTCGAAAGCAAGGGCCATCCCTTCGACCACGGGCGATGAGCGCGAACCTCTTCAACAACATGAAGACGACGCCCACATTGGACTCATACTCCGAGTCAAGCCACGCCGACCGCTAATGGAGACATTTGCACCCACATCTCCAGCACCCACATATGTCGAGATGCCCCAATTGCCATGTGAGGAGAGCCACCACCCCATGAGTGACATGAGTGACTCCACCATACGTGACATTGAGAGCATTTCCTATGAGAGGATGAGTGTGACCACCACTAGTCCCACACTTGAGAGCATGCCACACATCCTATGTGAGGTTGAGCGCCATTTGAGTGACTCCACCAACCATACGAAAGGAGAGCATCATTGAGGGAGTGAGTGAGCCACAACACTTAGTGAGTGAGGTAGTTGACACGACATGTGAGGCCACTAAGATTCCTAACGAATTAACCTCTACTCCTAGTGTGTTTTCTTCTTTGGTGCTAGGTCTCCTACATGACGACATACCTATCCTCGACGAGTCCATCCCTACATTGGAGACGACGATGGCCATGGTGGACGATGATACACCCCCCACATGGTTCCATCAAGATGAAGATGACAACGAATGGATCTTCAACACCTCACCTACAACACATGAGCGATGCTCCAAAGGTAACATAGGTGATGGTGCTTCTCTTGTCCCACTAGTGGACTCTCTTACCATCGATTGCTCCCATGATGTCGACTCCACCTATTACCATGCTTCATGCTAGTGAAACTTCTTCATGCCTTGACTTACCTATTTATGATGAATATGATGATGAGCATGTTGAGTTGCCTAGTTGTGATGTTATGCTTCATAGGATATCTTGTGAAAATTCTATTGGTCACTTCATGTTTGACAATCCATTGAATTTGTCATATGCTATGAGTGAGATCTCCCATATTGCATCATTTCAATCTCAACATAGTAACTATGCATGCCCCATTAAAATAAATCCCATTTGCACTTATGGCATAGATGACTAGATGATGGTCATTGGCCTTTGCTTTCTTGTGATGATATTGCCATGCTTCCTTTACATGATTTATGCAATTCATCTACTATTCCATGCCATGATCACATTGTTCCAAATATGCATTGTTTTGGATGTTGTCAATATTCTCCATGTGATGTATCCATTAATGCTCATGAGGAGACCCCATAGTTTCCTCTCACACATTAGGAGATTTTAATTCATCCCATACTTTGCATGATTCACATAATTGCTTGCACCTTATGCATTCCATGAATAACAATGCTCTACATATTTCTCATGATGCATTACACAATTTGAGTCTCCATTATGCTATACATAACATCAAACCTATCATGATGGATGACATGTTTCTATATCACGCATCTCATTTATTTGAGCATTGGATATTTTGTGCTAACCGACACATGCACGTGCAAGATCATGATGGATGATGTGTATATGTACCATGCACACACAATTTTTCCTTTGTCTTTGTTTTGTGTAGGTACTCATGCATACTGCCAACTTCTCAATCCCAAGAGTTGATTTAAACGAGCTCTTGAGAGCAACGATGACTTGGGATCACGTGGACTTTCATTCCCACCATTCCTTTTAAGCAAGGACTACGCAAGATCTCTTCTACTTGGCTCTCACACGGCTATGGGCTATTTACCACTTGCCACCTTATGCTCATTTTACCGTGTTCACTTTGCATGTTATGCTTGCTTCTATGCCTTTGCCATGCACTTGTGACCCTTTGCTTGCATCTACCCATGATTCACCATTATGCTACTCCTATGTGTATTTGCATGCTTGGTGGAGATCCTAGTAGCTATTGCCATGTTTATCATGTGCCTCATACTATTGTTGATTCTTGTGTTGGGAGAGTCATGATGTTACATTGCTATTTACATAGGACTTCTTGCCAATACCATGAACCTACTTTCCTCATATCTTGCTTTCATGCTTGTGCTATGACATGTGAATTATTCATGCAAGACTATTTGCACACATGACATGCCTGCCATGATTCCTCCTAGTATGTTGCATCTTCGCACTACTAGCTTGCTTGACTTGATCGCTATGATTGCTTGCTATGTTGCATCACCCATGTTCCACTATTACTTGCTTTCTTGGGTTGATGACATATATGCTCATGCCTCTCACATGATATATCTTGATCATTGTCTCTTGTGTCCATTAGTTGCCTCTTTCATATCCACTTGTATTGAGTGCAACCATACTATGCTTATTGATCTTGGAGACTTTGACATATTACTTGTGATGCATGCTTGTTTGAATGAGACTATTGCATTTGGTTGTTCTCGCATCATATGCCTCCATACTATGCAATGCTCCCTTGTCCTTTCTAATGATGAGCATGATGCATACACTTGTTTGGTATCTTACCACACGAATGATAGGTTTTGCACTTTCGCTAACCTCATTTGTTTTTCCGAGTGTTTGTCATGTTCTTTCATTTTGAAGGATTCACAAGGCATTACCGCCATGAGACATATTGGTTATGTGAAGGCATCCATGATGTGCAACTCCAACATCTTCCGGAACACTCATAAGGTGAACTCCTTCTTTGAGCCATCCTCAAGTTTGCATATTGATGGGTCACTCTTTCATTGTTGTTTCCTTCTTGTTGTCTACATGCTACATCTCGTGAACGGAGGAACGACATTGAGATTGGCTACATGGACCTTCACATTGAGGAGCGCCGACTTATTGGATGCACCTTCGGTTTTCCACTCTTGCCACGACATCGAGCATTGGTACACCACCATCTCCATATTTGTTGATTGCGCTCATACATGTCATGCTCGATGGACATACCATTCTCACCACAAGTTTGCACCCTATGCATGGATTGACACACATTTTGATTGTCTTGTTGCACCTCTTCCCATGTCATCCATGATATATGAGCTTGTGCATTTTCTTAGCAAATTTGTTGTGATCTTCCTTGAGGGCATATTCATACATCATGATCATATTGCCCATCATCAATTGCATGATATCATACACATGTTGAGAATCCATTGCCATATTCATGCTATTGATAAACCGCTCTCTATGACATCATTTTGCACCGTGGTTGCATTGATCACATTCACTTTACATTGGTCACTTCATGTTTGACAATCCATTGAATTTGTTATATGCTACGAGTGAGATCTCCCATATTGCATCATTTCAATCTCAACATAGTAACTATGCATGCCCCATTAAAATAAATCCCATTTGCACTTATGGCATAGATGACTAGATGATGGTCATTGGCCTTTGCTTCTCTTGTGATGATATTGCCATGCTTCCTTTACATGATTTATGCAATTCATCTACTATTCCATGCCATGATCACATTGTTCCAAATATGCATTGTTTTGATGTTGTCAATATTCTCCATGTGATGTATCCATTAATGCTCATGAGGAGACCCCATAGTTTCCTCATACACATTAGGAGATTTTAATTCATCCCATACTTTGCATGATTCACATAATTGCTTGCACCTTATGCATTCCATGAATAACAATGCTCTACATATTTCTCATGATGCATTACACAATTTGAGTCTCCATTATGCTATACATAACATCAAACCTATCATGATGGATGACATGTTTCTATATCACGCATCTCATTTATTTGAGCATTGGATATTTTGTGCTAACCGACACATGCATGTGCGCATCATGATGGATGATGTGTATATGTACCATGCACACACAATTTTTCCTTTGTCTTTGTTTTGTGTAGGTACTCATGCATACTCGCCAACTTCTCAATCCCAAGAGTTGATTTAAACGAGCTCTTGAGAGCAACGATGACTTGGGATCACGTGGACTTTCATTCCCACCATTCCTTTTGCGCAAGGACTACGCGATCTCTTCTACTTGGCTCTCACACGGCTATGGGCTATTTACCACTTGCCACCTTATGCTCATTTTACCGTGTTCACTTTGCATGTTATGCTTGCTTCTATGCCTTTGCCATGCACTTGTGACCCTTGCTTGCATCTACCCATGATTCACCATTATGCTACTCCTATGTGTATTTGCATGCTTGGTGGAGATCCTAGTAGCTATTGCCATGTTTATCATGTGCCTCATACTATTGTTGATTCTTGTGTTGGGAGAGTCATGATGTTACATTGCTATTTACATAGGACTTCTTGCCAATACCATGAACCTACTTTCCTCATATCTTGCTTTCATGCTTGTGCTATGACATGTGAATTATTCATGCGACTATTTGCACACATGACATGCCTGCCATGATTCCTCCTAGTATGTTGCATCTTCGCACTACTAGCTTGCTTGACTTGATCGCTATGATTGCTTGCTATGTTGCATCACCCATGTTCCACTATTACTTGCTTTCTTGGGTTGATGACATATATGCTCATGCCTCTCACATGATATATCTTGATCATTGTCTCTTGTGTCCATTAGTTGCCTCTTTCATATCCACTTGTATTGAGTGCAACCATACTATGCTTATTGATCTTGGAGACTTTGACATATTACTTGTGATGCATGCTTGTTTGAATGAGACTATTGCATTTGGTTGTTCTCGCATCATATGCCTCCATACTATGCAATGCTCCCTTGTCCTTTCTAATGATGAGCATGATGCATACACTTGCTTGGTATCTTACCACACGAATGATAGGTTTTGCACTTTCGCTAACCTCATTTGTTTTTCCGAGTGTTTGTCATGTTCTTTCATTTTGAAGGATTCACAAGGCATTACCGTCATGAGACATATTGGCTATGTGAAGGCATCCATGATGTGCAACTCCAACATCTTCCGAACATTCATAAGGTGAACTCCTTTCTTTGAGCCATCCTCAAGTTTGCACATTGGATGGGTCACTCTTTCATTGTTGTTTCCTTCTTGTTGTCTACATGCTACATCTCGTGAACGGAGGAACGACATTGGAGATTGGCTACATGGACCTTCACATTGAGGAGCGCTCGGACTTATTGGATGCACCTTCGGTTTTCCACTCTTGCCACGACATCGAGCATTGGTACACCACCATCTCCATATTTGTTGATTGCGCCATACATGTCATGCTCGATGGACATACCATTCTCACCACAAGTTTGCACCCTATGCATGGATTGACACACATTTTGATTGTCTTGTTGCACCTCTTCCCATGTCATCCATGATATATGAGCTTGTGCATTTTCTTAGCAAATTTGTTGTGATCTTCCTTGAGGGCATATTCATACATCATGATCATATTGCCCATCATCAATTGCATGATATCATACACATGTTGAGAATCCATTGCCATATTCATGCTATTGATAAACCGCTCTCTATGACATCATTTTGCACCGTGGTTGCATTGATCACATTCACTTTACATTTGTGTCCACAATGAATGCTTTACATGTCATTTTACATCATTTGGATAAGCATCTCATGCTTTGTCATGAACAATCTTGCCGCACGGACTCATTCTTACATGATGGACACTTTGTGTGCGCTAACCATTGTATTTCCGAGTGTCGTTTGTGTTTGCTCTCTTTGCAGGTCTACCATCCCGACGACACCGTGGACTACTTGGATTGCGCCATGTCTTCAACTTCGTCCAACTACAAGTCCGCTCACGACAACCGTTTCCATGGTGATGAGGATCACGATCCGAGGTCGGATCTTTCCCAAGGGAGGGGAGATGATGTGGAGCATCCCACGTTCATCCCCATGTACACTCCATCTACTCTCCAAGCCCCAAGGATACATAAGATGAGACCTCGACTTTGCGCCATTGGACCTAAGGTGAACTCGCTCCTTTCCGAATCTTCCCTTTCCGCATGTAAGACATGGATGCTACTTCAAGAGCGGACCTTGTGCATACTCAGGTACACCCGAGGAGACCATGGAGAGCCCAAGGACCAAGGCCAAGCGTGCGCGGAAGCGAAGGAAGGAGAAGGAGAAAGAAGACCCAGGGCGAGCGGTACTACCGCCAACACCAAGCGGTACTACCGCTAAAGGCCCCCGAGCGGCACTACCGCCGAACTTTCGCTCATCGCCGCCAACCCGACAAACTCCTGTGCTCGAGCGACCAGGTCCGTATTACCGCCGGTCCAAGCGGCACTACCGCTTACAAGCGGTACTACCGCCCTCCCAAGCGGTACTACCGCTCCGCCTGTGCGCAACTGCGGCCTTTGGCCTTGTATCCCCCCTCTCACTTACCCCTTCGTGGCTTAGACTATAAATAGACCACCTCCCCCTCCTTTCTAGGGTTAGCTTAGGTTTAGCTCATGTTTGTGTGAGAGCCTTTGCTCATCCACTTGGCTACTTCTCCTCGGAGCTCAGGACCTCTTGGAGAAGATCCCCAGCGGATTCAAGACCCCTTCTAGGGTGGACCCCATCAAGACCTCCTCTCGGAGAAGAACGGCTACCGTTTGTATCGTCCTTTGTTGACCTTGAATCATGTATCTCCCTTTGTGTTCATCGATCTAGCATTTGTGTGACCGATTCCTTGTTGGTTGAGTGTTTTCCCTCGTTCCTCCCCGTGATTTCCTTGTGTTCTTCCGCTCGTTCTTCGTGATTCCCCCGTAGGATCCGCTCCAACGTGAAAGATCGTCCACGTAGGGTTCCGCCCTACATCACAAAGGGAGGACGAAGTCGTCGAGGATCGGCGCGTCATCATAAATGGGACCTAGCACCAAATGAGAAGACACAATAGAGGTAGAGGTCAAGTTGTTAGAAATGCAAATGGCCTCACTAGACCTATCAACTATCTCACTCTCTCTATGTGGTGGTTCACTCACTCCCTCAAAATAGGTGCACTCAAACTCACGTATGGTGGAGTCACCATCTCACTCAAGTGGTGGGGTTGTGGCTCTCCTCACATGGGAATTGGGGCAACACATATATGGGGCTAGTGGTGAAGTCACTCTCACTCTCAATATGGTGGCTCAAGTCACTCAAGTCATCAGATGTCGCCGTGGTCGAAGGGAAAATCCCATGCTCAACCGTCTCGTAGTCGTCATCGTGGATGAAGGCCAAGATGGCACAACATCACTCGCCTCCTAAGATGGAAGCATCATCCTTGCTCGCCACCTTGTCGCTTGCCTCCAAAGCTTGGTCCTTGAAGGTCTCCGTGAGTCGCATTTGTCGCCGCACCATCTTGAAAAAGAGTCAAGGTAGACTCGGCATCATCAATGCCACAAAGAGGGATGGCGGTGAAGTTGTACTTGGGAGCATCATCTTGGAGCTTGTCGGGCTTGGACATCATGGTGGTACTAGCCTCATGCTTGTCGTAGAGCTTGGTCTCCACGAAGTTTGCTTGGGGTGGAGAAGCGTTGGCCTTCATGAGTTCTTGTTCCGCCTTGAGAGCACCAATGTAGTAGTCGCCGATGGACTCGTAGTTCTCGAGGAAGATGGTCTTGAGATGTCGCAGTAATCCCATCATGAAGTGGAACTTCATTGACATGGGGTCGCCCACGCCGCTCGTCGAAGGCAATCTTCATCTCCTTGAAGTACGATCGATGGACTTGGATCCTTGGATGGTGTTCTCCAATTGGCGTCCGGTTGTTCCGTAGGTTGGAGGCACGAACTCTCGCCGCAAAGCTCTCTTCATCTTGGACCAACTCATCTCGTAGCACTCCGAAGGTGTATGAAACCACCATGTCGAGGCGTAGTCGTGGAAGTTTCTTGTGGCGCACTTCAGTTGATCTTCGGGAGGAACTTGATGTAGCTTGAGGTAGTCGTCCATCAAACGCTCCCACTCGAGGTACTCCTCGGGTTCTTGAGTCCCATAGAAAGGAATCTCGTGGTCGATGTTGAGGTCATAGTAGCTCGTGGAAGTCGCGGACTTGAGCTTGGGGAGCTTCTCTTGAGCGTAGTCTTGAGGTGCTTGTTGGCGAAGATGCCGAATATCCGAAGGCGAAGATGCCTTGAAGTCGTTTGGAGAAGATGCCAAGGGAGATGGTGAAGTCGTTGAGCGGTTGTTGATGTTGAGCTCTGGACCTTCACGTTCTTGTTGATGATGGTGTCGATGCCGATGTGATCTTGTCGGAGATTGTAGCATGGAAGCATGTGCTCTTGAGCGTCTTCTCGAAGATGAGGAAGATCGCTTGTAGGACTTGATGAGGGCTTTGATCTCCTCCATTTGAGCTTGCATCTTGGCGTTGGAGTTGTTGTTCGTGGCATCGAACGCGTCGTTGTTGTTGTAGACCGAAGGTGAAATGCCGTGCCTATCCATCACAAGACTCGAGCAAATATGAGTGGGAGAAAGAGAAGAACTTATACCAATGTACCTTGACCGATGTTGAAAATGAATCAAGTTCACCCAAATGCGGACAATGAAATAGCACTATTGGTACCAATCCTTGTCGGTTCTCACACCTACACAAGTAAAGCTTATGGAGGAGCTCGGTGAGGATAGTGGCACAAAAATTTAATGCAAAATGTTAGCAAGAGTCAATAATGTTGAAAGAGATTCACAAATTCGCAAGCGAAACAAGTAGACCAATAGCAATATGAGGCACACGGAAACACACACACGGATAGATAAATGGGGCCGTGCAACCAAGGAATGAGCTCAAATGTGGAATCCACCAAAACGCTCGTGTTGCACAACTCAAGAGAGACGCTAGCACGATTGCTCAATAGGCGGATACGACACTTGTGCACAACCTATAAGATGCAAAATGGATAAACTTCTATCCCAAGTATGCTATGAATGTATGGTTCCCGGTGTTTCTCTCAAGATGATCCAAGATGATCGTATATTACAATCTTATATGCAATGTGTTATGATGCTATGGCACTTGCTTACAAGCTCTTTGCTCTCTTTCTTTTGCTTAAAAGCTTTATTTCTTTTTTTTTTCTATGGCCACTTTGCACAATGCACTAACCAACATAGCAATTGTGTATATGCGGGAACAAACTTGAGACACAATGGATGATATGATACCAATATGATATGGTATGGTATGTAATGGAAGGTATGATCACTAATGTGCACAAGTAACGTTGCCGGCAATACTCAAATGGCTAGTCTCGATAGGCAAGTAACGCAAAAGTAAGGCTAAGGGTTAACAATGCAATGGCAAAGGGAATATACAATGGAGGGATACCACGATACGAAGATGATATGGAGGTTACCGTCCGGCGATGATGAGTGGCGTGGTTCTTGATGTAGATACCAAGATGATGGAGACTCGTCCCTAAGTAGCCGAAACACCTTAGGAAACGGAAAAACCACGAACTCAAAATCTCAAATGACAAATGTCAAAATGGTGGTATCGGGAATGCGGTGATGGTTTGCACTTGGCAATGCGGAAGTGGAATGATGGGCTATACACGTGTCGGAGTTGAAGTTGCCGTCCCTAAGTAGCCGAAACACCTTAGAAGACACAAGCCACAACTCGAAAAAGCTCAATCAACAATTGGGTTAAGTTGGGTTGTCGGAAGTGTATGGTGGGCAAGGTGATGTGGAAGTGGTGGTGGTGGTTGATGAAGAAGCAATCGTCCCTAAGTAGCTGAAACACCTTAGGAGACTCGAATCACTACTCAAGCAACCACTAATGCTATGGGGAACAAAATTGGTTAGGTTGCGAAAGTCGGTGGTGGCTATGCGGATGATATGGTGGAAGGCCTAGGCAAACTTGCCAAATTCTCAAAAATTTGATGGAGTCAAATGGTGGTGGTAGTATTTTTATGGGAAGGGGGATCTCAATAGCTTCGAAATGAGCTAAAGAACGCGAAAATCGGACTCCGGATGAATTAGTTATGGACAAAACGGTGAAACGAAAAAAACTGAAATTCCAGGGGCCGGATATCCGGGGGTCGGGGCCGGATTTCCGGGGGTGTATGTCCAGAACCGAGCGTATTTGTTGCTCCAGGGCCCGGATGTCCGGCTTGGGGCCCGGATGTCCGGCCGGATGGCCCGGATGTCCGGCCTGAGGACCGGATGTCCGGCCCGACGATTTCAGATCTCGTTTGGGGCGGAAATTTTCGAATTGGGGGCGGAAATTGATGATTTCGGGGGCAAAATTTGATGGATTTTGTGGAGGAAAGATGGGGAAACTTGGGGGAATGCTAGATCCACTTGAAACCAAGCAAATCCACGGATCAAAATCAACAAAACATCATCAAAACTAACAAATCACAAAAAAAAATTCGGCCTATTTTTGGTGGGGATTTTCGGATTTAGGACGAAATCAACAAAATCAAGCTAGAAAAAGAGGGGTAGGGGCTCCAAGAACGTGATCAACCTAAGCTCTGATACCATAGATGATGTAGGGCGGAACCCTACGTGGGCGATCTTTCACGTTGGAGCGGATCCTACGGGGGAACACGAGGAACACGCGGAAGAACACGAGGGAAAACATGGGGAAAACGAGAGAGAATGCACTCAACCGACAAGAAATCAATCACACAAGCGCTAGATTATCGAACACATAGAGTGGCACAAGATTCAAGAACAACAAAGGTAAGGATACACGAGTAGCCGTTCTTCTCCGAGAGGAGGTCTTGATGGGCTCCACCCTAGAAGGGGTCTTGAATCCGCTTGGGGATCTTCTCCCAGAGGTCCCGATCTCCGAGGAGAAGTAGCCAAGTGGATGAGCAAAGGCTCTCTCACCTAAACATGAGCTAATCCAAAGCTAACCTTAACTAGGAGGAGGGAAGAAGTATATATAGTGCTAGTACAAGTTGGGGCGAGTTGGAGGGTACATGGGCCCTTGGCCCGTTCATCAGGCATGACAGCGCCGGATGTCCGCTACCCGCCGGATGTCCGGCTGTGGCAACGGTTTCGCCGAATCGGGAGTGAGGTGCCGGATTTCGGGCTTCAGCCGGATATCTCGGCTCTCGTGAGACGCCGGATGTCCGGGCGGTTGGCGGATGTCCGGGCTTGGTGAGGCGCCGGATGTCCGCCTCGCCCGGATGTCCGCCGCTGTAGCTTCAGCAGCTCCGTCTTCTTCCGCTGCCGCTTCCATGCTTCCCTCGCGGATGGTGTAGTCGTTCCTTGGCGCTTGCACTCCTCCTTGACATCCGAGAAGTTCCGACAATACCTATGCATGCACACGGGGGAAGTGTCAAGTAGTATACCATCCTCGAAGGGGTCAAGTGAGCACGTGTAAAGGAGAAGATTCACCTTTGTGTATGTGAAGAAGAGGTCGCACGTGTCACTTGCCAAACGGACTCTTGACATGGTGATGACCGTAGGATGCTCCGCATCAGCTTTCCTTGCGAAGAGTTTGCAACACAGATTTTACATGATTGATGTGCTCTTTCATGGTTTTGCTAAACATGAGAATATCATCAAAGTAAACCACAACAAAGACTCCAATATAAGGACGAAGTACATGATGCATAAGACGCACAAAAGTACCGGGAGCTTCCGATAGACCCATAGGCATCACTAACCACTCATATAAACCAAATTTGGTTTTGAAAGCAGTTTTCCATTCATCACCCTCTTGTATGCGTATTTGATAATAGCCACTTTTAAGATCAATTTTTGAGAAAAAGTTGGCTCCACTAAGTTCATCAAGCATGTCATCTAAGCGAGGAATGGGATGCCTATATCGAACGGTAATAGCATTGATAGGTCTAAAATCGGAACACAAGCGAAAACTTCCATCGGGCTTAGGCACAAGAATAACGGGAACGGCACAAGGGCTTAAGCTTTCACGTACATGACCGTTGTCGATTAGTTGTTGTACTTGCCGTTGAATCTCCTTGGTTTCTTCCGGATTGACTCGGTATGGAGCTTTGTTTGGTAGCGGCGCTCCGGGGATGAGGTCGATTCGATGCTCAATGCCTCGAAGAGGAGGTAGACCCGGAGGTAGCTCATCGGGGAAAACATCTTGGAATTCCTGCAAAAGAGATTGAAACACCAAAGGAAGTTCGTGAATGGTGTTAGTTTTTAGTTCTCCATCCTTGCACACAAGGACAAAGTGCATCACGGTAGATGGGTTCTCACACACTTCTCTCATCTCACTTTTGGTGGCAAATAGAATGAGGTTTTTCTCTCTAGGCGAAGAGTCGCTCAAATTTGGCTTGTGGCTCTCACTCACTTTTGGGTGGATCACTTTCTCACTCTTGTCTCTATGATGTGTGGCTTGTTTGTCGGCTATGACATGACTAGGAGACATAGGTCGTAGCACATATTCTTTCCCTTTCATCTTGAAGCTATAGTGATTGGTGCGCCCATTGTGGATGACACCACGGTCGAATTGCCATGGTCGATGATAGAGGCTAAGGTGTCCCGATGTTTCGATGAGATGGTGGCTATCGTTTTTGTGGGAGTCGACCTTGACGATCCGACTACGTACGTGCGAGACGTCGCGCCTTAGCAATCGCTAAACCAACTTCCGAGGGTTATTGACCACGCCGAGCACGATCAACTGACCACGAGGGTCATTTCCTGCGAGCAAACGAAGAACAAGCAAGAAACTAAGATTGCAATCTGGATATTGCGAATATAAGAGGAAAGCTTTATTAATGAAGGTGGGGTTCTGTGGACGCCTTGGTCCTGGTCGTTGAACACAAACGGCACGTGAAGTTGCTGCTATGGCAAACTTTTGATCTAAACAAAACCCAAGGTCTAAACGGTGCCCTAAGGGCTGTATATATGGAGGAAGAGGGGGAATTTCGTGGCCCTTGGTGGAGGGGTCCAAATCAACCCTAACTCTTGTTTCCCCACACATACGGACTCTAAAACAGCCTATACTTAAGTATTTCGAAATTACATGAGTCTGGCCCAATAATAAGGTGACGCAGCACCTAGAATAGCCTATGGACTAATATTATGAAGTGGCATCTTGTATATTTCGTCCAAGACCTCATGCACTCATTAGGGTGGCTTCAAAGTCCTGGAATCATCACTTGTAACTCCGTTTGTTCCCCTTGCGCATGCCAACATCTCCATGCTTGAACTTGCTCCAAGGTTCATCTTTCTTGTCCATGGTAGGCCCTTCATTTGTAAGCAAAACAAATGTATCCAATTTAGGCAGCATCATATTCTCATGAACATTGGAATCGTTACCAAGAAACGAAAGTACCGATAACTCAATTGGCGCATGCGAGCTCTAGTAATTGGTCCAAGATGTATAGCAGCAGGGCTGTGGGTGTAACAATGGTATTGATGTCCTCATCATCCTCCCTTCTTGAAATGAAGTCGCCCTCGACGGAAGCTCATCTTCCTCACCCAAATAAGGCTTCAAATCTACAATGTTAAAAGTGGGACTAACCCCAAAATCTGCAGCAGCTTAAGTTTATATGCATTATCATTTATTTTCTCTAACACCTTAAATGGACCATCAGCACGTGGCATTAGCTTTGATTTATGCAAATTAGGAAACCTATCCTCACGCAAATGTAACCAAACAAGATCTCCAGTGCAAAGACAACATGTTTTCTACCCTTATCTCCAACAAGTTTATATTTAGCATTCATACGCTCAATGTTTTCCTTAGTTAACTCATGCATTTTAAAATCAATTCAGCACGTTCTTTAGCATCAAAATTAACCTTCTCCCAAGATGGAAGAGGCAACAAATCAATAGGTGCACGAGGTAGGAAGCCATACACAATTTCAAAAGGGCACATCTTAGTAGTAGAATGCAATGAACGATTATAAGCAAATTCAATATGAGGCAAGCATTCTTCCCACATTTTCTTATTATTCTTCAAAACAGCCCTAAGCATAGTAGACAATGTTCTATTGACTACTTCAGTTTGTCCATCGGTTTGGGGTGACAAGTAGTACTAAAAGCAGTTTAGTCCCCAACTTAGCCCATAAACATCTCCAAAAGTGGCTAAGAAATTTAGTATCACGATCTGAAACAATAGTATTTGGCACACCATGCAAGTTTAATAATTTCACGAAAGAACAAATCAGCAACATTAACAAGATCATCGCTTTTATGACATGGTATAAAGTGTGCCATTTTTAGAATCTATCCACGACAACAAATATGCTATCCTCCCTTCTTTGTTCGAGGTAAACCTAAAACAAAGTCCATAGATATATCCTCCCAAGGAACACTAGGCACAGCAAAGGCATATATAAACCATGAGGATTGAGTCGTGACTTAGCTTTTTGACATGTAGTGCAGCGAGCAACAAAACGCTCAACATCCCGCCTCATCTTTGGCCAAAAGAAATGTGTAGCAAGTATATCCTCCGCCTTCTTGACGCCAAAGTGTCCCATTAATCCTCCTCCATGCGCCTCCTGCAACAACAAAAGACGAACAGAGCTAGCAGGAATGCATAGCTTGTTAGCACGAACACAAAACCATCATTAATAACGAACTAGTTCCATGTTCTTCCTTCTTTACAATTCTGCATTACATCTTTAAAATCAGCATCATGCACATATTGATCTTTGATGGTCTCCAAACCAAATATTTTGAAGTCAAGTTGTGAAAGCATAGTATAGCGACGAGACAAAGCATCAGCAATAACATTTTCTTTACCCTTCTTGTGTTTGATGACATAAGGAAAGTCTCAATGAATTCAACCCATTTAGCATGTCTACGATTCAGTTTAGCTTGACTTTTAATATGTTTCAAAGATTCATGATCGAATGTATAACAAATTCTTTGGGCCATAAATAATGTTGCCATGTCTCTAAAGTCCGAACAAGAGCATATAATTCTTTGTCATAAGTAGAATAGTTCAGACTAGGCCCACTCAATTTTTCAAAAAAGTATGCAACAGGTTTGCCATCTTGTAATAACACACCTCCTAATCCAATTCCACTAGCATCACATTCAAGCTCAAAAGTCTTATTGAAGTCAGGAAGTTGGAGTAAAGGAGCATGTGTCAACTTATCTTTCAATACCGTGAAGGCTTCTTCCTGTGCGGTACCCCAAACAAAAGGCACATCCTTCTTTGTAAGCTCATTGAGAGGTGCAGCAATGGTGCTAAAGTCTCTCACAAAACGCCTATAGAAACCAGCGAGTCCAAGAAAACTCCTCACTTGTGTGACCGTTTTGGGCTGCGGCCAACTATCAATAGCTTCAATCTTGGCTTTATCAACTTCAATTCCTGTGGAGTAACAACATAGCCAAGAAAAGATACTCGGTCGGTGCAAAAGGTGCACTTCCCAAGGTTACCAAACAAACGTGCATCACGAGAGCATTAAAAACAGCACGTAAATGTTCCAAATGTTCTTCCAAAGATTTGCTATAAATCAGTATATCATCAAAGTAAACTACCACAAATCGTCCAATGAAAGCACGTAAAACTTCGCTCATTAATCTCATGAAAGTACTAGGTGCATTAGTTAACCCAAAAGGCATGACTAACCACTCATATAATCCAAACTTAGTTTTAAATGCTGTTTTCCATTCATCTCCCAATTTCATACGAATTTGATGGTATCCACTACATAAATCAACTTTGGAGAATATTGTAGAGCCACTCAATTCATCAAGCATATCATCTAGCCTAGGAATAGGATGACGATAACGAATAGTAATATTATTAATGCCTCTACAATAAACACACATACGCCGACGCACCATCCTTTTTAGGCACTAGTATAATAGGAACAGCACAAGGACTAAGAGATTCGCAGATATAACCTTTGTCGAGTAGCTCCTGTACTTGACGATAATCTCCTTCGTCTCCTCTGGATTGGTACGGTATGTTGCGCGGTTGGTAGCGATGCACCGGAATTAAGTCAATTTGATGCTCAATCCCTCGAATAGGTGGTAATCCCGGTGGCACGCCTTGTGGGAAGACGCCGCGAACTCCTGCAAAATGTTAGTGACAGCAGGTGGCAAAGAGGAAGGCACGTCCTCGAATGAAAATAATGCCTCTTTGCACACAAAAGCATAGCAAACAGATTTGCTAGAATCTAGCTCATCAATATCAGATTTGGTGGCAAATAAACATGCACTTTTCAGTTTAATTTCAGAAGCAACATTAGATGGTTTATTATTAGGCTTCATTTGTTGCTCAAATTCTTTTGCCACAATCTGATTTTCACTCTTATTTTTCTCCTGTTTTTCTTTATTAGCTCTATTAATATCATCTTTCAAAATGGAATCAGGAGTCATAGGAAGCAAAGTAATATTTTTATCCTTGTGAACAAGAGTATACTGATTGTTTCTACCATGGTGTACAGAATTTTTATCAAATTGCCATGGTCTACCAAGTAATAAGGAACATGCTTGCATAGGTACCACATCACAATCAACATAATCAGATATGTAGAGATACTAAAATACACACTAACAGACGTGTTACCTTAACCTTGCCGCTGTTGTTAAACCATTGGATGTAGTAAGGATGTGGATGTGGTCTTGTGGTGAGAGAAAGCTTCTCCACCATATCCATGCTAGCCAAGTTGTTGCAGCTCCTCCATCTATGATGACGCTGAATAGAACGCTCCTTCACAACTCCTTTGTATGGAACAAGTTATGCCTCTGATTTTGCTCAGCTTGTGTAACCTGCACACTCAAAACACGTTGAGCAACTAAACATTCATACCTGTCAAGATCTTCAGCAGCCATGTATTGCGCCTCATGATCGAATCATCTCCACCGTGTTCTTCATGTGTAATAAGAGCCAAAGTCTCTTCATCATAGTCACTAGCGACTCATACCCACCATCCTCAAGAGCAATCATCACACGCTGAGATTGGCATTCTCTCGCAAAATGTCCTCTTCCCTTACAACGACGACAAATAATATCACTTGTGTGCCCAGCTGACACCATGGAAGAAGAAGAGCTCTGTAGGCCCAAGCGGTGTGCTCTTGGCGATAGTGGTGGTTGTGCCTGCTTTCTTGTATCACGGTTGGAGGTGGCAGCCACGGAGGTGCCGTGTAGTAGAATGTGTGGAAGTAGATGATGCACGTGGTGTCCATGATGAAGGTCGACCTGCAGAAAAGTTAGTTCGCGCCAACGCTGTCGATCCTGCACTTCACGCTCAGCTTTACAAGCAAGATGGAATAATCGAGTGATATTATTGTAATCCTTGTAGTCTAGAATGGTCTGAATCTCTCTATTTAATCCACCCGAAAACGTGCAAGCATAGCTTCATTCTCCTCAACAATACCACATCTAATCAAGCCAGTTTGTAATTCTGATAATATTCTTCACCGAATTTTTCCTTGTCTTAAGCGCTGCAATTTTTGAAGTAATTCACGCTGATAATATGGTGGAACCCAACGAGTGCACGCATAGCAGTTTTCAAAGCAGCCCAAGTAGCTGGAACAGGATATAATCTACAATGTTCAGACCACCAAACACATGCAAAGCTAGTGAAAGCACAAACAGCAGCAGGAACACGTCTCTCCTCGGGATATTGTAAACATGTAAATCGTTGTTCAGTTTCTAACTCCCAAGTAAGATATATATCAGAACATATCTACCCTCAAATGGTGGAATATTCAATTTCAGTTTAGGGAGATGGTCATGATCTCGCACTGAAGGGGAGCCCAACATTGCCATTATTTGCATGTGGACGACCTGGTGGTTGTGGTGCTGGTGGTTGCACGTAGTTCGATGTTGATCGACCTCATCCTCGTCATCTCTCACATAATCATCCTCCTCCACATCAGCAGCAGGAGCCATGTATATCAACAGCAGCACCAGCAGCTTGGCCGGTGAAGAGGGACACGGCTCGCTTGGCGAAGGGTTGCTTCGCGACGTGGAGGTAGTCGTTGTTGTTGTTGTAGAGGTGCGCCAGTGCAGCCGGTGGTGGTGGTGGTAGACGCGAGCAATTCATTAAACCTGTTATCGAGCTTTGTTTCAATGCCTTCTCAATGCCATCTATCTTCTCCATTGCCTCTTCAAATCTATTTAGCACATCTTCCACCGCCCACTCATCATTTGTTGAAACTTATCATGTAGCGCTTTGTTTGTCATGTTCTCCCGGTCGGTCTAAATCGGCTTGTGATCCTGCCATGGTTAGCAGCAGTAGAAACACACAAGAATATGATTCGACAGACTACTAGGAAGTGGTGGTGGTGGTGTGGTGGACAGTCACAAACCGTCAAGCAAATCTCAAATTCTTACCAGTTCTTACCAAAGAAGAAGCGGTGATCGGCAACCGATGTCGTCAAAACTCTCAAAGCTTGGATAGAGCGATTACCAGGGAGAGTCAAACGCACGATGTCGATGTATGTGGAGCTGGGAAGGCTTATTATATGGTAGCAAAAAGGGTCAGCAATAATCAATTCAGAGATGCAAGGTTGAATAAACGCTCAACGACGGTACTATGCTGGTCCTAGGCTAGACCGTGCTAGAGACGCGAGCCTAGAACACTAACAAATCACGGCGCTGCACGTAAACAAGGGAAAAGCACACTCTGGATTTTTTTTCGCTCTTTTTTTTTTGCGCTGCTATTTTTTTTTTGCGAAAAATCACTATAATGGCGAGTGTCTCAAAACTCTTCCGAGGTCAAACTGACAGGATGGGCACGAAAAAAAAATTTTGACCAAAATTTTTTTTTTCGACTGCCCGGACCCAAAAACTAGAAACGGGTCAAAAAAAGCTTTCTATAACGGCGACTGTCTCAATACGCTTAGAAACGCCTAAAAATAGGATAGCCAGAAAATTTTTTGTCAAGTGTGTTTTCGGAAAATTTTGGGCCTAAACGGAGGGTGCTTTCCAGACTTTTTTTTTCTCCGAAACCTACTCCGGCAGGGAAAACACAAATCGGAAACTAGATGGATCTCGAAAACAAACCTAATATGCAAGGAACTCGGATTGGATATATGGTGGTGGTATATGGCAGCGGTGGTGGTAGCGGTGGTAGTATATGGATATGGATCGGTGGTGGTATACGGACACGGATTGGTGGTGGTCTATGGATACGGATTCGGAGCGGTGGTGGTAGGTGGCAGGGGCGATGATGATGGTGCGGTGGCTGCGTGACAGCTTATAACCAGAACTCGAAACTCTAAAAGACTAGACGCTAAGTGATGTAGGGCGGAACCCTACGTGGGCGATCTTTCACGTTGGAGCGGATCCTACGGGGTAAACACGAAGAACGAGCAGAAGAACACGAGGAAATCACGGGGAGGAACGAGGGAAAACACTCAACCAACAAGGAATCGGTCACACAAATGCTAGATCAAAGAACACAAAGGGAGATACAAGATTCAAGGTCAACAAAGGACGATACAAACGGTAGCCGTTCTTCTCCTTGAGGAGGTCTTGATGGGGTCCACCCTATGAGGGGGTCTTGAATCCGCTTGGGGATCTTCTCCGAGAGGTCCTGATCTCGAGAGGAGAAGTAGCCAAGTGGATGAGCAAAGGCTCTCACACCAAATATGAGCTATTCCAAAGCTAACCCCACTAGGAGATGGGAGGGTCCTATTTATAGTCCGAGTGCAAATGGAAGTCAAAACGAAGGGTACATGGGCTTCAGCCCGGATCAGCGTCGGACGTCCGGAAGGCGTCGACGTCCGGAGGCTCGGGAAGGTCGGTCGTCCGGACCCGCTCGATCGTCCGTCGATTCTTTCTCGCCAGAGGCGTGTCGGTCGTCCGTAGGGGCCGGTCGTCCGGGCTTCAGAGGGTCCGGACGTCCGGAGGCTGTCGGTCGTCCGTAGTTTTGCTCGGTGATTGTCGCCCGGACGTCCGGGCAGCTCCGGCCGTCCGTAGATCTGGTTCGGTGACGAAGTTCGGACGTCCGGAGGGCGTCGGACGTCCGTGTCTGGGAGAGTGTCGGACGCCCGAGTCTTCGCCGTCCGCCGCCGGGGAGACTCTGCAACTCCGTTTTTTCGTCTCTTTCTTCGAGTGCTTCCCTCGCGGATGGTGTAGGTGTTCCTTGGCGCTTGCACTCCTCCTCGTCGTCCGTGAAGCTCGGTCATACCTATGCATGCACCCGAGTGGAGTGTCAAGTAGTATACCATCCTCGAAGGGGTCAAGTGAACACGTAAAGGAGAAGATTCACCTTTATGTATGAGAAGTAGAGGTCGACGTGTCACTTGCCAAACGGACTCTTGACATGGTGATGACCGTGGGATGCTCCGCATCATCCCCTTCCCCTTGGAAAGGATCCGACCTTGGATCGAAAACCAAATCACCATGGGAAAGAGATGGCGGTGCCGTGTCAAAGTGGTCGATCACCAAGCTCTCGTCATCTTGAAGCTCGAAATGGGCACTCTCCAATGTCGCGCCATCTTGTGATTCCTTCAAAAGGAGTAAATAGAACAAACACTTGGAAAACAAATGTGGTTAGCGTTAGTGCAAAACCAAGCATTCAAGAGGTGATTCACCAAACAAGTGTTGTCATCAAGCATAGCATAGGGTGTGACAAAGGATTGTGACATGGCATGTAAGCATATGAATTGAGCAAAATCAAGGTCATCATGGAAACAAGCATGTAAACGTGAGGTAGTGATGCAAATATGTGTGACAAGAGAATAAGCATCTACCTCAAGAGCATAGCAATCATGCATAAAGCGCTCGACAAATGGTCGATGGTAGGCATAGGAATCATTCACAACACCAAATAAGATGAGATGTCTAAACACATGGGTCAAGTGCAAGACAATCCAAGCATAATATGCATTGGGTGTAGTGAAGATAGTATGGCACTCAACACAATAGAAAGAGCAATTGTTCATCATGTGTGAGGCAATCAAGTCAAGCATGTAGCAATCAATTGGACATGGCATATGTGAAGTAATGACATTGTTGCAACCAAACATATGAGAGGAGCAAGAAATCCAAGAATTGGATGCAACACACAAGGTATATATGTCATGAAGCATGGAAATGTGGGAATCATGTGTGAAAGCAATATCTCGAGTATGCGTGCAAATGGTGCAAGCAACACATGAAGTATGATCCACAATATCCAAGCTCAAGAAGGATGTCACCTTGAAGGTGTGTCCTTGTGCATTCTTCACAATGCCGAAGTGGAAGCAAATGCGGTGTAGAAGCGATTCGTGGTAGAATGTATGAGGCTCGCTCTCAAGAGCTCGAATGGTCAACTCACGTGAAGTGGAAGTCGACTCAAAGTCCAAGTATTCTACACATTCACAAAACAAAACAAAGAATGTATGCGCATGGTAGAGGAACTCATCATCCATCATGATGGTTCTCATCTTTTGCACATAACCATTAGAAGCATAAGTGCATGAATAATATGATGCAACAATGGCGATATTCATGGCACTAGGTATATGGTGCAAAGAAGTAAGACAAGCATGCTTCACGTGTAATATGTCAAAATCTCCAATCATGTGTGAGAATGCTATGGGGGCAAACTCATGAGCAAGACGAATAGCATGGTTGCACTCAATACATGGCAAATCTAGCATGAGAGAGGCAACATATGGAGATATGTGACAAGAAGGAATAACAATGATGTGTAAAGCATGTAGATGGTTGTCATCAACCGCATGAAATGGTGATGCAACATAAGCAAGCATAGTAATCAAGTCGTGCAAACTAGTGGAGCGAAGATGCAACACACTAGAAGAAATCATGGCAATCATGTCATGTAAACAAATAATAGGCATAGGGAATGCACATGACATATCGCAAGCACGAACACAAAGCAAGATCATAGTGTCATCATAGGCATGGGGCATAAAACAATCATGGAAATAACAAACAATATCTCCACCACGCTTGCAAATACACATACAAGTACTAGAATCAATCATCATGTGTAATGCAAAGCATGGGTCACAAATGCATGGCAAAGGCATAGGAATGGGCATATCATGCAAAGTGAACATGGGAATATGGGCAAAGGATATATAATGAACAATAACCCATAGCCAAGTGAGGGCCATGTAGAATGAATGCGCGACGTCTATGCGCGAAGAGAGCGGTGGGAAAGACAATCCATGAGATCCCAAATCATCGTTGCTCTCTAGAGCTCGTTTTGTCAACTCGTGGGATTGCGAGGTCGACAAGTATTCATGGGTACCTACACAAAAGAGACACAAACCAAAGAAATTGTGCGCGTGGTAAATGTACACATCATCCATCATGATGTGTATGTGCACGTGTGAGTTAGCACAAGATAAGCATCGCTCAAAGAAATTTGATGCATGGTATAAGAACATGTCATCCATCATGAAAGGATAGTTATTGTGTATGACACGATGGGGACACAAATTGAGAACGCAAGTATATGGCACATCAATATCATGTTTATTCATGGGGAGCATATGGTGCACACAAGTATGGGGATCATGCAATGAATGGGATGAATCAAAATCTCCTAAAATGTATGAGGAAACTATGGGGGTCTCCTCATGAGCAATATCGGAAACATCACATGGAGAAAATGGACAACATCCAAAACAATGCATATCCGAAGCTAGGTGGTCATGGCATGGCATATGAGATAAATGATGCAAAGGAAGCATATCAATATCATCACAAGAAAAACAAATGCCAATAACCATGGGCTTGTCATCTATGCCATATGTGCAAATTGGGTTTATTTTAATTGCATATGCATAGTCACTATGGAGAGATTGCAAATAAGACATATGGTTGATCTCATGCATAGCATATGACAAGTCAAGCGGATTAGCAAACATGATGTGACCTAAAGAATTGTCACAAGAAATCCTATGTAACATGGCATCACAACTAATAAACTCCACATGAGAATCATCATATTCATCATAAATGGCCAAATCATCACATGGGGAAATCATACAAGAATGAAGCATGTCAATAGGGTGATCAACATCATGCAAGCAATCAATGTCAAAATAGTCCACTAGTGGGACGAGAGCATCACCGTCACCTTTGTTACCTTTGTCATTCCACTCAAGTGGTGTAGGTGAGGTGGGGAAGACCAAATGGTGGTCATCTTCATCGTGATGGAACCATGTGGGGGGTGCATCATATTCCACCATGGCCATCGTCTTGTCCAAAGGGAGGACGAAGTCGTAGAGGATCGGCGCGTCATCATAAATGGGACCTAGCACCAAATGAGAAGACACAATAGAGGTAGAGGTCAAGTTGTTAGAAATGCAAATGGCCTCACTAGACCTATCAACTATCTCACTCTCTCTATGTGGTGGTTCACTCACTCCCTCAAAATAGGTGCATTTAAACTCACATATGGTGGAGTCACTCATCTCACTCAAGTGGTGGGGGTTGTGGCTCTCCTCACATGGGAATTGGGGCAACACATATATGGGGCTAGTGGTGAAGTCACTCTCACTCTCAATATAGTGGCTCAAGTCACTCAAGTCATCATACTTCGCCGTGGTCGAGGTGAAATACTCAACCATCTCATCGCTGTCGCCATCGATGAAGGCCGAAGATGGCACATCATCACTCTCCTCCATGACCGAAGGGAAAATCCCATGCTCGATCATCTCGTCATCGTCGTCGTGGATGAAGGCCGAAGATGGCACAACATCACTCTCACCTCCTAAGATGGAAGCATCATCCTTACTCGTCACCTTGTCGCTTGCCTCCAAAGCTTGGTCCTTGAAG
The DNA here is from genome assembly GCA_021605205.1 of Aegilops longissima. Taxonomy (NCBI): domain Eukaryota; kingdom Viridiplantae; phylum Streptophyta; class Magnoliopsida; order Poales; family Poaceae; genus Aegilops; species Aegilops longissima. The sequence continues at coordinate 320,850,986 of CM038681.1, read as the reverse complement.
GTCTCCGTAGTCGTACTTGTCGCCGTACCATCTTGAAAAAGAGTCAAGGTAGACTCGGCATCATCAATGCCACAAAGAGGGATGGCGGTGAAGTCGCACTTGGGAGCATCGTCTTGGAGCTTGTCGGGCTTGGACATCGTGGTGGTACTAGCCTCATGCTTGTTGTAGAGCTTGGTCGCCGCGAAGTGTGCTTGGGGTGAAGAAGCCTTGGCCTTCATGAGTTCTTGTTCCGCCTTGAGAGCACCAATGTAGTAGTCGTCGATGGACTTGTAGTTCTCGAGGAAGATAGTCTTGGAGATGTCGTTGTTCAATCCCATCATGAAGTGGAACTTCATCGAAATGGGGTCGCCCACACCGCTCGTCAGAAGGCAATCTTCATCTCCTTGAAGTACGCGTCGATGGACTTGGATCCTTGGATGGTGTTCTCCAATTGGCGAAGAAGTTGTTCCGTAGGTTGGAGGCACAAACTCGCCGCAAAGCTCTCTTCGTCTTGGGCCAACTCATGTCGTAGTGCTCCGAAGGTGTGTGAAGCCACCATGTCGAGGCGTAGTCGTGGAAGTTTCTTGTGGCGCACTTCACTTGATCTTCGGGAGGAACTTGATGTAGCTTGAGGTAGTCGTCCATCAAACGCTCCCACTCGAGGTACTCCTCGGGTTCTTGAGTCCCATAGAAAGGAATCTCGTGGTCGATGTCGAGGTCGTAGTAGCTCGTGGAAGTCGCGGACTTGAGCTTGGGGAGCTTCTCTTGAGCGTAGTCTTGGGGTGCTTGTTGGCGAAGATGCCGAATATCCGAAGGCGAAGATGCCTTGAAGTCGCTTGGCGAAGATGCCAAGGGAGATGGTGAAGTCGTTGAGCGGTTGTTCATGTTGAGCTCTTGACCTTCACGTTCTTGTAGATGATGGTGTCGATGCCGATGTGATCTTGCCGGAGATGGTAGCACGGAAGCATGTGCTCTTGAGCGTCTTCTCGAAGATGAGGAAGATCGCTTGTAGGACTTGATGAGGGCTTTGATCTCCTCCATTTGAGCTTGCATCTTGGCGTTGGAGTTGTTGTTCGTGGCATCGAACTCGTCGTTGTTGTTGTAGACCGAAGGTGAAATGCCTTGCCTATCCATCACAAGACTCGAGCAAATATGAGTGGGAGAAAGAGAAGAACTTATACCAATGTACCTTGACCGATGTTGAAAATGAATCAAGTTCACTCAAATGCGGACAATGAAATAGCACTATTGGTACCAATCCTTGTCGGTTCTCACACCTACACAAGTAAAGCTTATGGAGGAGCTCGGTGAGGATAGTGGCACAAAAATTTAATGCAAAATGTTAGCAAGAGTCAATAATGTTGAAAGAGATTCACAAATTCGCAAGAGAAACAAGTAGACCAATAGCAATATGTGGCACACGGAAACACACACACACGGATAGATAAATGGGGCCATGCAACCAAGGAATGAGCTCAAAATGTGGAATCCGCCAAAATGCTCGTGTTGCACAACTCAAGAGAGACGCTAGCACGATTGCTCAATAGACGGATACGACACTTGTGCACAACCTATAAGATGCAAAATGGATAAACTCTCTATCCCAAGTATGCTATGTATGTATGGTTCCCGGTGTTTCTCACACAATGATCCAAGATGATCAAGTATGATATCATATGATATATTTGATGCTATGGCTATTGCTTACAAGCTCTTTGCTCACTCTTTTTCTTTGCTTAAAAGCTTATTCTCTTTTTTTTTCTATGTATGGCCACTTTGCACAATGCACAAACCAAGATAGCAATTGTGTATATGCGGGAACAAACTTGAGACACAATATGATATGGTATGTATGCAATGGATTGTGTAGATCAATGATCACTAGTGTGCACAAGTAACGTTGCCGACAATACTCAAATGGCTAGTCTCGATAGGCAAGTAACGCAAAAGTAAGGCTAGGGGTTAACAATGCAATGGCAAGGGGAATATACAATGGAGGGATACCACGATACCAAGATGATATGGAGGTTACCGTCCGGCGATGATGAGTAGCGGTGTTCTTGATGTAGATACCAAGATGATGGAGACTCGTCCCTAAGTAGCCGAAACACCTTAGGAAACGGAAAAACCGCGAACTCAAAATCTCAAACGTCAAATGTCAAAATGGTGGTAGCGGGAATGCGGTGGTGGTTTGCACTTGGCAATGCGGAAGTGGAATGGTGGGTTATGCGAGTCAATGTTGTAGTTGCCGTCCCTAAGTAGCCGAAACACTTTAGGAGACACAAACCACAACTCACATAAGCTCAAACAAAATTGGGTTAGGTTGGGTTGTTGGAAGTGTATGGTGGGCAGGGCTATGTGGAAATGGTGGTAGTGGTTGATGAAGAGGCAATCGTCCCTAAGTAGCCGAAACACCCTAGGAGACTCGAATCACTACTCAAGCAACCACTAATACTATGGGGAACAAAATGGGTTAGGTTGCGGAAGTCGGTGGTGGCTATGCGGATGATATGGTGGAAGGCCTAGGCAAACTTGCCAAATTTTCAAAACTTTGATGGAGTCAAATTGTGTTGGTGGTATTTTTGTTGGAAGGGGGATGTCAATAGCTTCAAAACGAGCTAAAGAACGTCAAAATCGGAGTTCGGATGAATTAGTTATGGACAAAACAAAAATCAGCTGAAGTGTGATACTACAGGTTCCTGGACGTCCGTAAAAGGTCGGACATCCGTAAATCCAGTTCGGGTTAGGGGTTCCGGTCGTCCGGAAAAGGTCGGACGTCCGGACGTTCCAGGGGCTCCGGACGTCCGAAAATCTCCGGTCGTCCGGTGGGTCGGGGTCAACTCGAAAATTGAGATCCGGGACGCGATTTTTGATAGAGGCGAGGGTGTCCCGTCTTTCGATGAGATGTTGGTTTTCGCTTTGGAGGAAGTCGACTTTGACGATCCGACTACGAACGTGCGAGGACGTCGCGCCTTAGCAATCGCTAAACCAACTCCGAGAGGTTATTGACCACGCCGGAGCACGATCAACCTAACCACGAGGGTCTGTTTCCTGCGAGCAAACGAAGAACAAGCAAGAAACTGAGATTGCAATCTGGATATTGCGAATATAAGATGAAAGCTTTATTGATCAAGGTGGGGTTCTGTGGACGCCTTTGTCCGGTCGTTGAACACAAACGGCACGCGAAGTTGCAGCTATGGCGAACTTTTAATCTAAACAAAACCCAAGGTCTAAACGGTGCCCTAAGGGCTGCATATATGGAGGAAGAGGGGGAATTTCGTGGCCCTTGGTGGAGGGGTCCGAAATCAACCCTAACTCTTGTTTCCCCACACATACGGACTCTAAAAACAGCCTATACTTAACTATTTCGAAATTACATGGGCCGGGCCCAAAATAAGGTGACGCAGCACCTAGAATAGCCTATGGACGAATATTATGAAGTGGCATCTTGTATATTTCGTCCAAGGCCTCATGCACTCATTAGGGTGGCTTCAAAGTCCTGGAATCATCACTTGTAACTCCGTTCTTGTTCCCCTTCCGCATGCCAACATCTCCATGCTTGAACATGCTCCAAGGTTCATCTTTCTTGTCCATGGTAGGCCCTTCATTTGTAAGCAAAACAAATGTATCCAATTTAGGCAGCATCATATTGTCATGAACATTGGAATCGTTACCAAGAAACGAAAGTACCTGATAATTCAATTGGCGTGCGCGAGCTCTAGTAATTGGTCCAGTATGTATAGCAGCAGGGGCTGTGGGTGTAACAATGGTATTGATGTCCTCATCATCCTCCCCTTCTTGAAATGAAGTCGTCCTCGACGGAAGCTCATCTTCCTCACCCAAATAAGGCTTCAAATCTGCAATGTTAAAAGTGGGACTAACCCCAAAATCTGCAGGCAGCTCAAGTTTATATGCATTATCATTTATTTTCTCTAACACCTTAAATGGACCAACAGCACGTGGCATTAGCTTTGATTTGCGCAAATTAGGAAACCTATCCTTCCGCAAATGTAACCAAACAAGATCTCCAGGTGCAAAGACAACATGTTTTCTACCCTTATCTCCAACAAGTTTATATTTAGCATTCATATGCTCAATGTTTTCCTTAGTTAACTCATGCATTTTTAAAATCAATTCAGCACGTTCTTTAGCATCAAAATTAACCTTCTCCGAAGATGGAAGAGGCAACAAATCAATAGGTGCACGAGGTAGGAAGCCATACACAATTTCAAAAGGGCACATCTTAGTAGTAGAATGCAATGAACGAATATAAGCAAATTCAATATGAGGCAAGCATTCTTCCCACATTTTCTTATTATTCTTCAAAACAGCCCTAAGCATAGTAGACAATGTTCTATTGACTACTTCAGTTTGTCCATCAGTTTGGGGGTGACAAGTAGTACTAAAAAGCAGTTTAGTCCCCAACTTAGCCCATAAACATCTCCAAAAGTGGCTAAGAAATTTAGTATCACGATCTGAAACAATAGTATTTGGCACACCATGCAAGTTTAATAATTTCACGAAAGAACAAATTAGCAACATTAGCAGCATCATCGCTTTTATGACATGGTATAAAGTGTGCCATTTTGAGAATCTATCCACGACAACAAATATGCTATCCTCCCTTCTTTGTTCGAGGTAAACCTAAAACAAAGTCCATAGATATATCCTCCCAAGGAACACTAGGCACAGGTAAAGGCATATATAAACCATGAGGATTGAGTCGTGACTTAGCTTTTTGACATGTAGTGCAGCGAGCAACAAAACGCTCAACATCCCGCCTCATCTTTGGCCAAAAGAAATGTGTAGCAAGTATATCCTCCGTCTTCTTGACGCCAAAGTGTCCCATTAATCCTCCTCCATGCGCCTCCTGCAACAACAAAAGACTAACAGAGCTAGCAGGAATGCATAGCTTGTTAGCACGGAACACAAAACCATCATTAATAACGAACTTGTTCCATGTTCTTCCTTCTTTACAATTCTGCATTACATCTTTAAAATCAGCATCATGCACATATTGATCTTTGATGGTCTCCAAACCAAATATTTTGAAGTCAAGTTGTGAAAGCATAGTATAGCGACGAGACAAAGCATCAAGAATAACATTTTCTTTACCCTTCTTGTGTTTAATGACATAAGGAAAGTCTCAATGAATTCAACCCATTTAGCATGTCTACGATTCAGTTTAGCTTGACTTTTAATATGTTTCAAAGATTCATGATCAGAATGTATAACAAATTCTTTGGGCCATAAATAATGTTGCCATGTCTCTAAAGTCCGAACAAGAGCATATAATTCTTTGTCATAAGTAGAATAGTTCAGACTAGGCCCACTCAATTTTTCGTAAAAGTATGCAACAGGTTTGCCATCTTGTAATAACACACCTCCTAATCCAATTCCACTAGCATCACATTCAAGCTCAAAAGTCTTATTAAAGTCAGGAAGTTGGAGTAAAGGAGCATGTGTCAACTTATCTTTCAATACCGTGAAGGCTTCTTCCGTGCGGTACCCCAAACAAAAGGCACATCCTTCTTTGTAAGCTCATTGAGAGGTGCAGCAATGGTGCTAAAGTCTCTCACAAAACGCCTATAGAAACCAGCGAGTCCAAGAAAACTCCTCACTTGTGTGACCGCTTTGGGCTGCGGCCAACTCTCAATAGCTTCAATCTTGGCTTTATCAACTTCAATTCCTGTGGAGTAACAACATAGCCAAGAAAAGATACTCGGTCGGTGCAAAAGGTGCACTTCCCAAGGTTACCAAACAAACGTGCATCACGAGAGCATTAAAAACAGCACGTAAATGTTCCAAATGTTCTTCCAAAGATTTGCTATAAATCAGTATATCATCAAAGTAAACTACCACAAATCGTCCAATGAAAGCACGTAAAACTTCGCTCATTAATCTCATGAAAGTACTAGGTGCATTAGTTAACCCAAAAGGCATGACTAACCACTCATATAATCCAAACTTAGTTTTAAATGCTGTTTTCCATTCATCTCCCAATTTCATACGAATTTGATGGTATCCACTACATAAATCAACTTTGGAGAATATTGTAGAGCCACTCAATTCATCAAGCATATCATCTAGCCTAGGAATAGGATGACGATAACGAATAGTAATATTATTAATGCCTCTACAATCAACACACATACGCCGACGTACCATCCTTTTTAGGCACTAGTATAATAGGAACAACACAAGGACTAAGAGATTCGTGTATATAACCTTTGTCGAGCAGCTCCTGATTTTGACGATAATCTCCTTCGTCTCCTCTGGATTGGTACGGTATGGTGCGCGGTTGGGTAGCGATGCACCGGTAATTAAGTCAATTTGATGCTCAATCCCTCGAATAGGTGGTAATCCCGGTGGCACGTTGATGTAGGGCGGAACCCTATGTGGACGATCTTTCACGTTTGGAGAGAATCCCTACGAGGAACACGAAGAACGAGCGGAAAACACGGGGAAAAACGAGGGAGAAGTCACTCAACCGACAAGAAACCAATCACACAAGTGCTAGATTATTGAATGCATAGAGTGACACAAGATCCGAGATCAACAAAGGAAAGATACAAGGGTAGCCGTTCTTCTCCGAGAGGAGGTCTTGATGGGTCCACCCTAAAAGGGGGTCTTGAATCCGCTTGGGAATCTTCTCCGTAGAGGTCCTGATCTCCGAGGAGAAGTAGCCAAGTGGATGAGCAAAGCTCTCACACGAATATGAGCCAATCCTTTGCTAACCCTAACTAGGAGATGGGAGGGTCCTATTTATAGTCTTAGTGCAAATGGAGGTCAAAACGAAGGGGTACATGGACTTTAGCCCGCATCAGGCATCGGACGTCCGGAAGGCGTCGGACGTCCGGAGGCTCGGGAAGGTCCGGTCGTCCGGACACGTTCGGACGTCCGTAGATTCTTCTCTGTCGTAGGTGCGTCGGTCGTCCGTAGCGGACCGGTCGTCCGGGGCTTCAGGAGGGTCCGGACGTCCGGAGGCTGTCGGTCGTCCGTAGTTCCGGCTCGGGAGGTCGTAGTCCGGACGTCCGGTCAGCTCCGGTCGTCCGTAGGTTTGATTCGGGTGGCGATGTTCCGGACGTCCGGAGGGCGTCGGACGTCCGTGTCCTGCGAATCGTCGGACGTCCGGAAGGGGTCGGACGTCCGTGTCCTGTAGCTTCAGCTGCCTCCCTTCTTCCTCTTCGACATACTTGGGGTCCTCGCCGTCTTGGCTCTTGCAAGTAGTAGATCCTTGGTTCGCCTCCATGTATCTGATTACACATAGAGTTTCGGAATGAGGTAGTAGCCATGTCTCATGGGTAGAAATAAGAAGTTCGGAGAGGAGCGAGTTCACCTTATCTTCAATAGCCTTGGCTCGGGCTCTTGTCATGGGTCCCGGTGGTGTTGAGGGAGATGTAGGCACGTCCGTGGGGATGAGTGGGGGATGCTCCGTATCATCTCCCCCTTGGGAGAGATCCGTCCTCGGATCAAAAACTTCATCTCCATGGAAAGGTGCAAGGTCCTTGACGTTGAAGATGTCGCTGACGTTGTATTTGTCCCGGGGTATGTCGATCTTGTAAGCGTTGTCGTTGTAGCATGCTAGCACCTTGAAAGGTCCGTCGGCCCGAGGGAGAAGTTTGGACTTGCGTTCTTTGGGGAAGCGGTCCTTGCGAAGGTGTAGCCACACTAGATCACCAATGTTGAAGATGATGGGTTGTTTGTTGGCATTGAGCTTGTTTGCTTTGCGTTGTACTTGGCGCTCAATTGTGTGCCTTGTATCTTCGTGCATCTTCTTGATGTAGTTTGCTCGTTCACTTGCATCCATGTTGGTGCGCTCTTGGAGAGGGAGTGGTAGAATGTCCAATGGGGACAACGGGTTGAAACCGTAGACGACCTCGAAGGGGGACTTGCCGGTAGTAGAATGTCTTGCACGATTGTAGGCGTACTCGGCGATGGGTAGACATGCTTCCCATTCCTTGATGTTCTTCTTGATCAAGACACGAAGTAGAGTGGATAGTGTGCGGTTCGTCACCTCCGTTTGGCCGTCGGTTTGAGGATGGTATGCCGAGGAGAAGAGCTTGATTCCGAGCTTTGCACATAAGGTCTTCCAAAAGTAACTCAAGAACTTGACGTCACGATCGGAGATGATTGTCTTTGGTATGCCATGGAGTCGCAAGATTTCCCTACAAAAGAGATTTGCAACATGTGAAGCATCGTCTATCTTGTTGCAAGGTATGAAATGTGCCATCTTAGAAAATCTATCCACAACAACAAAGACGGAATCCTTGCCATTTTGAGTCCTAGGCAAACCAAGTACAAAATCCATACTAATGTCTTCCCATGGTTGATATGGGATAGGAAGAGGCATGTAAAGACCATGAGATTGAGCTTTAGACTTAGCTTTGCGACATGTATAGCATCGGTTGGTGAAGCGTTATGCGTCATGGAACATCTTGGGCCAAAAGTAGTTGTTGGAGAGCGTGGCGAATGTCTTGTCGCGTCCAAAGTGTCCCATGAGTCCGCCTCCATGAGCCTCTTGCAAAAGGAGCAAACGAAGAGAAGACTCGGGAATGCAAAGTTTGTTAGCTCTCATAAGATAACCATCCTTGATGTAATATTGTTCCCAAGACGTATGCGTCAAACACTTAGCATAAGGAGAGGCAAAAGATGGATCATGCTCATACAAGTCTTTTATATGCTCAAAACCAATGACATTCAACTCAAGTTGGGTGACAAGCATGCATATCGTGAAAGCTGTCGGCAACTACATTCTCTTTACCCTTAATGTACTTGATCACATAAGGAAAAGATTCAATGAATTCACTCCATTTGGCATGACGCTTGTTCAATTTAGTTTGACCTTTGAGGTACTTAAGCGTTTCATGATCGGTATGGATGACAAACTCATGAGGTCTAAGGTAATGTTCCCAAACATGGAGCACACGCACTAAAGCATACAATTCCTTATCATAGATGGGATAATTAAGTTGAGCACCGGAGAGTTTTTCACTAAAATAAGCAATGGCTCGTTTTCTTGCATTAAAACTCCGCCAATTCCGGTACCACTTGCATCACAATGAACCTCAAAAGTTTTGTCAAAATTGGGCAAAGCAAGAATCGGAGCATGAGTAAGCAAAGACTTGAGCTTATCAAAAGCGGTTGATTGCAAAGTTCCCCAAATAAAGGGAGTATTCTTCTTGCTCAAAGCATGCAAAGGAGCGGCGATTGTGCTAAAATCTTTCACAAAGCGACGATAGAAACCCGCAAGACCAAGAAAACTTCGCACTTGTTGCAAATTGGTGGGTTGGGGCCAAGTTTTAATTGCTTGAATTTTAGATTCATCAACATGGACACCCTTTGAGGAAACAACAAAACCCAAGAAAACCACTTTGTCAACTCCAAATGTGCATTTTTTCAAGTTCGCATAAAGGCTTTCTTTGCGAAGAGTTTGCAACACATATTTTACATGATTGATGTGCTCTTTCATGGTTTTGCTAAACACAAGAATATCGTCAAAGTAAACCACAACAAAGACTCCAATGTAAGGACGAAGTACATGATGCATAAGACGCACAAAAGTACCGGGAGCTTCCGAAAGACCCATAGGCATCACTAACCACTCATATAAACCAAATTTGGTTTTAAAAGCAGTTTTCCATTCATCACCCTCTTGTATGCGGATTTGATAATAGCCACTTTTAAGATCAATTTTTGAGAAAAAGTTGGCTCCACTAAGTTCATCAAGCATGTCATCTAAGCGAGGAATGGGATGCCTATATCGAACGTTAATAGCATTGATAGGTGATGTAGGGCGGAACCCTATGTTGACGATCTTTCACGCTTGGAGAGAATCCCTACGAGGAACACGAAGAACGAGCGGAAGAACACGAGGGAAAACACGGTGAAAACGAGGGAGAGGTCACTCAACCGACAAGAAACCAATTACACAAGTGCTAGATTATCGAATACATAGAGTGGCACAAGATTCACGGACAACAAAGGTAAGGATACAAGGGTAGCCGTTCTTCTCCGCGAGGAGGTCTTGAGGGGTCCACCCTAGGAGGGGGTCTAGAATCCGCTTGGGGGATCTTCTCCGTAGAGGTCCTGATCTCGAAGGAGAAGTGGCCAAGTGGATGAGCAAAGGCTCTCACCCCGAAATATGAGCAAATCCAAAGCTATCCCTGACTAGGAGATGGAAGGGTCCTATTTATAGTCTTAGTGCAAATGGAAGTCAAAACGAAGGGGTACATGGGCTTTAGCCCGCATCAGGCGTCGGACGTCCGGAAGGCGTCGGACGTCCGGAGGCTCGGGAGGGTCCGGTCGTCCGGGCGCGTTCGGACGTCCGTCTATTCTTCTCTGCCGTAGGTGTGTCGGTCGTCCGTAGCGGGCCGGTCGTCCGGGGCTTCAGGAGGGTCCGGGCGTCCGGAGGCTGTCGGTCGTCCGTAGTTCCGGCTCGGGTGATGGTCGTCCGGACGTCCGGTCAGCTCCGGTCGTCCGTAGGTTTGATTCGGGTGACGGAGTTCCGGACGTCCGGAGGGCGTCGGACGTCCGTGGGTTTGATTCGGGTGACGAAGTTCCGGACGTCCGGAGGGCGTCGGACGTCCGTGTCCTGGGAATCGTCGGACGTCCGGAAGGGGTCGGACGTCCGTGCCCTGTAGCTTCAGCTGCACCCCTTCTTCCTCTTCGACATACTTGGGGTTCTCGCCGTCTTGGCTCTTGCAAGTAGTAGATCCTTGGTTCGCCTCCATATACCTGATTACACATAGAGTTTCTGAATGAGGTAGTAGCCATGTCTCATGGGTAGAAATAAGAAGTTCGGAGAGGAGCGAGTTCACCTTATCTTCAATAGCCTTAGCTCGGGCTCTTGTCATGGGTCCCGGTGGTGTTGAGGGAGATGTAGGCACGTCCGTGGGGATGAGTGAGGGCTGCTCCGCATCATCTCCCCCCCTTGGGAGAGATCCGACCTCGGATCAAAAACTTCATCTCCATGGACAGGTGCAAGGTCCTTGACGTTGAAGATGTCGCTCACGTTGTACTTGTCGCGAGGTATGTCGATTTTGTAAGTGTTGTCGTTGTAGCGTGCGAGCACTTTGAAAGGGCCATCGGCGCGAGGGAGAAGTTTGGACTTGCGTTCTTTGGGGAAGCGGTCCTTGCGAAGGTGTAGCCACACTTGATCGCCAATGTTGAAGACGATAGGTTGCTTGTTGGCGTTGAGCTTGTTTGCTTGGCGTTGTACTTGGCGCTCAATTGTGTGCCTTGTATCTTCGTGCATCTTCTTTATGTAGCTCGCTCGTTCACTTGCATCCATGTTGGTGCGCTCTTGGAGAGGAGTGGTAGAATGTCCAATGGGGACAACGGGTTGAAACCGAGAGCGACCTCGAAGGGGACTTGCGGTAGTTGAATGTCTTGCACGATTGTAGGCGTACTCGGCGATGGGTAGACATGCTTCCCACTCCTTGATGTTCTTCTTGATCAAGACACGAAGTAGAGTGGATAGTGTGCGGTTCGTCACCTCCGTTTGGCCGTCGGTTTGAGGATGGTATGCCGAGGAGAACAATAGCTTGATTCCGAGCTTGGCGCATAGGGTCTTCCAAAAGTAACTCAAGAACTTGACGTCACGATCGGAGACGATTGTCTTTGGTACTCCATGGAGTCTCAAGATTTTCCTACAAAAGAGATTTGCAACATGTGAAGCATCGTCTATCTTGTTGCAAGGAATGAAATGTGCCATCTTAGAAAATCTATCCACAACAACAAACACGGAATCCTTGCCATTTTGAGTCCTAGGCAAACCAAGTACAAAATCCATGCTAATGTCTTCCCATGGTTGATATGGAATAGGAAGAGGCATGTAAAGACCATGAGATTGAGCTTTAGACTTAGCTTTGCGACATGTATAGCATCGGTTGGTGAAGCGTTATGCGTCATGAACATCTTGGGCCAAAAGTAGTTGTTGGAGAGCGTGGCGAATGTCTTGTCGCGTCCAAAGTGTCCCATGAGTCCGCCTCCATGAGCCTCTTGCAAAAGGAGCAAACGAAGAGAAGACTCGGGAATGCAAAGTTTGTTAGCTCTCATAAGATAACCATCCTTGATGTAATATTGTTCCCGAGATGTATGCGTGAAACACTTGGCATAAGGAGAAGCAAAAGATGGATCATGCTCATACAAGTCTTTTATATGCTCAAAACCAATGACATTCAACTCAAGTTGAGTGACAAGCATGCATATGCGTGAAAGCGCGCCGGCAACTACATTCTCTTTACCCTTAATGTACTTGATCACATAAGGAATAGATTCAATGAATTCACTCCATTTGGCATGACGCTTGTTCAATTTAGTTTGACCTTTGAGGTACTTAAGCGTTTCATGATCGGTATGGATGACAAACTCATGAGGTATAAGGTAATGTTCCCAAACATGGAGCACACGCACTAAAGCATACAATTCCTTATCATAGATGGGATAATTAAGTTGAGCACCGGAGAGTTTTTCACTAAAATAAGCAATGGCTCGTTTTTCTTGCATCAAAACTCCGCCTATTCCGGTACCACTTGCATCACAATGAACCTCAAAAGTTTTGTCAAAATTGGGCAAGGCAAGAATCGGAGCATGAGTAAGCAAAGTCTTGAGCTTATCAAAAGCGGCTGATTGCAAAGTTCCCCAAACAAAGGGAGTATTCTTCTTGCTCAAAGCATGCAAAGGAGCGGCAATTGTGCTAAAATCTTTCACAAAGCGACGATAGAAACCCGCAAGACCAAGAAAGCTTCGCACTTGTTGTAAATTGGTGGGTTGGGGCCAAGTTTTAATTGCTTGAATTTTAGATTCATCAACATGGACACCCTTTGAGGAAACAACAAAACCCAAGAAACCACTTTGTCAAGTCCAAATGTGCATTTTTTCAAGTTCGCATAAAGACTTTCTTTGCGAAGAGTTTGCAACACAGATTTTACATGATTGATGTGCTCTTTCATGGTTTTGCTAAACACAAGAATATCGTCAAAGTAGACCACAACAAAGACTACAATGTAAGGACGAAGCACATGATGCATAAGACGCACAAAAGTACCGGGAGCTTCCGAAAGACCCTGATGAGGACATCAATACCATTCTTACACCCACAGCCCCTACTGCTACATATACTGGACCAATTACTAGAGCTCGCGCACGCCAATTAAATTATCAGGTACTTTCGTTTCTTGGTAATGATTCTAATGTTCATGAGAATATGATGCGTCCTAAATTGGATACATTTGTTTTTCTTACAAATGAAGGCCCTAGCTTGGAGAAGGATGGACATTGGAGCAAGAACAAGCATGGAGATAATGCCATGCTAAGGGGAACAAGAACGGAGTTACAAGTGATGATTTCAGGACTTTGAAGCCACCATAATGGGTGCATGAAGCCTTGGACGAAATATACAAGATGCTACTTCATAAATGTCGTCCCGAGGCTATTCTAGGTGCTGCGTCACCTTATTAGTGGGCCAGCCCTTGTAATTTCGAAATACTTAAGTATAGGCTGTTTTAGAGTCCGATGTGTGGGGAAACAAGAGTTAGGGTTGATTTGGACCCCTCCACCAAGGGCCACGAAATTCCCCCTCTTCCTCCATATATACAGCCCTTAGGGCACCGTTTAGACCTTGGGTTTTGTTTAGATTAAAAGTTCGCCATAGCTGCAACTTCGCGTACTTCGTTTGTGTTCAACGACCAGACAAAGGCGTCACAGAACCCCACCTTGATCAATAAAGCTTTCATCTTATATTCACAATATCCAGATTGCAATCTCAGTTTCTTGCTTGTTCTTCGTTTGCTCGCAGGAAACAGGCCCTCGTGGTCAGGTTGATCGTGCTCCGGCGTGGTCAATAACCCTCGGAAGTTGGTTTAGCGATTGCTAAGGCGCGACGTCTCGCACGTTCGTAGTCGGATCGTCAAGGTCGACTCCCACAGAAACGATAGCCACCATCTCATCGAAACATCGGGACACCTTTGCCTCTATCAGACCCATAGGCATCACTAACCACTCATATAAACCAAATTTGGTTTTAAAAGCGGTTTTCCATTCATCACCCTCTTGTATGCGGATTTGATAATAGCCACTTTTAAGATCGATTTTTGAGAAAAAGTTGGCTCCACTAAGTTCATCAAGCATGTCATCTAAGCGAGGAATGGGATCCCTATATCGAAAGGTAATAGCATTGATAGGTCTACAATCGGAACACAGACGGAAACTTCCATCGGGCTTAGGCACAAGAATAACCGGAACGGCACAAGGGCTTAGGCTTTCACGTACATGACCGTTGTCGATGAGTTGTTGTACTTGCCGTTGAATCTCCTTGGTTTCTTCCGGATTGACTCGGTATGGAGCTTTGTTTGGTAGAGGCGCTCCGGGGATGAGGTCGATTCGATGCTCAATGCCTCGAAGAGGAGGTAGACCCGGAGGTAGCTCATCGGGAAAAACATCTTGGAATTCCTGCAAAAGAGATTGAAACACCAAAGGTAGCTCGTGAATGGTGTTAGTTTTTGGTTCTCCATCCTTGCACACAAGGACAAAGTGCATCACGGTAGATGGGTTCTCACACACTTCTCTCATCTCACTTTTGGTGGCAAATAGAATGAGGTTTTTCTCTCTAGGCGAAGAGTCGCTCAAATTTGGCTTGTGGCTCTCACTCACTTTTGGGTGGGTCACTTTCTCGCTCTTTTCTCTATGATGGGTGGCTTGTTTGTCGGCTATCACATGACTAGGAGACATAGGTCGTAGCACATATTCTTTCCCCTTCATCTTGAAGCTATAGTGATTGGTGCGCCCGTTGTGGATGACACCACGGTCGAATTGCCATGGTCGACCAAGAAGTAGGTGGCAAACGGTCATTGGAACCACATCACATTCCAAAGTGTCTTCGTAAGCACCAATTTTGAAGGAGACTTGGACTGTATGTTTGACTCGTATAGTGCCGGAGTCACTTAGCCATTGAACCTTGTAAGGGTGTGGGTGTTTCCTCTTGACCAATTGTAGCTTGGAGCATAGTTCTTCACTTGCCAAGTTGTGGCAACTACCTCCATCGATGATGACCTTGATGGACCGTCCATTGATGCCGGCTTTTGTGTGGAAGATGTGGCATCGTTGGTCTTCTTCTTGTTGATGTTGAAGGGTCAAGACTTTGGAAACAACGAGAGCGGGGCTCGAATCCTCATCACAAAAGACTTGATCGTCTTCATCTTCATTTACTTGCCGGTGCATGGCCACTTGCTCAAGAGCTTCCATTTCCTCTTCACTCATGGAGTCATATGTGCCATCGTCGTTGAGGATCATGGTGCGCTTGTTGGTGCATTCATATGACTTGTGGCCTCGGCCGCCGTAAGTGAAACACTTTAAGGAGCTTGTCTTAATGGTCTCATCGGTCGGAGTAGAGGATGAAGCACGCGGCTTGAGGTTGTTTGTAGAAGGAGGAGGACGACTTGAACTTGTCGAAGTTTTCTTGTAACTTGACTTGTCGTCGTTTTCGTGAATAAGGCTTGGTCGATGTGGAAGTTGGAGGAGTCGTTGAAGCTTGGTTGTTGGATGGACCGTAGGTCTTGGATGAGTACTTGGCGTACTTGAAGTCATCTTGCACTTGTCGTTCCGCCTTTGTAGCTTGATGCACGAGCTCAATTAGGGATGAATATGGTTGGAAGTCGGCGATCTTCTTAATGGGATGATTGAGTCCATTCAAGAAACGTGCCATAGTTTGCTCATCATCTTCTTTGACATTGGCTCGAATCATGGCTATCTCCATTTCCTTGTAGTATTCTTCAACGCTCTTTGTTCCTTGCTTGAGTAGTTGGAGTTTCTTGAAGAGGTCGCGATTGTAGTATGTTGGTACAAAACGTGCTCGCATGACATCCTTCATTTGAGCCCAAGTGGTGATTGGAGGTTCACCTCTTGCTTGTCGTCGCTCAATGATTTGTTCCCACCATATGAGCACATAATCTTGGAACTCAAGTGATGCCATAGCGATTTTCTTCGCTTCATCGTAGTTGTGCAAACGGAAGATTTTGTCAACCTTCAATGCCCATGAGAGGTAGTCTTCGGGGTCATTGCTTCCACTGAACTTGGGCATGGTGAATTTTAGCTTGCCGTAGCGTTGCTCTTCATTGTATTGTTGGCGATGTTGATGATGACGTCCTTGACGTGGAATGTACTCGTCTTCATGTTGCTCTTGGCGCGGAGGAAGACCATGATCAACTTGCTCGTGTGGAATTTGAGGTTGAGGTGGAGCTTGACGAGCTTGTGGAGGAGCTTGAGGAACTTGACGTTGTACATTAGGTTGGTAGTTCCTCTCTTGTATTTCTTCTCGAAGGGCTTCCTCTTGATTGCGCCGTTCGCGATTGCGGTTGGCGACGGCTCTACTTGATTCTTGAAGGGCACGTTGCGCCTCAAGAGCTTGCGCTTCACGTTGTTGTTGTTGGCGACGTTGAGCATTGCCGTCTTGTTCGTTTTGGTGACGACGTGCTCTTTCTGATGAGGACATCAATACCATTGTTACACCCACAGCCCCTGCTGCTATACATACTGGACCAATTACTCGAGCTCGCGCACGCCAATTGAATTATCAGGTACTTTCGTTTCTTGGTAACGATTCTAATGTTCATGAGAATATGATGCTGCCTAAATTGGATACATTTGTTTTGCTTACAAATGAAGGGCCTACCATGGACAAGAAAGATGAACCTTGGAGCAAGTTCAAGCATGGAGATGTTGGCATGCGTAAGGGGAACAAGAACGGAGTTACAAGTGATGATTCCAGGACTTTGAAGCCACCCTAATGAGTGCATGAGGCCTTGGACGAAATATACAAGATGCCACTTCATAATATTAGTCCATAGGCTATTCTAGGTGCTGCGTCACCTTATTATTGGGCCAGGCCCATGTAATTTCGAAATACTTAAGTATAGGCTGTTTTAGAGTCCGTATGTGTGGGGAAACAAGAGTTAGGGTTGATTTGGACCCCTCCACCAAGGGCCACGAAATTCCCCCTCTTCCTCCATATATACAGCCCTTAGGGCACCGTTTAGACCTTGGGTTTTGTTTAGATTAAAAGTTCGCCATAGCTGCAACTTGGCGTGCATTTCGTTTGTGTTCAACGACTGCACAAAGCGCCACAGAACCCCACCTTGATCAATAAAGCTTTCATCTTATATTCGCAATATCCAGATTGCAATCTCAGTTTCTTGCTTGTTCTTCGCTTGCTCGCAGAAGCAGACCCTCGTGGTCGGAGTTGATCGTGCTCGGTGTGGTCAATAACCTCTCGGAGTTGGTTTAGCGATTGCTAAGGCGCGACGTCCTCGCACGTTCAGTAGTCGGATCGTCAAAGTCGACTTCCTCCAAAGCGAAACCCACATCTCATCGAAAGACGGGACACCTTTGCCTCTATCAAGTGGTATCAGATTTTCAGGTTGCTCGGTGAGATTTTACAGTTTTTAAGTAGATTAGATCGAGTCTGTTCTTCATACCTAAAGTCCACGAAAAAGCCACAAAAAAATTAGGGTTAGTTCATCATATCCGAACCAATCTGAGCCTTTGCATAATCTTTTTAGGGTTTTGCTTTGTTGAATTTGCGGTTGCATCGTCGTGTCTAGTTGCTGGTCTTAGAGTCTAGTCTTTTAGAGTTTGAGTTCGGTCATAAGTTGTCACGCCGCCGCACCATCATCATCGCCTTGCCATCTACCACCATTGCTTATCCGCCACCGCTCTGAATCCGTATCCATATACCACCACCAATCCGTATCCATATACCACCACCGCTACCATATACCACCACCGCTGTCATATACCACCACCATATATCCACCACCAATCCGAGTTCCTTGCATATTAGGTTTGTTTTCGAGATCCATCTAGTTTCGGTTTGTTTTCGAGATCCATCTAGTTTCCGATTTGTGTTTTCCTTGACGGAGTAGGTTTCGGAAAAAAAAAATTGTGAGGAACTGCAAAATTTCCGGGGAAGAAGATGATTGTGAGGTCGAAATCGAGGGGTTTGGAAGGTGGAAAAGGGTGGGGAGGGTGGGGAAAGCTAGATCCACATGTAGCAACACAAATCCATGGACCAAATCCAACAAAATCTCATCACACTAACAAATCACAAAAAAAATTTGGGGCTATTTTTGTGGGGAATTTTCGGAATTAGGACAAAAACAACAAAATCAAGCTAGAAGACACGATGTAGGGGCTCCAAAAACGTGATGAACGTGGCTCATGATACCATAGATGATGTAGGGCGGAACCCTATGTGGACGATCTTTCACGTTTGGAGAGAATCCCTACGAGGAACACGAAGAACGAGCGGAAAACACGGGGAAAAACGAGGGAGAAGTCACTCAACCGACAAGAAACCAATCACACAAGTGCTAGATTATTGAATGCATAGAGTGACACAAGATCCGAGATCAACAAAGGAAAGATACGAGGGTAGCCGTTCTTCTCCGAGAGGAGGTCTTGATGGGTCCACCCTAAAAGGGGGTCTTGAATCCGCTTGGGAATCTTCTCCGTAGAGGTCCCGATCTCCGAGGAGAAGTAGCCAAATGGATGAGCAAAGCTCACACGAATATGAGCCAATCCTTTGCTAACCCTAACTAGGAGATGGGAGGGTCCTATTTATAGTCTTAGTGCAAATGGAGGTCAAAGCGAAGGGTACATGGACTTTAGCCCGCATCGGGCATCGGACGTCCGGAAGGCGTCGGACGTCCGGAGGCTCGGGAAGGTCCGGTCGTCCGGAGACGTTCGGACGTCCGTAGATTCTTTCTCGTCGTAGGTCGTCGGTCGTCCGTAGCGGACGGTCGTCCGGGGCTTCAGGAGGGTCCGGACGTCCGGAGGCTGTCGGTCGTCCGTAGTTCCGCTCGGGAGGTCAGAGTTCGGACGTCCGGTCAGCTCCGATCGTCCGTAGGTTTGATTCAGGTGGCGATGTTCGGACGTCCGGAGGCGTCGGACGTCCGTGTCTGGAATCGTCGGACGTCCGGAAGGGGTCGGACGTCCGTGTCTCTGAAGCCAGCTGCCTCCTTCTTCCTCTTCGACATACTTGGGGTCCTCGCCGTCTTGGCTCTTGCAAGTAGTAGATCCTTGGTTCGCCTCCATGTATCTGATTACACATAGAGTTTCGGAATGAGGTAGTAGCCATGTCTCATGGGTAGAAATAAGAAGTTCGGAGAGGAGCGAGTTCACCTTATCTTCAATAGTCTTGGCTCGGGCTCTTGTCATGGGTCCCGGTGGTGTTGAGGGAGATGTAGGCACGTCCGTGGGGATGAGTGGGGGATGCTCCGTATAACACGTCTTGTGGGAAGACGTCAGCGAACTCCTGCAAAATGTTAGTGACAGCAGGGGGCAAAGAGGAAGGCACGTCCTCGAATGAAAATAATGCCTCTTTGCACACAAAAGCATAGCAAACAGATTTGCTAGAATCTAGCTCATCAATATCTGATTTGGTGGCAAATAAACATGCACTTTTCAGTTTAATTTCAGAAGCAACATTAGATGGTTTATTATTAGGCTTCATTTGTTGCTCAAATTCTTTTGCCACAATCTGATTTTCACTCTTATTTTTCTCCTGTTTTGCTTTATTAGCTCTATTAATATCATCTTTCAAAATGGAATCAGGAGTCATAGGAAGCAAAGTAATATTTTTATCCTTGTGAACAAGAGTATACTGATTGTTTCTACCATGGTGTACAGAATTTTATCAAATTGCCATGGTCTACCAAGTAATAAAGAACATGCTTGCATAGGTACCACATCACAATCAACATAATCAGCATATGTAGAGATACTAAAATACACACGAACAGACGTGTTACCTTAACCTTGCCGCTGTTGTTGAACCATTGGATGTAGTAAGGATGTGGATGTGGTCTTGTGGTGAGAGAAAGCTTCTCCACCATATCCATGCTAGCCAAGTTGTTGCAGCTCCCTCCATCTATGATGACGCTTGAATAGAACGTTCCTTCACAACTCCTTTGTATGGAACAAGTTATGCCTCTGATTTTGCTCAGCTTGTGTAACCTGCACACTCAAAACACGTTGAGCAACTAAACATTCATACCTGTCAAGATCTTCTTGAGCAGCCATGTATTGCGTCTCATGATCGAATCATCTCCACCGTGTTCTTCATGTGTAATAAGAGCCAAAGTCTCTTCATCATAGTCACTAGCGGACTCATACCCACCATCCTCAAGTAGCAATCATCACACGCTGAGATTGGCATTCTCTCGCAAAATGTCCTCTTCCCTTACAACGACGACAAATAATATCACTTGTGTGCCCTGTTGACGCCATGGAAGAAGAAGAGCTCTGTGCAGGCCCGGCAGGTGTGCTCTTGGCAGATAGTGGTGGTTGTGCCTGCTTTCTTGTATCACGGTTGGAGGTGGCCGCCGACGGAGGTGCCGGTGTAGTAGAACGTGTGGAAGTAGATGATGCACGTGGTGTCCATGATGAAGGTCAACCTGCAGAAAAGTTAGTTCGCGCCAACGCCTGTCGATCCTGCACTTCACGTTCAGCTTTACAAGCAAGATGGAATAATCGAGTGATATTATTATAATCCTTGTAGTCTAGAATGGTCTGAATCTCTCTATTTAATCCACCCAGAAAACGTGCAAGCATAGCTTCATTCTCCTCAACAATACCACATCTAATCAAGCCAGTTTGTAATTCCTGATAATATTCTTCTACCGAATTTTTTCCTTGTCTTAAGCGTTGCAATTTTTGAAGTAATTCACGCTGATAATATGGTGGAACCCAACGAGTACGCATAGCAGTTTTCAAAGCAGCCCAAGTAGCTGGAACAGGATATAATCTACAATGTTCAGACCACCAAACACATGCAAAGCTAGTGAAAGCACAAACAGCGCGAGGAACACGTCTCTCCTCAGGATATTGTAAACATGTAAATCGTTGTTCAGTTTCTAACTCCCAAGTAAGATATATATGAGGAACATATCTACCTTCAAATGGTGGAATATTCAATTTCAGTTTAGGGAGATGGTCATGATCTCGTACCTGAAGGGGAGCCCGAACATTGCCATTATTTGCATGTGGACGACCTGGTGGTTGTGGTGCTGGTGGTTGCACATAGTTCTGATGTTGATCAACCTCATCCTCGTAATCTCTCACATAATCATCCTCCCCTGATAGAGGCGAGGGTGTCCCGTCTTTCGATGAGATGTTGGTTTTCGCTTTGGAGGAAGTCGACTTTGACGATCCGACTACGAACGTGCGAGGACGTCGCGCCTTAGCAATCGCTAAACCAACTCCGAGAGGTTATTGACCACACCGAGCACGATCAACTGACCACGAGGGTCATTTCCTGCGAGCAAACGAAGAACAAGCAAGAAACTGAGATTGCAATCTGGATATTGCGAATATAAGATGAAAGCTTTATTGATCAAGGTGGGGTTACGTGACGCCTTTGTCTGGTCGTTGAACACAAACGAAGTACGCGAAGTTGCAACTATGGCGAACTTTTAATCTAAACAAAACCCAAGGTCTAAACGGTGCCCTAAGGGCTGTATATATGGAGGAAGAGGGGGGGAATTTCGTGGCCCTTGGTGGAGGGGTCCGAAATCAACCCTAACTCTTGTTTCCCCACACATACGGACTCTAAAACAGCCTATACTTAAGTATTTCGAAATTACATGGGCCTGGCCCAATAATAAGGTGACGAGCACCTAGAATAGCCTATGGACGAATATTATGAAGTGGCATCTTGTATATTTCGTCCAAGGCCTCATGCACTCATTAGGGTGGCTTCAAAGTCCTGGAATCATCACTTGTAACTCCGTTTTGTTCCCTTGCGCATGCCAACATCTCCATGCTTGAACTTGCTCCAAGGTTCATCTTTCTTGTCCATGGTAGGCCCTTCATTTGTAAGCAAAACAAATGTATCCAATTTAGGCAGCATCATATTCTCATGAACATTGGAATCGTTACCAAGAAACGAAAGTACCTGATAATTCAATTGACGTGCGCGAGCTCTAGTAATTGGTCCAGTATGTATAGCAGCAGGGGCTGTGGGTGTAACAATGGTATTGATGTCCTCATCATCCCCCACCGCAGCAGCAGGAGCCACAGAAGTATCAACAGCAGCACCAGCAGCTTGGCCAGGCTGAAGTGGGACACGGCTCGCTCGGCGGAGGGCTGCTTCGCGACGTGGAGGTAGTCGTCGTTGTTGTTGTAGAGGTGCGTCAGGTGCAGCCGGTGGTGGTGGTGGTAAACGCGCGAGCAATTCATTAAACCTGTTATCGAGCTTTGTTTCGAACGCCTTCTCAATGCCATCTATCTTCTCCATGGCCTCTTCAAATCTATTTAGCACATCTTCCACCTGCCCACTCATCATTTGTTGAAACTTATCATGTAGCGCTTTGTTTGTCATGTTCTCCCGGATCGGTCTAAATGGCTTGTGATCCTGCCATGGTTAGCAGCAGAGAAACACACAAGAATATGATTGACAGACTACTAGGAAGTGGTGGTGGTGGTGTGGTGGACGATCACAAACCGTCAAGCAAATCTCAAATTCTTACCAGTTCTTACCAAAGAGCGGCGGTGATCGCAACCGATGTCGTCAAAACTCTCAAAGCTTGGATAGAGCGATTACTGTGGAGAGTCAAACGCACGATGTCGATGTATGTGGAGCTGGGAAGGCTTATTATATGGTAGCAAAAAGGGTCAGCAATAATCAATTCAGAGATGCAAAGTTGAATAAACGCTCAACGACGGTACTATGCTGGTCCTAGGCTAGACCGTGCTAGAGACGCGAGCCTAGAACACTAACAAATCACGGCGCTGCACGTAAACAAGGGAAAAGCACACTCTGGATTTTTTTTCGCTTTTTTTTTGCGCTGCTTTTTTTTTGCGAAAAATCACTATAATGGCGAGTGTCTCAAAACTCTTCCGAGGTCAAATCGACAGATGGGCACGAAAAAAAATTTTGACCAAAATTTTTTTTTTCGACCGCCGGACCAAAAATCTGAAACGGGTCAAAAAACTTTCTATAACTTGCGCATTGTCTCAATACGCTTAGAAACTCCTAAAAATAGGATAGCCAGAAAATTTTTTGACAAGTGTGTTTTCGGAATATTTTGGGCCTAAACGGAGGGTGGTTTCCAGACTTTTTTTTTCTCCGAAACCTACTCCGGCAGGGAAAACACAAATCGGAAACTAGATGGATCTCGAAAACAAACCTAATATGCAAGGAACTCGGATTGGATATATGGTGGTGGTATATGGCAGCGGTGGTGGTAGCGGTGGTAGTATATGGATATGGATCGGTGGTGGTATACGGACACGGATTGGTGGTGGTCTATGGATACGGATTCGGATCGGTGGTGGTAGGTGGCAGGGGCGATGATGATGGTGCGGTGGCTGCGTGACAACTTATGACCAGAACTCGAAACTCTAAAAGACTAGACGCTAAGTGATGTAGGGCGGAACCCTACGTGGGCGATCTTTCACGTTGGAGCGGATCCTACGGGGGAAACACGAAGAACGAGCGGAAGAACACGAGGAAATCACGGGGAGGAACGAGGGAAAACACTCAACCAACAAGGAATCGGTCACACAAATGCTAGATCAAAGAACACAAAGGGAGATACAAGATTCAAGGTCAACAAAGGACGATACAAACGGTAGCCGTTCTTCTCCTTGAGGAGGTCTTGATGGGGTCCACCCTATGAGGGGGTCTTGAATCCGCTTGGGGGATCTTCTCCGTAGAGGTCCTGATCTCGAGAGGAGAAGTAGCCAAGTGGATGAGCAAAGGCTCTCACACCGAAATATGAGCTAATCCAAAGCTAACCCCACTAGGAGATGGGAGGGTCCTATTTATAGTCTGAGTGCAAATGGAAGTCAAAACGAAGGGGTACATGGGCTTCAGCCCGCATCAGGCGTCGGACGTCCGGAAGGCGTCGGACGTCCGGAGGCTCGGGAAGGTCCGGTCGTCCGGACCCGTTCGGTCGTCCGTCGATTCTTCTCTGCCGTAGGCGTGTCGGTCGTCCGTAGGGGGCCGGTCGTCCGGGGCTTCAGGAGGGTCCGGACGTCCGGAGGCTGTCGGTCGTCCGTAGTTTTGGCTCGGGTGATTGTCGTCCGGACGTCCGGCAGCTCGGTCGTCCGTAGATCTGGTTCGGTGACGAAGTTCGGACGTCCGAGGCGTCGGACGTCCGTGTCTGGGAGAGTGTCGGACGTCCGAGTCTTCCGGTCGTCTGCCGTTGGGACTCTGCAGCTCCGTCTTTTTCCGTCTCTTCTTCGGGCTTCCCTCGCGGATGGTGTAGGTGTTCCTTGGCGCTTGCACTCCTCCTCGTTGTCCGTGAAGCTCCGGTCATACCTATGCATGCACCCGAGTGGAGTGTCAAGTAGTATACCATCCTCGAAGGGGTCAAGTGAACACGTGTAAAGGAGAAGATTCACCTTTATGTATGAGAAGTAGAGGTCGCACGTGTCACTTGCCAAACGGACTCTTGACATGGTGATCACCGTAGGATGCTCCGCATCACTAAGACCAGCAACTAGACACGACGATGCAACCGCAAATTCAACAAAGCAAAACCCTAAAAAGATTATGCAAAGGCTCAGATTGGTTCGGATATGATGAACTAACCCTAATTTTTTTTGTGGCTTTTTCGTGGACTTTAGGTATGAAGAACAGATTTGATCTAATCTACGAAAAACTGTAAAATCTCACCGAGCAACCTGAAATCTGTTACCACTTGATAGAGGCTAAGGTGTCCCGATGTTTTGATGAGATGGTGGCTATCGTTTCTGTGGGAGTCGACCTTGACGATCCGACTACGTACGTGCGAGACGTCGCGCCTTAGCAATCACTAAACCAACTTCCGAGGGTTATTGACCACGCCGAGCACACGATCAACGACCACGAGGGCCTGTTTCCTGCGAGCAAACGAAGAACAAGCAAGAAACTAAGATTGCAATCTGGATATTGCGAATATAAGAGGAAAGCTTTATTAATGAAGGTGGGGTTCGTGGACGCCTTGGTGCGGTCGTTGAACACAAACGGCACTGTGGGTTGCTGCTATGGCGAACTTTTGATCTAAACAAAACCCAAGGTCTAAACGGTGCCCTAAGGGCTGTATATATGGAGGAAGAGGGGGGGAATTTCGTGGCCCTTGGTGGAGGGGTCCGAAATCAACCCTAACTCTTGTTTCCCCACACATACGGACTCTAAATGATAGAGGCAAAGGTGTCCCGTCTTTCGATGAGATGTGGTTTTCGCTTGGGAGGGAGTCGACTTTGACGATCCGACTACGAACGTGCGAGGACGTCGCGCCTTAGCAATCGCTAAACCAACTCCGAGAGGTTATTGACCACGCCGAGCACGATCAACTGACCACGAGGGTCATTTCCTGCGAGCAAACGAAGAACAAGCAAGAAACTGAGATTGCAATCTGGATATTGCGAATATAAGATGAAAGCTTTATTGATCAAGGTGGGGTTCTGTGGCGCCTTTGTGCGGTCGTTGAACACAAACGGCACGCGAAGTTGCAGCTATGGCGAACTTTTAATCTAAACAAAACCCAAGGTCTAAACGGTGCCCTAAGGGCTGTATATATGGAGGAAGAGGGGGAATTTCGTGGCCCTTGGTGGAGGGGTCCAAATCAACCCTAACTCTTGTTTCCCACACATACGGACTCTAAAACAGCCTATACTTAAGTATTTCGAAATTACATGGGCCTGGCCCACTAATAAGGTGACGCAGCACCTAGAATAGCCTCGGGACGACATTTATGAAGTAGCATCTTGTATATTTCGTCCAAGGCTTCATGCACCCATTATGGTGGCTTCAAAGTCCTGAAATCATCACTTGTAACTCCGTTTTGTTCCCCTTGCATGGCATTATCTCCATGCTTGTTCTTGCTCCAATGTCCATCCTTCTCCAAGCTAGGGCCTTCATTTGTAAGCAAAACAAATGTATCCAATTTAGGCAGCATCATATTCTCATGAACATTAGAATCATTACCAAGAAACGAAAGTACCGATAATTTAATTGGCGTCATGCGAGCTCTAGTAATTGGTCCAAGATATGTAGCAGAGGGGCTGTGGGTGTAACAATGGTATTGATGTCCTCATCATCCTCCCTTCTTGAAATGAAGTCGTCCTCGACGGAAGCTCATATTCCTCACCCAAATAAGGCTTCAAATCTGCAATGTTAAAAGTGGGACTAACCCCAAAATCTGCAGGCAGCTCAAGTTTATATGCATTATCATTTATTTTCTCTAACACCTTAAATGGACCATCAAGACGTGGCATTAGCTTTGATTTTGCAAATTAGGAAACCTATCCTTACATAAATGTAACCAAACAAGATCTCCGGTGCAAAGACAACATGTTTTCTACCCTTATCTCCAGCAAGTTTATATTTAGCATTCATACGCTCAATGTTTTCCTTAGTTATCTCATGCATTTTAAAATCAATTCAGCACGTTCTTTAGCATCAAAATTAACCTTCTCCAAGATGGAAGAGGCAACAAATCAATAGGTGCACGAGGTAGGAAGCCATACACAATTTCAAAAGGGCACATCTTAGTAGTAGAATGCAATGAACGATTATAAGCAAATTCAATATGAGGCAAGCATTCTTCCCACATTTTCTTATTATTCTTCAAAACAGCCCTAAGCATAGTAGACAATGTTCTATTGACTACTTCAGTTTGTCCATCAGTTTGGGGTGACAAGTAGTACTAAAAAGCAGTTTAGTCCCCAACTTAGCCCATAAACATCTCCAAAAGTGGCTAAGAAATTTAGTATCACGATCTGAAACAATAGTATTTGGCACACCATGCAAGCTTAATAATTTCACGAAAGAACAAATCAGCAACATTAAAGATCATCGCTTTTATGACATGGTATAAAGTGTGCCATTTTAGAATCTATCCACGACAACAAATATGCTATCCTCCCTTCTTTGTTCGAGGTAAACCTAAAACAAAGTCCATAGATATATCCTCCCAAGGAACACTAGGCACAGCAAAGGCATATATAAACCATGAGGATTGAGTCGTGACTTAGCTTTTTGACATGTAGTGCAGCGAGCAACAAAACGCTCAACATCCCGCCTCATCTTTGGCCAAAAGAAATGTGTAGCAAGTATATCCTCCGCCTTCTTCACGCCAAAGTGTCCCATTAATCCTCCTCCATGCGCCTCCTGCAACAACAAAAGACTAACAGAGCTAGCAGGAATGCATAGCTTGTTAGCACGAACACAAAACCATCATTAATAACGAACTTGTTCCATGTTCTTCCCTCTTTACAATTCTGCATTACATCTTTAAAATCAGCATCATGCACATATTGATCTTTGATGGTCTCCAAACCAAATATTTTGAAGTCAAGTTGTGAAAGCATAGTATATCGACGAGACAAAGCATCAGCAATAACATTTTCTTTACCCTTCTTGTGTTTAATGACATAAGGAAAGTCTCAATGAATTCAACCCATTTAGCATGTCTACGATTCAGTTTAGCTTGACTTTTAATATGTTTCAAAGATTCATGATCAGAATGTATAACAAATTCTTTGGGCCATAAATAATGTTGCCATGTCTCTAAAGTCCGAACAAGAGCATATAATTCTTTGTCATAAGTAGAATAGTTCAGACTAGGCCCACTCAATTTTTCGAAAAGTATGCAACAGGTTTGCCATCTTGTAATAACACACCTCCTAATCCAATTCCACTAGCATCACATTCAAGCTCAAAAGTCTTATTAAAGTCGGGAAGTTGGAGTAAAGGAGCATGTGTCAACTTATCTTTCAATACCGTGAAGGCTTCTTCCCGTGCGGTACCCCAAACAAAAGGCACATCCTTCTTTGTAAGCTCATTGAGAGGTGCAGCAATGGTGCTAAAGTCTCTCACAAAACGCCTATAGAAACCAGCGAGTCCAAGAAAACTCCTCACTTGTGTGACCGTTTTGGGCTGCGGCCAACTCTCAATAGCTTCAATCTTGGCTTTATCAACTTCAATTCCTGTGGAGTAACAACATAGCCAAGAAAAGATACTCGGTCGGTGCAAAAGGTGCACTTCCCAAGGTTACCAAACAAACGTGCATCACGAGAGCATTAAAAACAGCACGTAAATGTTCCAAATGTTCTTCCAAAGATTTGCTATAAATCAGTATATCATCAAAGTAAACTACCACAAATCGTCCAATGAAAGCACGTAAAACTTCGTTCATTAATCTCATGAAAGTACTAGGTGCATTAGTTAACCCAAAAGGCATGACTAACCACTCATATAATCCAAACTTAGTTTTAAATGCTGTTTTCCATTCATCTCCCAATTTCATACGAATTTGATGGTATCCACTACGCAAATCAACTTTGGAGAATATTGTAGAGCCACTCAATTCATCAAGCATATCATCTAGCCTAGGAATAGGATGACGATAACGAATAGTAATATTATTAATGCCTCTACAATCAACACACATACGCCGACGTACCATCCTTTTTAGGCACTAGTATAATAGGAACAGCACAAGGACTAAGAGATTCGCGTATATAACCTTTGTCGAGCAGCTCTGTACTTGACGATAATCTCCTTCGTCTCCTCTGGATTGGTACGGTATGGTGCGCGGTTGGGTAGCGATGCACCGGAATTAAGTCAATTTGATGCTCAATCCCTCGAATAGGTGGTAATCCGGTGGCACGCCTTGTGGGAAGACGTCGTGAACTCCTGCAAAATGTTAGTGACAGCAGGGGCAAAGAGGAAGGCACGTCCTCGAATGAAAATAATGCCTCTTTGCACACAAAAGCATAGCAAACAGATTTGCTAGAATCTAGCTCATCAATATCAGATTTGGTGGCAAATAAACATGCACTTTTCAGTTTAATTTCAGAAGCAACATTAGATGGTTTATTATTAGGCTTCATTTGTTGCTCAAATTCTTTTGCCACAATCTGATTTTCACTCTTATTTTCTCCTGTTTTGCTTTATTAGCTCTATTAATATCATCTTTCAAAATGGAATCAGGAGTCATAGGAAGCAAAGTAATATTTTTATCCTTGTGAACAAGAGTATACTGATTGTTTCTACCATGGTGTACAGAATTTTTATCAAATTGCCATGGTCTACCAAGTAATAAGGAACATGCTTGCATAGGTACCACATCACAATCAACATAATCAGCATATGTAGAGATACTAAAATACACACGAACAGACGTGTTACCTTAACCTTGCCGCTGTTGTTGAACCATTGGATGTAGTAAGGATGTGGATGTGGTCTTGTGGTGAGAGAAAGCTTCTCCACCATATCCATGCTAGCCAAGTTGTTGCAGCTCCCTCCATCTATGATGACGCTGAATAGAACGTTCCTTCACAACTCCTTTGTATGGAACAAGTTATGCCTCTGATTTTGCTCAGCTTGTGTAACCTGCACACTCAAAACACGTTGAGCAACTAAACATTCATACCTCGGCAAGATCTTGACAGCCATGTATTGCGCCTCAGGATCGTAATCATCTCCACCGTGTTCTTCATGTGTAATAAGAGCCAAAGTCTCTTCATCATAGTCACTAGCAGACTCATACCCACCATCCTCAGAGCAATCATCACACGCTGAGATGTGCATTCTCTCATAAAATGTCCTCTTCCCTTACAACGACGACAAATAATATCACTTGTGTGCCCTGTTGACGCCATGGAAGAAGAAGAGCTCTGTAGGCCCAAAGGTGTACTCTTGGCGATAGTGGTGGTTGTGCCTGCTTTCTTGTATCACGGTTGGAGGTGGCAGCCGACGGAGGTGCCGTGTAGTAGAACGTGTGGAAGTAGATGATGCACGTGGTGTCCATGATGAAGGTCGACCTGCGAGAAAAGTTAGTCGCGCCAAGGCACTGTCGATCCTGCACTTCACGCTCAGCTTTACAAGCAAGATGGAATAATCGAGTGATATTATTATAATCCTTGTAGTCTAGAATGGTCTGAATCTCTATTTAATCCACCCGTAAAACGTGCAAGCATAGCTTCATTCTCCTCAACAATACCACATCTAATCAAGCCAGTTTGTAATTCCCGATAATATTCTTCACCGAATTTTTCCTTGTCTTAAGCGCTGCAATTTTGAAGTAATTCACGCTGATAATATGGTGGAACCCAACGAGCACGCATAGCAGTTTTCAAAGCAGCCCAAGTAGCTGGAACAGGATATAATCTACAATGTTCAGACCACCAAACACATGCAAAGCTAGTGAAAGCACAAACAGCAGCAGGAACACGTCTCTCCTCAGGATATTGTAAACATGTAAATCGTTGTTCAGTTTCTAACTCCCAAGTAAGATATATATCAGGAACATATCTACCCTCAAATGGTGGAATATTCAATTTCAGTTTAGGGAGATGGTCATGATCTCGTACCTGAAGGGGAGCCCGAACATTGCCATTATTTGCATGTGGACGACATGGTGGTTGTGGTGCTGGTGGTTGCACGTAGTTCTGATGTTGATCAACTTCATCCTCGTAAGCTCTCACATAATCATCCTCCCCCGTCGCAGCAGCAGGAGCCACAGAAGTATCAACAGCAGCACCAGCAGCTTGGCCAGGCTGAAGAGGGACACGGGAAGCTCGGCGGAGGGCTGTTTCGCGATGTGGAGGTAGTCCATGTTGTTGTAGTAGAGGTGCGTTAGGTGCAGCCGGTGGTGGTGGTGGTAGACGCGCGAGCAATTCATTAAACTTGTTATCGAGCTTTGTTTCGAACGCCTTCTCAATGCCATCTATCTTCTCCATGGCCTCTTCAAATCTATTTAGCACATCGTCCACCTGCCCACTCATCATTTGTTGAAACTTATCATGTAGCGCTTTGTTTGTCATGTTCTCCCGGTCGGTCTAAATCGACTTGTGATCCTGCCATGGTTAGCAGCAATAGAAACACACAAGAATATGATTGACAGACTACTAGGAAGTGGTGGTGGTGGTGTGGTGGACGATCACAAACCGTCAAGCAAATCTCAAATTCTTACCAGTTCTTACCCAGCAGCAAGCGGTGATCGGCAACCGATGTAGTCAAAACTCTCAAAGCTTGGATAGAGCGATTACCAGGGAGAGTCAAACGCACGATGTAGATGTATGTGGAGCTGGGAAGGCTTATAATATGGTAGCAAAAATGGTTAGCAATAATCAATTCAGAGATGCAAAGTTGAATAAACGCTCAACGACGGTACTGTGCTGGTCCTAGGCTAGACCGTGCTAGAGACGCGAGCCTAGAACACTAACAAAATCACGGCGCTGCACGGAAACAACGGAAAAGCACACTCTGGAATTTTTTTTTTCGCTTTTTTTTTTTGCGCTGCTCTTTTTTTTTTTTTTGAAAAATCACTATAATGGCGAGTGTCTCAAAACTCTTCCCAGGTCAAACTGACAGGATGGGCACGAAATTTTTTCGACCAAAATTTTTTTTTTTTTGCCGGACCCAAAAACTGGAAACGGGTCAAAAAAAACTTTCTATAACGGCGACTGTCTCAATCCACTTAGAAACACTTAAAAATAGGATAGCCAGAAAATTTTTCGACAAGTGCGTTTTCGGAAAATTTTGGGCCTAAACGGAGGGTGGTTTCCAGACTCTTTTTTTTTTTCGAAACCTACTCCGGCAAGGAAACACGAATCGGAAACTAGATGGATCTCGAAAACAAACCTAATATGAGAAGAACTCGGATTGGTGGTGGATATATGGTGGTGGTATATGGCAGCGGTGGTGGAATATGGATACGGATTGGTGGTGGTATATGGATACGGATTGGTGGTGGTATATGGATACGGATTGAGGCGGTGGCGGATAAGCAATGGTGGTAGATGGCAAGGCGATGATGATGGTGCGGTGGCGTGACAACTTATGACCGAACTCGAAACTCTAAAAGACTAGACTCTAAGACCAGCAACTTGACACGACGATGCAACCGCAAATTCAACAAAGCAAAACCCTAAAAAGATTATGCAAAGGCTCAGATTGGTTCGGATATGATGAACTAACCCTAATTTTTTTTTGTGGCTTTTTCGTGGACTTTAGGTATGAAGAACAGACTCGATCTAATCTACGAAAAACTGTAAAATCTCACCGAGCAACCTGAAAATCTGATACCACTTGATAGAGGCAAAGGTGTCCCGTCTTTCGATGAGATGTGGTTTTCGCTGGGAGGAGTCGACTTTGACGATCCGACTACGAACGTGCGAGGACGTCGCGCCTTAGCAATCGCTAAACCAACTCCGAGAGGTTATTGACCACGCCGGAGCACGATCAACCTGACCACGAGGGTCTGTTTCCTGCGAGCAAACGAAGAACAAGCAAGAAACTGAGATTGCAATCTGGATATTGCGAATATAAGATGAAAGCTTTATTGATCAAGGTGGGGTTCTGTGGACGCCTTTGTGCAGTCGTTGAACACAAACGAAATGCGAAGTTGCAGCTATGGCGAACTTTTAATCTAAACAAAACCCAAGGTCTAAACGGTGCCCTAAGGGCTGTATATATGGAGGAAGAGGGGGAATTTCGTGGCCCTTGGTGGAGGGGTCCAAATCAACCCTAACTCTTGTTTCCCACACATACGGACTCTAAAACAGCCTATACTTAAGTATTTCGAAATTACATGGGCCTGGCCCACTAATAAGGTGACGCAGCACCTAGAATAGCCTCGGGACGACATTTATGAAGTAGCGTCTTGTATATTTCGTCCAAGGCTTCATGCACCCATTATGGTGGCTTCAAAGTCCTGAAATCATCACTTGTAACTCCGTTCTTGTTTCCCTATGCATGGCATTATCTCCATGCTTGTTCTTGCTCCAATGTCCATCCTTCTCCAAGCTAGGGCCTTCATTTGTAAGCAAAACAAATGTATCCAATTTAGGCAGCATCATATTCTCATGAACATTAGAATCATTACCAAGAAACGAAAGTACCTGATAATTTAATTGGCGTGCGCGAGCTCTAGTAATTGGTCCAGTATATGTAGCAGTAGGGGCTGTGGGTGTAACAATGGTATTGATGTCCTCATCACTAAAAACAGCCTACACTTAAGTATTTCGAAATTACATGGGCCTGGCCCAATAATAAGGTGACGTAGCACCTAGAATAGCCTATGGACGAATATTATGAAGTGGCATCTTGTATATTTCGTCCAAGGCCTCATGCACTCATTAGGGTGGCTTCAAAGTCCTGGAATCATCACTTGTAACTCCGTTCTTGTTCCCCTATGCATGCCAACATCTCCATGCTTGAACTTGCTCCAAGGTTCATCTTTCTTGTCCATGGTAGGCCCTTCATTTGTAAGCAAAACAAATGTATCCAATTTAGGCAGCATCATATTCTCATGAACATTGGAATCGTTACCAAGAAACGAAAGTACCTGATAACTCAATTGGCGTGCGCGAGCTCTAGTAATTGGTCCAGTATGTATAGCAGCAGGGGCTGTGGGTGTAACAATGGTATTGATGTCCTCATCAGTCGACCTAGAAGTAGGTGGCAAACGGTCATTGGGACCACATCACATTCCAACGTGTCTTCATAAGCACCAATTTTGAAGGAGACTTGGACCGTATGCTCGACTCGTATAGTGCTGGAGTCACTTAGCCATTGAACCTTGTATGGATGTGGGTGCTTCCTCTTGACCAATTGTAGCTTGGAGCATAGTTCTTCACTTGCCAAGTTGTGGCAACTACCTCCATCGATGATGACCTTGATTGACCGTCCATTGATGCCGGCTTTTGTGTGGAAGATGTGGCATCGTTGGTCTTCTTCTTGTTGATGTTGAAGAGTCAAGACCTTGGAGACAACGAGAGCGGGGCTCGAGTCCTCGTCACAAAAGACTTGATCATCTTCATCTTCATTCACTTGTCGGTGCATGGCCACTTGCTCAAGAGCTTCCATTTCCTCCTCACTCATGGAGTCATATGTGCCATCGTCGTTGAGGATCATGGTGCGCTTGTTGGTGCATTCGTATGACTTGTGGCCTCGGCCGCCGCAAGTGAAACACTTGAAGGAGCTTGTCTTGATGGTCTCATCGGCCGGAGTAGATGATGAAGCACGCGGCTTGAGGTTGCTTGTAGTAGGAGGAGGACGACTTGAACTTGTCGAAGTTTTCATGTAACTTGACTTGTCGTCGTTTCTTGAATAAGGCTTGGTTGATGTAGATGTTGGAGGAGTCGTTGAAGCTTGGTTGTTGGAGAAACCGTAGGTCTTGGATGAGTACTTGGCGTACTTGAAGTCGTCTTGCACTTGGCGTTCCGCCTTTGTAGCTTGATGCACGAGCTCAATGAGGGATGAGTATGGTTGGAAGTCGGCGATCTTCTTGATGGGATGATTGAGTCCATTCAATAAACGTGCCATAGTTTGCTCATCATCTTCCTTGACATTGGCTCGAATCATGGCTATCTCCATTTCCTTGTAGTACTTTTCAACGCTCTTTGTTCCTTGCTTGAGTAGTTGGAGTTTCTTGAAGAGGTCGCGGTTGTAGTAGGTTGGCACCAAACGTGCTCGCATGACATCCTTCATTTGAGCCCAAGTGGTGATTGGAGGTTCACCTCTTGCTTGTCGTCGTTCAATGATTTGTTCCCACCATATGAGCACATAATCTTGGAACTCAAGTGATGCCATAGCGATTTTCTTCGCTTCATCGTAGTTGTGCAAGCGGAAGATTTTGTCAACCTTCAATGCCCATGAGAGGTAGTCTTCGGGGTCATTGCTTCCATTGAACTTGGGCATGGTGAATTTTAGCTTGCCGTAGCGTTGCTCTTCATTGTGTTGTTGGCGATGTTGATGATGACGTCCTTGACGTGGGATGTACTAAATCTTCATGTTGCTCTTGGCGCGGAGGAAGACCATGATCAACTTGCTCTTGTTGAACTTGAGGTCGAGGTGGAGCTTGACGAGCTTGTGGAGGAGCTTGAGGAACTTGACGTTGTACATGAGGTTGGTAGTTCCTCTCTTGGATTTCTTCTCGAAGGGCTTCCTCTTGATTGCGCCGTTCGCGATTGCGGTTGGCGACGGCTCTACTTGATTCTTGAAGGGCACGTTGCGCCTCAAGAGCTTGCGCTTCACGTTGTTGTTGTTGAAGACGTTGAGCCTTTGTGTCTTGTTCGTCTTGGTGAAGACGTGCCCGTTCTTCCTCTTGTTGGCGACGAAGACGTTGTCGTTCTTGAGCTTGAGCAAAAGCCTCTTGGTTTGATTGAGGACGAGGAGCTTGATCATCAACTTGCTCTTGGGAATGCTTGTCATGTAGCGGGTTGCGAGATGCATGACGGTCTTGATGAGCGGCACGACGAAGAGTGTTCGAAGTCGGTGTACTTGAGTCGTAGAAGGTGTCGTCGGAGTGTCGACTCGAGCGGCTCCGTCTTGATGATGAAGAAGTGGAATGATGTCGGTTTCTCATCAACGCGTGGATCTCGTCCATTCTTGCATCATTCTCTTGCTTGTGAGCCTCGAACTTGTTGTCGAAGTAGTCTCTTGTACGTTGCTCGGAGAGTCGCAAGTCGGTGGCGAGGTTGTCGATGCGGTCGCTCATTGCTTGTTGTTCTTGGTGCAACGCTCGTTGTGCACCAAAGAAGTGGCTCTTGCTGACGTATGAAGACATGTCGTCGTCTTGCTCGATGAAGAGTGGGTTGGTAGAAGAACTTGGCCTATCCATCATTCCAAGCAAAATGTAGTGGTAGAACGGAAAAGAACGTATACCAATGTACCTTTGACCGATGTTGAAAATGAATCAAGTTCACTCAAATGCGGAAAATGAAATAGCACTCTTGGTACCGATTCTTGTCGGGTCTCACACCTACACAAATAAAAGCTTATGGTGGAGCTCGGTTAGGATGGTGGCACAAAATTTGATGCAATTGTAAGTGAGACTCAATAAAGTTGGAAATGATTCACAAATTTGCAAATGCAACAAGTAGACCAATAGCAAGATATGGTACACGGAAACACACGCGCAAATAGATAATATGGGGTTATGCAACCAAGGATGAGCCAAAATGTGGAATCCACCAAGATGCTCTTGTTGCACAACACTAGAGAGACGCTAGCACGATTGCACAATAGGCGGATACGAACTTGTGCACAACCTACTAAGCAAAAATGCAACGACTTCTATCCCAAGTATGCTATATGTATGGTGTTTCGATGTGTTGATCCAAGATGATCAAGTATGACAATCTTAATGTCGTATGATTCTATGGTTCTTGCTCCTAAGCTCTTTGCTTATTTTGCTCTCTTTGCTTAAAAGCTTGATTGGCTCTTTCTCTTTTGAGCTCTTTTCTCATGCAAAATTTCACGAACCAAGATAGCAATTGTGTATGCGATGACAACTTTGTGACACACAAGTTGATCTCAAGATATGTACCACTATTGTATGGTATGTATGCTATGGAGTATGATCACTAATGTGCACAAGTCACGTTGCCTGCAATACTCAATGGCTAGTCTCGATGGGTAAGCTACGCAAAGTGAGGCTATGTGGGTTATCAATGCAATTGCAAGGTATGACAAAGATGTCGTCGAAGTTACCGTCCTTGGCGATGATGAGACCCTTGCGAAGGTGAGTCGTGGTGATGATGAAGTCGAACCGCACCTAGATAGCCGAAACACAAAAGGATACGGAAGCCACCACTCACAATCTCAAGGACCAAAATGTGCCAAAATCGTCATCGGAGGTATCGTGGAAGATGTATGTATAAGGGTTTGGAAGATGTGGTGAAATGTGGGGAGGTGGTGGTGTCTGAACTGAAGGAATTCAGTTTGGTCAGGGTTTTACGGACGTCCGTAAATTTACGGTCGTCCGGACTGCGTCGGACGTCCGGCCTTTTCCGGATGTCCGGAGCCTGGGCGAAACTCGGGTTCGGGGGAAGAACTTCTAGAATTCCGGGGAAGAAGATGATTGTGAGGTCGAAATCGAGGGGTTTGGTGGATGGAAAAGGGTGGGGAGGGTGGGGAAAGCTAGATCCACACGTAGCAACACAAATCCATGGACCAAATCCAACAAAATCTCAACTCACAAACAAATTACAAAAAATTTTGGGGCTATTTTTGGTGGGGATTTTCGGATTTAGGCAAGAACACAACAAAATCAAGCTAGAAAAAGAGGGGTAGAGGCTCCAAAAACGTGATCAACGTGGCTCTTGATACCAAGATGATGTAGGGCGGAACCCTATGTGGACGATCTTTCACGTTTGGAGAGTATCCCTACGAGGAACACGAAGAACGAGTGGAATAACACGAGGGAAAACACGGGGAAAACGAGAGAGAATGCACTCAACCGACAAGAAATCAATCACACAAGTGCTAGATTATGGAGCACATAGAGTGGCACAAGGTTCAAGATCAACAAAAGGAAAGGATACATGAGTAGCCGTTCTTCTCCGAGAGGAGGTCTTGATGGGGTCCACCCTAGAAGGGGGTCTTGAATCCGCTTGGGGGATCTTCTCCGTAGAGGTCCTGATCTCCGAGGAGAAGTAGCCAAGTGGATGAGCAAAGGCTCTCACACCAAAATATGAGCTAATCCAATGCTAACCCTAACTAGGAGATGGGGGGTCCTATTTATAGTCTTAGTGCAAATGGAAGTCAAAACGAAGGGGGACATGGGCTCAGGCCCGCATCAGGCGTCGGTCGTCCGGACTTCGTCGGACGTTCGGAGGCTCGGGAAGGTCCGGTCGTCCGGACGCGTTCGGACGTCCGTCGATTCTTCTCTGCTGAAGGTGTGTCGGTCGTCCGTAGCGGGTCGGTCGTCCGGGGCTTCAGGGGGGTCCGGACGTCCGTAGGTTGTCGGTCGTCCGTAGTTTCTGTTCGGGTGATTGTCGTCCGGACGTCCGGTCAGCTCCGGT
The DNA here is from genome assembly GCA_021605205.1 of Aegilops longissima. NCBI lineage: Eukaryota > Viridiplantae > Streptophyta > Magnoliopsida > Poales > Poaceae > Aegilops > Aegilops longissima. The sequence goes on along the minus strand of CM038681.1, from coordinate 320,813,204 downwards.
CGTCCGTAGATTTGGTTCGGGTGACGAAGTTCCGGACGTCCGGAGGGCGTCGGACGTCCGTGTCCTGGGAATCGTCGCACGTCCGGAAGGGGTCGGACGTCCGTGTCCTGCAGCTTCAGCCGCATCTCTTCTTCCTCTTCGACATACTTGGGGTCCTCGCAGTCTTGGCTCTTGCAAGTCGTAGATCCTTGGCTCACCTCCATGTACCTGATTACACATAGAGTTTCTGAATGAGGTAGTAGCCATGTCTCATGGGTAGAAATAGGAAGTTCGGAGAGGAGTGAGTTCACCTTATCTTCAACAGCCTTAGCTCGGGCTCTCGTCATGGGTCCTGGTGGTGTTGAGGGAGATGTAGGCACGTCCGTGGGGATGAGTGAGGGATGCTCCGCATCATAAGCGCTGCAATTTTTGAAGTAATTCACGTTGATAATATGGTGGAACCCAATGAGTACGCATAGCAGTTTTGAAAGCAGCCCAAGTAGCTGGAACATGATATAATCTACAATGTTCAGACCACCAAACACATGCAAAGCTAGTGAAAGCACAAACAGCAGCAGGAACACGTCTCTCCTCAGGATATTGTAAACATGTAAATCGTTGTTCCGTTTCTAACTCCCAAGTAAGATATATATCAGGAACATATCTACCCTCAAACGGTGGAATGTTCAATTTCAGTTTAGGGAGATGGTCATGATCTCGTACCGGAGGTGGTGGTGCAGGCCTACCGTTGCGAAGATATACCTGAGGTCGACCTGCTGGTGGTGGTGCTGGTGGCTGCACGTAGTTCTGATTTTGGTCAACCTCATCCTCGTAATAGTCCTCCATCTCTACGAAGAACAGCAGGAGCTCTGAAGCACCAACAGCAGTAGCAGCGGCACCCGAATTTTGTCTGGCTCAATAGGAACACGCTGTGCTCGCCCTCATCGTGTCGCTGAGTAGAACTGGTTGTGGGAGGCGCTTTTGAGTAATTCATCAAACTTGGCGTCCAACTTGGTGTCAATTGACTTCTCAATGTCATCCATCTTCTCCATTGCCTTTCCAAACTGGCCATCACGTCTTCCACTGTTGACCCATCATTTGTTGAAACTTATCATGAAGCTCTTTGTTTGTCATGTTCTCCCGATCAATCTAAATCGACTTGTGTTCCTGCCATAGTTAGCAGCAATAGAAACAGACAAGAATATGATCCTACAGCCTACTGGAATATGGTGGTGGTGGGGTGTCACAAATCCGTCAAGCAAATCTCAAATTCTTACCAGTTTTACCCAGCAGCAGGCGGTGATCGGCAACCGTTGTAGTCAAAACTCTGAAAAGATTGGATAGAGCGATTGCCAGGGAGAGTCAAACACACGACGTAGATGTATGTGGAGCTGGGAAGGCTTATAGTATGGTAGCAAAAAAGGTCAGCAATAATCAATTCAGAGAAGCAAAGTTGAATAAACGCTCAACGACGGTACTGTGCTGGTCCTAGACTAGACCGTGCTAGAGACGCGAGCCTAGAACACTAACAAAATCACGGCGTTGCCCGGAAACAAGGGAAAAGCACACTCTGGAAATGTTTTTTTCGCTCTGTTTTTTTTGCGCTCTTTTTTTTGCGCTCCTCTTTTTTGCGAAAAATCACTATAATGGCGAGTGTCTCAAACCTCTTCCCAGGTCAAACTGATAGGATGGGTACGAAATTTTTTTGACAAATTTTTTTTTTTTGAAATCAGGGCAGCGACGACGAGAAAGTGCAACCAAAAATCACTATGATGGCGAGTGTCTCAAAAGACTCAAACAGCCTAAAAATAGGATAGGGAAAAAATATTTTCGGTCGCCAAAATTTTGGCCTAAAACTGCCCGGGGGTCTCCAGATTTTTTTTTTCGAGACCTACGCAGGCAAGGAAACACGAATAGGAATTTATATGGATCTCGAAAACAAACCTAATATGAGAAGAACTCGGATTGGTGGTGGATATATGGTGGTGGTATATGGCAGCGGTGGTGGTATATGGTAGCGGTGGTGGTATATGGATACGGATTTGATGCGGAGCATCCCACGATCATCCCCATGGACCTACAACCGTCTCATCAAGAGCCAAGAGGACCCATGACACGAGCTAGAGCTAGAGCTCTCGAGAACGAGGTGACCTCTTTCCTTATTGATATCACATATGATCCACTCGAGACATGGCTACTACCTAAGGCCGATATGCTATGCATGATTAGGTGTCAAGGGGAACCTCCCGAGGATGCACGTGAAGATGGACAAGCCGCCAAGTACAAGGAGGAAGAAACACGACGAGAGGAACCGGAAGAGTCTGCACAGCCCGGACATCCGCCCCATGCCTCGGACATCCGGCTCTTCACGAAGCCGGATATCCGGCTCCGTCGCCGGAAATCCGCCCTCCATCACCGAATGCACAGGAGACCTGACCAGCTCGACATCCGGCCTCCCCGCCGGACATCCGCCCGTCCGAAGCCCAAGATATCCGGTCGCCGCCCGAAATCCGCCCCACCACCCGGTTCTGCAGAATCGATCGCCCTAGCCGGACATCCGGCTGAGAGCCCGGACATCCGGCGCCTCGAAGCCGGACATCCGGCCCGATGCCCGGACGTCCGGCCTCCCCTGCCTCCGTGCAGCGCCTACGGGACTCATCCCTTGTACCCCTTCGCCCCGAGACTATATATACTTGATCCCCTCCTCTTTCTAGGGTTAGCTTTGGATTAGCTCTTATTTTGGTGAGAGAGCCTTTGCTCATCCACTTGGCTACTTCTCCTCGGAGATCAGGACCTCTACGGAGAAGATCCCCAAGCGGATTCAAGACCCCCTTCTAGGGTGGACCCATCAAGACCTCCTCTCGGAGAAGAACGGCTACTCGTGTATCCTTACCTTTGTTGATCTCGAATCTTGTGCCACTCTATGTATTCGATAATCTAGCACTTGTGTGATTGATTACTTGTCGGTTGAGTGCATTCTCTCTCGTTTTCCCCGTGTTTTCCCTCGTGTTCTTCCGCGTGTTCCTCGTGTTTCCCCGTAGGATCCGCTCCAACGTGAAAGATCGCCCACGTAGGGTTCCGCCCTACATCATCTATGGTATCAGAGCCACGTTGATCACGTTATTGGAGCCCCTACCCCTCTTTTCTAGCTTGATTTTGTTGTTTTTGTCCTAATTTCAAAATTCCCCACAAAAATAGCCCCAAATTTTTTATTGTGATTTGTTAGTGTGATGAAGTTTTGTTGGATTTGATCCGTGGATTTCGTGTGTTGCAGGTAGATCTAGCTTTTCCCCATCTTTTCCCCAATTTTCATCCACAAAATCGCCCAAATTTGTCCGGTTTTGGCAACTCCCCCGCGGTGTTCTTCGTGCCCGGGCGTCCGGCCCGAACAGCCCGGACATCCGGCCCGATCAGCCCGGACATCCGGCGCCCCGGACATCCGGCTCCTAGCCCGGATTTCCGGCCCCTGGCAGCATCCATCCCTTCCACTTACCTCCACCACTTCCGCATAACGCCACCATAGCCTTGCCCAATACCAATTCCGACTACGTTGCCAAATTTCGCCTTGAGAATTTGAGTTGTGGTTTTCCAGATCCTTTTGTGTTTCGGCTATCTAGGTACGGTTCAACATCAACATCACCACCGCTCATCCTCGCCAAGGACGGTAACATCGTCGTCACCTTTGTCATTACTTGCAATTGCATTGATAAACATCATAGCCCATCTTTTGCGTTGCTTACCCATCGAGACTAGCCATTGAGTATTGCCGGCAACGTGACTTGTGCACATTAGTGATCATACTCCATAGCATACATACCATACGAAAGTGGTGCATTATCTTAGCATCAACTCGTGTGTCACAACGTTGTCATCGCATACACAATTGCTATCTTGGTTCGTGAAGTTTTGCATGAGAAAAGAGCTCAAAAGAGAAAGAGCCAATCAAGCTTTTAAGCAAAGAGAGGAAGATAAGCAAAGAGCTTATGAGCAAGAACCATAGCATCATAAAACATTAAGATTGTCATACTTGATCATCTTGGATCAACACATCGACACACCATACATATAGCATACTTGGGATAGAAGTCCTTGCATTTTTGCTTAGTAGGTTGTGCACAAGTTCGTATCCACCTACTGTGCAATCGTGCTAGCGTCTCTCTAGTGTTGTGCAACAAGAGCATCTTGGTGAATTCCACATTTTGGCTCATCTTTGGTTGCATAACCCCATATTATCTATTTGCGCGTGTGTTTCCGTGTAACATATCTTGCTATTGGTCTACTTGTTACATTTGCAAATTTGTGAATCATTTCCAACTTTATTGAGTCTCACTTACAATTGCATCAAATTTTGTGCCACCATCCTAACCGAGCTCCACCATAAGCTTTTATTTGTGTAGGTGTGAGAACCAACAAGAATCGGTACCAAGAGTGCTATTTCATTGTCCGCATTTAAGTGAACTTGATTCATTTTCAACATCGGTCAAAGGTACATTGGTATAAGTTCTTTTCCGTTCTACCACTCACATTTCCCTTGGAATGATGGATAGGCCAAGTTCTTCTACCAACCCACTCTTCCTCGAGCATGACGACGACATGACTTCATATGTCACCAAGAGCCACCTCTTGTGCACAACGAGCGTTGCACCAAGAACAACAAGCAATGAGCGACCGCATCGACAATCTTGCCACCGACTTGCGACTCTCCGAGCAACGTACAAGAGACTACTTCGACAACAAGTTCGAGGTTCACAAGCAAGAAAATGATGCAAGAATGGACGAGATCCGTGCATTGATGAGAAACCGGCATCATTCCACTTCTTCATCATCAAGACGGAGCCGCTCGAGTAGACACTCCGACGACACCTCCTACGACTCAAGTACACCGTCATCAAACACTCTTCGACGAGCCGCGCGCCAAGACCGTCATGCATCTCGCAACCCGCTACATGACAAGCATTCACAAGAGCAAGTTGATGATCAAGTTCCTCGTCCTCAATCAAACCAAGAGGCTTTTGCTCAAGCTCAAGAACGGCAACGTCTTCGTCGCCAACAAGAGGAAGAAAGAGCACGTCGTCACCAAGACGAACAAGACGCCAAGGCTCAACGTCTTCAACAACAACAACGTGAAGCGCAAGCTCTTGAGGCGCAACGTGCCCTTCAAGAATCAAGTAGAGCCATCGCCAACCGCAATCGCGAACGGCGCAATCAAGAGGAAGCCCTTCGAGAAGAAATCCAAGAGAGGAACTACCAACCTCATGTACAACGTCAAGTTCCTCAAGCTCCTCCACAAGCTCGTCAAGCTCCACCTCAACCTCAAGTTCCACAAGAGCAAGTTGAGCATGGTCTTCCTCCGCGCCAATAGCAACATGACGACAAGTACATTCCACGTCAAGGATGTCATCATCAACATCGCCAACAACACAATGAAGAGCAACGCTACGGCAAGCTAAAATTCACCATGCCCAAGTTCAATGGAAGCAATGACCCCGAAGACTACCTCTCATGGGCATTGAAGGTTGACAAAATCTTCCGCTTGCACAACTACGATGAAGCGAAGAAAATCGCTATGGCATCACTCGAGTTCCAAGACTATGTGCTCATATGGTGGGAACAAATCATTGAGAGACGACAAGCAAGAGGTGAACCTCCAATCACCACTTGGGCTCAAATGAAGGATGTCATGCGAGCACGTTTTGTGCCAACCTACTACAACCGCGACCTCTTCAAGAAACTCCAACTACTCAAGCAAGGAACAAAGAGTGTTGAAGAATACTACAAGGAAATGGAGATAGCCATGATTCGAGCCAATGTCAAGGAAGATGATGAGCAAACTATGGCACGTTTCTTGAACGGACTGATGAGGACATCAATACCATTGTTACACCCACAGCCCCTGCTGCTATACATACTGGACCAATTACTAGAGCTCGCAAGACGCCAATTGAATTATCGGTACTTTCGTTTCTTGGTAACGATTCCAATGTTCATGAGAATATGATGCTGCCTAAATTGGATACATTTGTTTTGCTTACAAATGAAGGGCCTACCATGGACAAGAAAGATGAACCTTGGAGCAAGTTCAAGCATGGAGATGTTGGCATGCATAAGGAGAACAAGAACGGAGTTACAAGTGATGATTCCAGGACTTTGAAGCCACCCTAATGAGTGCATGAGGCCTTGGACGAAATATACAGGATGCCACTTCATAATATTCGTCCATAGGCTATTCTAGGTGCTCGTCACCTTATTATTGGGCCAGACCCATGTAATTTCGAAATACTTAAGTATAGGCTGTTTTAGAGTCCGTATGTGGGGAAACAAGAGTTAGGGTTGATTTAGGACCCTCCACCAAGGGCCACGAAATCCCCCCTCTTCCTCCATATATACAGCCCTTAGGGCACCGTTTAGACCTTGGGTTTTGTTTAGATTAAAAGTTCGCCATAGCTGCAACTTCGCGCATTTCGTTTGTGTTCAACGACCGGACAAAGGCGCCACAGAACCCCACCTTGATCAATAAAGCTTTCATCTTATATTCGCAATATCCAGATTGCAATCTCAGTTTCTTGCTTGTTCTTCGTTTGCTCGCAGGAAACAGGCCCTCGTGGTCGAGTTGATCGTGCTCGGCGTGGTCAATAACCCTCGGAAGTTGGTTTAGCGATTGCTAAGGCGCGACGTCTCAAGACGTCACGTAGTCGGATCGTCAAGGTCGACTCCGACAGAAACGATAGCCACCATCTCATCGGAACATCGGGACACCTTTGCCTCTATCAAGTGGTATCAGATTTTCAGGTTGCTCGGTGAGATTTTATAGTTTTTCGTAGATTTGGCAGTCGAAAAAAAAAATTTTTTTTGGTCGAAAAAATTTCGTGCCCATCCTGTCAGTTTGACCTGGGAAGAGTTTTGAGACACTCGCCATTATAGTGATTTTTCGCAAAAAAAAAAGAGCAGCGCAAAAAAAAGAAACAGCGCAAAAAAAAAAAGAGCGAAAAAAATATATTCCAGAGTGTGCTTTTCCATTGTTTCCGTGCAGCGCCGTGATTTTGTTAGTGTTCTAGGCTCGCGTCTCTAGCACGGTCTAGCCTAGGACCAGCAGAGTACCGTCGTTGAGCGTTTATTCAACTTTGCATCTCTGAATTGATTGTTGTGACCCTTTTGCTACCATATTATAAGCCTTCCCAGCTCAACATACATCTACATCGTGCGTTTGACTCTCCCAGTAATCGCTCTATCCAAGCTTTGAGAGTTTTGACTACATCGGTTGCCGATCACCTTTCTTCTTTGGGTAAGAACTGGTAAGAATTTGAGATTTGCTTGACGGATTTGTGATCGTCCACCACACCACCACCACCACTTCCTAGTAGTCTGTCAATCATATTCTTGTGTGTTTCTATTGCTGCTAACCATGGCAGGATCACAAGTCGGCGGATCGACCGGGAGAACATGACAAACAAAGCGCTACATGATAAGTTTCAACAAATGATGAGTGGGCAGGTGGAAGATGTGCTAAATAGATTTGAAGAGGCCATGGAGAAGATAGATGGCATTGAGAAGGCGTTCAAACAAAGCTCGATAACAAGTTTAATGAATTGCTCTGTGGCTACCACCACCACCACCGGCTGCACCTAACGCACCTCTACTACAACAACAAGGACTACCTCCACATCGCGAAACAGCCCTCCGCCGAGCTTCCCGTGTCCCTCTTCACCGCCAAGCTGCTTTGGTGCTGCTGTTGATACTTCGTGGCTCCGCTTCTGCGGTGGGGAGGATGATTATGTGAGAGATTACGAGGATGAGGTTGATCAACATCGAACCACGTGCAACCACCAGCACCACAACCACCGGTCGCCCACATGCAAATAATGGCAATGTTGGGCTCCCCTTCAGTACGAGATCATGACCATCTCCCTAAACTGAAATTGAATATTCCACCATTTGAGGGTAGATATGTTCCTGATATATATCTTACTTGGGAGTTAGAAACTGAACAACGATTTACATGTTTACAATATCCCGAGGAGAGACGTGTTCCTGCATTGTTTGTGCTTTCACTAGCTTTGCATGTGTTTGGTGGTCGAACATTGTAGATTATATCCTGTTCCAGCTACTTGGGCTGCTTTGAAAACTGCTATGCGTACTCGTTGGGTTCCACCATATTATCGCGTGAATTACTTCAAAATTGCAGCGCTTAAGACAAGGAAAAAATTCGGTAGAAGAATATTATCGGAATTACAAACCGGCTTGATTAGATGTGGTATTGTTGAGGAGAATGAAGCTATGCTTGCGTTTTCGGGTGGATTAAATAGAGATTCAGACCATTCTAGACTACAAGGATTATAATAATATCACTCGATTATTCCATCTTGCTTGTAAAGCTGAACGTGAAGTGCAGGATCGACAGCGTTGGCGCGGACTAACTTTTCTGCAGGTCGACCTTCATCATGGACACCGTGCATCATCTACTTCCACACGTTCTACTACACCGGCACCTCCGCCGGCTGCCACCTCCAACCGTGATACAAGAAAGCAGGCACAACCACCACTATCTCGCCAAGAGCACACCTGCTGGGCCTGCACAGAGCTCTTCTTCTTCCATGGCGTCAACAGGGCACACAAGTGATATTATTTGTCGTCGTTGTAAGGGAAGAGGACATTTTATGAGAGAATGCCAATCTCAGCGTGTGATGATTGCTACCGAGGATGGTGGGTATGAGTCCGCTAGTGACTATGATGAAGAGACTTTGGCTCTTATTACACATGAAGAACACGGTGGAGATGATTACGATCATGAGACGTAATACATGGCTGTCAAGATGATGACAGGTATGAATGTTTAGTTGCTCAACGTGTTTTGAGTGTGCAGGTTACACAAGCTGAGCAAAATCAGAGGCATAACTTGTTCCATACAAAGGAGTTGTGAAGGAACGTTCTATTCAGCGTCATCATAGATGGAGGGAGCTGCAACAACTTGGCTAGCATGGATATGGTGGAGAAGCTTTCTCTCACCACAAGACCACATCCACATCCTTACTACATCCAATGGTTCAACAACAGCGGCAAGGTTAAGGTAACACGACTGTTCGTGTGTATTTTAGTATCTCTACATATGCTGATTATGTTGATTGTGATGTGGTACCTATGCAAGCATGTTCCTTATTACTTGGTAGACCATGGCAATTTGATAAAAATTCTGTACACCATGGTAGAAACAATCAGTATACTCTTGTTCACAAGGATAAAAATATTACTTTGCTTCCTATGACTCTGATTCCATTTTGAAAGATGATATTAATAGAGCTAATAAAGCAAAACAGGAGAAAAATAAGAGTGAAAATCAGATTGTGGCAAAAGAATTTGAGCAACAAATGAAGCCTAATAATAAACCATCTAATGTTGCTTCGAAATTAAACTGAAAAGTGCATGTTTATTTGCCACCAAATATGATATTGATGAGCTAGATTCTAGCAAATCTGTTTGCTATGCTTTTGTGTGCAAAGAGGCATTATTTTCATTCGAGGACGTGCCTTCCTCTTTGCCCCCACTGTCACTAACATTTTGCAGGAGTTCACGACGTCTTCCCACAAGACGTGCCACCGGATTACCACCTATTCGAGGGATTGAGCATCAAATTGACTTAATTCCCGGTGCATCACTACCCAACCGCGCACCATACCGTACCAATCCAGAGGAGACAAAGGAGATTATGCGTCAAGTACAGGAGCTGCTCGACAAAGGTTATATACGCGAATCTCTTAGTCCTTGTGCTGTTCCTATTATACTAGTGCCTAAAAAGGATGGTACATCGCGTATGTGTGTTGATTGTAGAGGCATTAATAATATTACTATTCGTTATCGTCATCCTATTCCTAGGCTAGATGATATGCTTGATGAATTGAGTGGCTCTACAATATTCTCCAAAGTTGATTTGCGTAGTGGATACCATCAAATTCGTATGAAATTGGGAGATGAATGGAAAACAGCATTTAAAACTAAGTTTGGATTATATGAGTGGTTAGTCATGCCTTTTGGGTTAACTAATGCACCTAGTACTTTCATGAGATTAATGAACGAAGTTTTACGTGCTTTCATTGGACGATTTGTGGTAGTTTACTTTGATGATATACTGATTTATATCAAATCTTTGGAAGAACATTTGGAACATTTACGTGTTGTTTTTAATGCTCTACGTGATGCACGCTTGTTTGGTAACCTTGGGAAGTGCACCTTTTGCACCGACCGAGTATCTTTTCTTGGCTATGTTGTTACTCCACAGGAATTGAAGTTGATAAAGCCAAGATTGAAGCTATTGAGAGTTGGCCGCAGCCCAAAACGGTCACACAAGTGAGGAGTTTTCTTGGACTCGCTGGTTTCTATAGGCGTTTTGTGAGAGACTTTAGCACCATTGCTGCACCTCTCAATGAGCTTACAAAGAAGGATGTGCCTTTTGTTTGGGGTACCGCATGGGAAGAAGCCTTCACGGTATTGAAAGATAAGTTGACACATGCTCCTTTACTCCAACTTCCCGACTTTAATAAGACTTTTGAGCTTGAATGTGATGCTAGTGGAATTGGATTAGAGGTGTGTTATTACAAGATGGCAAACCTGTTGCATACTTTTCGAAAAATTGAGTGGGCCTAGTCTGAACTATTCTACTTATGACAAAGAATTATATGCTCTTGTTAGGACTTTAGAGACATGGCAACATTATTTATGGCCCAAAGAATTTGTTATACATTTCGATCATGAATCTTTGAAACATATTAAAAGTCAAGCTAAACTGAATCTTAGACATGCTAAATGGGTTGAATTCATTGAGACTTTCCTTATGTCATTAAACACAAGAAGGGTAAAGAAAATGTTATTCTTGATGCTTTGTCTCGTCGCTATACTATGCTTTTACAACTTGACTTCAAAATATTTGGTTTGGAGACCATCAAAGATCAATATGTGCATGATGCTGATTTTAAAGATGTAATGCAGAATTGTAAAGAAGGAAGAACATGGAACAAGTTCGTTATTAATGATGGTTTTGTGTTCCGTGCTAACAAGCTATGCATTCCTGCTAGCTCTGTTCGTCTTTTGTTGTTGCAGGAGGCGCATGGAGGAGGATTAATGGGACACTTTGGCGTGAAAAAGACGGAGGATATAATTGCTACACATTTCTTTTGGCCAAAGATGAGACGGGATGTTGAGCGTTTTGTTGCTCGCTGCACTACATGTCAAAAAGCTAAGTCACGACTCAATCCTCATGGTTTATATATGCCTTTGCCTGTGTGTGCCTTGGGAGGATATATCTATGGATTTTGTTTTAGGTTTACCTCGAACAAAGAAGGGGAGGGATAGCATATTTGTTGTCATGGATAGATTCTCGAAAATGGCACACTTTATACCATGTCATAAAAGCGATGATGCTGTTAATGTTGCTGATTTGTTCTTTCGTGAAATTAATCGCTTGCATGGTGTGCCAAATACTATTGTTTCAGATCGTGATACTAAATTTCTTAGCCACTTTTGGAGATGTTTATGGGCTAAGTTGGGGACTAAACTGCTTTTTAGTACTACTTGTCACCCCCAAACTGATGGACAAACTGAAGTAGTCAATAGAACATTGTCTACTATGCTTAGGGCTGTTTTGAAGAATAATAAGAAAATGTGGGAAGAATGCTTGCCTCATATTGAATTTGCTTATAATCGTTCATTGCATTCTACTACTAAGATGTGCCCTTTTGAAATTGTGTATGGCTTCATACCTCGTGCACCTATTGATTTGTTGCCTCTTCCATCTTCGGAGAAGTTTAATTTTGATGCTAAAGAACGTGCTGAATTAATTTTAAAAATGCATGAGTTAACTAAGGAAAACATTGAGCGTATGAATGCTAAATATAAACTTGTTTGGAGATAAGGGTAGAAAACATGTTGTCTTTGCACCGGAGATCTTGTTTGGTTACATTTGCGTAAGGATAGGTTTCCTAATTTGCGCAAATCAAAGCTAATGCCACGTCTGATGGTCCATTTAAGGTGTTAGAGAAAATAAATGATAATGCATATAAACTTGAGCTGCCTCAGATTTTGGGGTTAGTCCCACTTTTAACATTGCAGATTTGAAGCCTTATTTGGGTGAGGAAGATGAGCTTCCGTCGAGGACGACTTCATTTCAAGAAGGGAGGATGATGAGGACATCAATACCATTGTTACACCCACAGCCCCTCTGCTACATATCTTGGACCAATTACTAGAGCTCAAGACGCCAATTAAATTATCGGTACTTTCGTTTCTTGGTAATGATTCTAATGTTCATGAGAATATGATGCTGCCTAAATTGGATACATTTGTTTTGCTTACAAATGAAGGCCCTAGCTTGGAGAAGGATGGACATTGGAGCAAGAACAAGCATGGAGATAATGCCATGCTAAGGGGAACAAGAACGGAGTTACAAGTGATGATTTCAGGACTTTGAAGCCACCATAATGGATGCATGAAGCCTTGGACGAAATATACAAGATGCTACTTCATAAATGTCGTCCCGAGGCTATTCTAGGTGCTCGTCACCTTATTAGTGGGCCAGGCCCATGTAATTTCGAAATACTTAAGTATAGGCTGTTTTAGAGTCCGTATGTGTGGGGAAACAAGAGTTAGGGTTGACTTGGACCCCTCCACCAAGGGCCACGAAATTCCCCCTCTTCCTCCATATATACAGCCCTTAGGGCACCGTTTAGACCTTGGGTTTTGTTTAGATTAAAAGTTCGCCATAGCTGCAACTTCGCTGCGTGCCGTTTGTGTTCAACGACTGGACAAAGGCGCCACAGAACCCCACCTTGATCAATAAAGCTTTCATCTTATATTCGCAATATCCAGATTGCAATCTCAGTTTCTTGCTTGTTCTTCGTTTGCTCGCAGGAAAGACCCTCGTGGTGGTCGTTGATCGTGCTCGGTGTGGTCAATAACCTCTCGGAGTTGGTTTAGCGATTGCTAAGGCGCGACGTCCTCGACGCTTGTAGTCGGATCGTCAAAGTCGACTTCCTCCAAAGCGAAAACCACATCTCATCGAAAGACGGGACACCTTTGCCTCTATCAATTCTAGACTACAAGGATTATAATAATATCACTCGATTATTCCATCTTGCTTGTAAAGCTGAACGTGAAGTGCAGGATCGATGAGCGTTGGCGCGAACTAACTTTTCGCAGGTCGACCTTCATCATGGACACCACGTGCATCATCTACTTCCACACGTTCTACTACACGGCACCTCCGTCGGCTGCCACCTCCAACCGTGATACAAGAAAGCAGGCACAACCACCACTATCCGCCAAGAGCACACACTGCTGGGCCTACAGAGCTCTTCTTCTTCCATGGCGTCAACAGGGCACACAAGTGATATTATTTGTCGTCGTTGTAAGGGAAGTGGACATTTTTGAGAGAATGCCAATCTCAGCGTGTGATGATTGCTACTTGTGGATGGTGGGTATGAGTCCGCTAGTGACTATGATGAAGAGACTTTGGCTCTTATTACACATGAAGAACATGGTGGAGATGATTACGATCATGAGACGCAACACATGGCTGCTGAAGATCTTGACAGGTATGAATGTTTAGTTGCTCAACGTGTTTTGAGTGTGCAGGTTACACAAGCTGAGCAAAATCAGAGGCATAACTTGTTCCATACAAAGGGAGTTGTGAAGGAACGTTCTATTCAGCGTCATCATAGATGGAGGGAGCTGCAACAACTTGGCTAGCATGGATATGGTGGAGAAGCTTTCTCTCACCACAAGACCACATCCACATCCTTACTACATCCAATGGTTCAACAACAGCGGCAAGGTTAAGGTAACACGTCTTTGTTCGTGTGTATTTTAGTATCTCTACATATGCTGATTATGTTGATTGTGATGTGGTACCTATGCAAGCATGTTCCTTATTACTTGGTAGACCATGGCAATTTGATAAAAATTCTGTACACCATGGTAGAAACAATCAGTATACTCTTGTTCACAAGGATAAAAATATTACTTTGCTTCCTATGACTCCTGATTCCATTTTGAAAGATGATATTAATAGAGCTAATAAAGCAAAACTGATGTAGGGCGAAACCCTACGTGGACGATCTTTCACGCTTGGAGAGAATTCCTACGAGGAACACGAAGAACGAGCGGAAGAACACGAGGGAAAACACGGGGAGAAAGAGAGAGAGATCACTCAACCGACAAGAAAACGATCACACAAGTGCTAGATTATCAAACACATAGAGTGGCACAAGATTCAAGGACAACAAAGGGTAGGATACAAGGGTAGCCGTTCTTCTCCGAGAGGAGGTCTTGAGGGGGTCCACCCTAGGAGGGGGTCTTGAATCCGCTTGGGGGATCTTCTCCGTAGAGGTCCTGATCTCGAAGGAGAAGTAGCCAAGGGGATGAGCAAAGGCTCTCACACCGAAATATGAGCAAATCCAAAGCTAACCCTAGCTAGGAGGAGGTGGGGGAGTTTATATAGCATTTGTCCACGAAGGGGTAAGTGAGGAGGGGATACATGGGCCTCTGGCCCGACTCTGCTGCAAGCGAGGCGGTAGTACGGGCAAAGGCGGTAGTACCGCTCAAGCTGATAGTAGTGCCGCTTAGGCTGAGCGGTAGTACCGGGCCCGGATCGTGCGAACACTAGTACTTGTCGGGTTGAGTGGTAGCGGCGATGGGGGGGCGGTAGTACCGCTGGTTAGTGTAGTACCGCTTCTGGGCGGTAGTACCGCTGGGGCCTTAGCGGTAGTACCGCTTGGTGTTGGCGGTAGTACCGCTCGCCCTGGATCTTCTTTCTTCTTCTCCTTCCTTCGCTTCCGCGCACGCTTGGCCTTGGTCCTTGGGCTCTCCATGGTCTCCTCGGGTGTACCTGAGTATGCACAAGGTCCGCTCTTGAAGTAGCATCCATGTCTTACATGCGGAAAGGGAAGATTCGGAAAGGAGCGAGTTCACCTTAGGTCCAATGGCGCAAAGTCGAGGTCTCATCTTATGTATCCTTGGGGCTTGGAGAGTACATGGAGTTTACATGGGGATGAACGTGGGATGCTCCGCATCATCTCCCCTCCCTTGGGAAAGATCCGACCTCGGATCGTGATCCTCATCACCATGGAAACGGTTGTCGTAGACGGACTTGTAGTTGGACGAAGTTGAAGACATGGCGCAATCCAAGTAGTCCACGGTGTCGCCGGAGTGATAGACATGCAAAAAGAGCAAACACAAGCAACACTCGGAAATACAATGGTGAGCGCACACAAAGTGTCCATCATGCAAGAATGAGTCCGTGCGGCAAGATTGGTCGTGACAAAGCGCATGAAGCTTATCAAGTTGATCTAGAATGAGATGCAAAGCATTCATGGGAGGAAAAGCAATCATTGTGTACACAAATGTGTTATGAATATGAGCAATGCAGCCACGATGCAAAATGATGTCATAATGGGATGGTTTATCAAATGCATGAACATGGCAATAGATGCTCAACATGTGGATATTATCATGCAATTGATGGTGCACAATATGATTACGATGTATGAATATGCCATCAAGGAAGATCACAACAAATTTGCTAAGGAAATGCACAAGCTCATATATCATGGATGACATGGGAATACAAGATGCAACAAGGCAATCACAATGTGTGTCAATCCATGCATAAGACGCAAATTTGTGGTGAGTGTGATATGTCCATCGAGCATGAGTATGAGCACAATCAACAAATATGGAGGTGTTGGTATACCAATGCTCGATGTTGTGGCAAGAGTGGAAAACCGAAGGTGCATCCAATAAGTGCGAGCGCTCCTCAATGTGAAGGTCCAAAGAGCCAATCTCCAATGTTGCTCCTCCATCCAATAGATGTAGCATGTAGACAACAAGAAAGAAACAACAATGAAAGAGTGACCCATCCAATATGCGTATTTGAGGATGGCTCAAAGGGAAGGAGGTCACCTTTAGGAGGATGTCGAAAATTTTGGTGTCGCACATCGTGTATGCCTTCGCATGACCAAGTTGTCGACATAATGGCATCGCCTTGTGAAACCTCAAAATGAAAGAACATGACAAACACTCGGAAAAACAAATGAGGTTAGCGGAAATGCAAAACCTATCATTCGAAAGTGGTAAGATACCCAACAAGTGTATGCATCATGCTCATCATAAGAAACTACAAGGAGCGTTTCATAGTATGGAGGCATATGATGCGAGAACAACCAAATACAATAGGCTCAAGTAAACAAGCATGCATCACAAGTGAAGTGTCCAAGTCTCCAAGATCATGAAGCATAGAGGCAACTATAGGAGGCAAGCGACAATAAACAAGATATATCATGTGAGAGGCATGAACATATATGTCATCAACCCAAGAAAGCAAGTGATAGAGGAACATGGGTGATGCAACATAGTAAGAAATCATAGCGATCAAGTCAAGCAAGCTAGTAGTGCGAAGATGCAACGTACTAGAAGGGAGCATGGTAAGCATGTCATGTGTGCAAATAGTGGGCATGAATAATTCACATGTCATAGCACAAGCATGAAAGCAAGATATGAGCAAAATAGCATCAATAGCATGGGGCACATGATAAACATGGCAATAGCAACAAGGATCTCCACCAAGCATGCAAATACACATAGAAGTAGCATAATGATAAAACATGGGTAGATGCAAGCAAGGGTCACAAGTGCATGGCAAAGGCATAGAAGCAAGCAAAACATGCAAAGTGAACACGGTAAAATGAGCATAAGGTGTCAAGTGGTAAATAGCCCATAGCCGTGTGAGAGCCAAGTAGAAGAGATGCACGTAGTCCTTGCGCAAAGGAGCGGTGGTAAGGATAGTCCACGGGATCCCAAGTCATCGTTGCTCTCAAGAGCTCAAGCTTTCATCAACTCATGGGATTGTGAGGTTGACGAGTGTTCATAAGTACCTACACAAAACAAAGGCAAAGAGAAAATTGTGTGTGCATGGTATATGTACACATCATCCATCATGATGCTTGCGTGCATGTGTCGGTTAGCACAAAATATCCAATGCTCAAATAAATGAGATGCGTGATATAGAAACATGTCATCCATCATGATAGGTTTGTTGTTATGTATAGCATAATGGAGACTCAAATTGTGTAATGCATCATGAGAAATGTGTAGAGCATTGTTATTCATGGAATGCATAAGGTGCAAGCAATCATGGAAATCATGCAAAATATGGGATGAATCAAAATCTCCTAATATGCATGAGGAAACTAAGGGGGTCTCCTCATGAGCATTAATGGAAACATCACATGGAGAATATTGACAACATCCAAAACAAAGCATATTTGGTTCAATGTGATCATGGCATGACATAGTAGATGAATTGCACACATCATGTAAAGGAAGCATGGCAATATCATCACAAGAGAAGCAAAATCCAATGACCATCATCTCGTCATCTATGCCATAAGTGCAAATGGGATTTATTGTAATGGGGCATGCATAGTTACTATGTTGAGATTGAAATGAGGCAATATGGGAGATCTCACTCATAGCATATGACAAGTTCAATGGATTGTCAAACATGAAGTGACCAATCGAATTTTCACATGATATCCTATGGAGCATGGCATCACAACTAGGCAACTCAACATGCTCATCATCATATTCATCATAAATAGGTAAGTCAAGGCATGAAGAAGTTTCACTAGCCTGGAACATGGTAATAGGTGTGTCAACATCATGGGAGCAATCGAAGTCAAGAGAGTCCACTAGTGGGACACGAGAAGCACCATCACCTATGTTACCATTGGAGCGTCGCTCATGTGTTGTAGGTGAGGTGTTGAAGATCGTCTCGTTGTCATCTTCATCTTGATGGAACCATGTGGGGGGTGCATCATCGTCCACCATGGCCATCGCCGTCTCCAATGTAGGGATGGACTCACGAGGATAGGCATGTCGTCATGTAGGAGACCTAGCACCAAAGAAGAAAACACACTAGGAGTAGAGGTTAAGTCGTTAGAAATCATAGTGGCCTCATGTGCCGTGTCAACTACCTCACTCACTAAGTGTTGTGGCTCACTCACTCCCTCAAGGATGCTCTCCCTCGTATGGTGGGTGGAGTCATGGCGCTCAACCTCACATAGGATGTGTGGCATGCTCTCATGTGTGGGGCTAGTGGTGGTCACACTCATCCTCTCATAGGAAATGCTCTCAATGTCACGTATGGTGGAGTCACTCATGTCACTCATGGGGTGGTGGCTCTCCTCACATGGCAATTGGGGCATCTCGACATATGTGGGTGTCGGAGAGATGTAGGTGCAAATGTCTCCATGCTTGTGGTCGCGTAGCTTGACTCGGAGTATGAGTCCAATGTGGGCGTCGTCTTCATGTTGTTGAAGAGGTTCGCGCTCATCGCCGTGGTCGAAGGGATGGCCCTTGCTCGACCGTCTTGTCACCGTCTTGGTGTTGGAGGCCCATATGATGTGGCACCTCATAGCTCGTCTCCATGATGAAGGAGTTTCCCATGCTCGGCCATCTTCCTTGAGGGGCTTCAAGATGGAAGTGTCGCCCTCGCTCGTGGGTGGTCGCCTTGGACTTGATGAAGTCGATGTAGGCGCACCGTGGGAAGTAGGCGAAGATGCCAGACGTCCAAAGGCGAAGATGCCTTGAGAACACTTGGCGAAGATGCGAAGTGGTAGATGTAGCCGAAGCGCCGTCTTGGTGGTGGTCGCCTCGCGGTCTTCTCTTGTGCTTATGAAGCTTCGACTTGGCGTGTTGGGACTTGTGCATTTGCGCTTGTGGAGCATCTTCATGATGATGGTGTCGTTGTCGTGTTTGAGCTCGAGAAGATGTCGACTTCGTCGTCCTCGTGCACATGATGCTTGGAGGTGACTTGCCCTTCATGACGATGTGGATCACAAGACGTGATGGTGGTCGCTCCCTTTATGTGCGGTAGATGTGGACGAGGACGATTTGCACTTGCATCGCTTGGGCGCTCCGAAGACTTGTGGCTTTGATGCGGAGCATCCTTCGATCATCCCCATGGACCTTCCGTCGCCTCACCAAGCTCCAAAAGGACCCATGACGAGAGCACGAGCTCGAGCTCTCGAGACCGAGGTGACTTCTCTCCTTAGTGAAATATCATATGACCCTCTCGAGACATGGCTACTACCTCAATCCGGAATGTTGTGCATGCTTAGGTACCAAGGAACCAACCTAGGAGAAGCTACAGCTCAAGATGGACACCAAGATCAAGAGGAAGAACTGCAGAGTCCAGCGGGAGCGGTACTACCGCTCAAGCCAAGCGGTACTATCGCTGGGAGCCAAGCGGTACTACCGCTCTCCATCCGCCTACTTCCGCAAAACCCGACACACTCCAGAATCGAGCGGCGTCGAGCGGTACTACCGCTCAAGATAAGCGGTACTACCGCTGAAAGCGGTATTATCACCACAAAGCGGTATTATCGCTGAAAGCGGTACTACCGCCATGAAGCAACAGTACTACCGCCTGCCTGCGTGCAGTAGCGTTTGGCCGAGGCCCATGTACTCGTTCGCCCCAACTTACCCCCTAGACTATAAATAGACCTTCCCTCATCCTTTCTAGGGTTAGCTTTGGATTTGCTCATATTTCGTGTGAGAGCCTTTGCTCATCCACTTGGATACTTCTCCTTGAGATCAGGACCTCTCACGGAGAAGATCCCCAAGCGGATTCAAGACCCCTCCTAGGGTGGACCCCATCAAGACCTCCTCTCGGAGAAGAACGGCTACCCTTGTATCTTTCCTTTGTTGATCTTGGATCTTGTATCACTTTATGCATTCGATAATCTAGCACTTGTGTGATCGTTTTCTTGTCGGTTGAGTGATCTCTCTCGTTCTCCCGTGTTTTCCTCGTGTTCTTCCGCTCGTTCTTCGTGTTCCTCGTGAGGGATTCTCTCCAAGCGTGAAAGATCGCCCACGAGGGTTCCGCCCTACATCATCATGGTATCATGAGCCACGTTGATCACGTTATTGGAGCCCCTACCCTCTTTTTCTAGCTTGATTTTGTTGTTTTGTCCTAATTCGAAAATTCCCCACAAAAATAGCCCCAATTTTTTTGTGATTTGTTAGTGTGATGAAATTTTGTTGATTTTGATCCGTGGATTTGCTTTGTTTCGAGTTGATCTAGCATCTCCCCAAGTTTCCCTCTTTCCATCCACAAAATCCATCGAATTTTGACTCAAATCGCCCATTTCCGCCCCAAAATCGCGCCACGAGTTCGAGCAATCGAGAAAATCCGACGCGAGCGGTACTACCGCCCTCGAGCGGTACTACCGCTAGAGCGGAACTACCGCCCTCCTAGCGGTACTACCGCTGAGCACGGCACTTCCGCCAGCCCCGTTCAGCCAAAAATCGAAAAATCGCGACACGAGCGGTACTACCGCCCGTTCAAGCGGTACTACCGCTTCTGGCGGTACTACCGCCCTCTCCAGCGGTACTACCGCCTGGCCAATTTCAGCCTTCCGACTTTCACCATTTTCATCATATCTTTTCACTCCGAACTCCGATTTGAGTGTTCTTTGGCTCGTTTTGAAGCTATCGACGTGCCCGAGGACCTCACCTTGGTTTCACCATCTTTTGACATCATCAAATTTTCCGAACATCGGCATCTTTGCCTAGGTCTTAAACCACATCATCCGCTATACCACCTCCACTTTCCGCTACCACATTTTCGCTTTTGGTCTTTGAGAATTTGGGTTGTGGTTCCCGTGTCCTATTGTGTTTCGGCTATATAGGTACGGTTCGACGTCAACATCACCACCGCTCATCTTCGCCAAGGACTCATCATTGTCAAGGACGGTAACCTCGACGACATCTTTGTCATCTCTTGCAATTGCATTGATAACCACATAGCCTTACTTTTGCGTTGCTTACCCATCGAGACTAGCCATTGAGTATTGCCGCAGCGTGACTTGTGCACTTTAGTGATCATACTCCATAGCATACATAGCATACCATAGTGGTGCATATCTTGAGATCAACTTGTGTGTCACAATGTTGTCATAGCATACACAATTGCTATCTTGGTTAGTGAAGTTTGCATAAGAAAAGAGCTCAAAAGTGAAAGAGCCACCCAAGCTTTTAAGCAAAGAGGAAAGATAAGCAAAGAGCTTATAAGCAAGAACCATAGCATCATACAACATTAAGATTGTCATATCCGATCATCTTGGATCATAGCACCGAAATATCATACATATAGCATACTTGGGATAGAGATCGTTGCATTTTTGCCTAATAGGTTGTGCACAAGTTCGCGTATCCGCCTTTTGTGCAATCGTGCTAGCGTCTCTCTAGTATTGTGCAACAAGAGCATTCTCGTGGTTTCCACATTTTGGCTCACTTTTGGTTTGCACAATCCCACTTATCTATTTGCGTGTGTTTCCGTGTACCACTACTTGCTTGGTCTACTTGTTACATTTTTGAATTTGCGAATCTTTTTCAACTTTATTGAGTCTCACTTACAATTGCATCAAATTTTGTGCCACCATCCTAACCGAGCTCCACCATAAGCTTTTATTTGTGTAGGTGTGAGAACCGACAAGAATCGGTACCAAGAGTGCTATTTCATTGTCCGCATTTGAGTGAACTTGATTCATTTTCAACATCGGTCAAAGGTACATTGGTATAAGTTCTTTTCCGTTCTACCACTCACATCTTGTTTGGAATGATGGATAGGCCAAGTTCTTCTACAAACCCACTCTTCATCGAGCAAGACGACGACATGTCCTCATACGTCACCAAGAGCCACCTCTTTGGTGCACAACGAAGCGTTGCACCAAGAACAACAAGCAATGAGCGATCGCGATCGACAACCTCGCCACCGACTTGCGACTCTCCGAGCAACGTACAAGAGACTACTTCGACAACAAGTTCGAGGCTCACAAGGAAGAGAATGATGCAAGAATGGACGAGATCCGCGTTGATGAGAAAACGGCATCATTCCACTTCTTCATCATCAAGACGGAGCCGCCGAGTCGACATTCCGACGACACATTCTACGACTCAAGTACACCGTCATCGAACACTCTTAGACGAGCAGCGCCAAGACCGTCATGCATCTCGCAACCCGCTACATGACAAGCATTCACAAGAGCAAGTTGATGATCAAGTTCCTCGTCCTCAATCAAACCAAGAGGCTTTTGCTCAAGCCCAAGAACGACAACGTCTTCGTCGCCAACAAGAGGAAGAAAGAGCACGTCGTCACCAAGGCGAACAAGACGCCAAGGCTCAACGTCTTCAACAACAACAACGTGAAGCGCAAGCTCTTGAGGCATAACGTGCCCTTCAAGAATCAAGTAGAGCCTTCGCCAACCGCAATCGCGAACGGCGCAATCAAGAGGAAGCCCTTCGAGAAGAAATCCAAGAGAGGAACTACCAACCTCATGTACAACGTCAAGTTCCTCAAGCTCCTCCACAAGCTCGTCAAGCTCCACCTCAACCTCAAGTTCAACAAGGGCAAGTTGATCATGGTCTTCCTCCGCGCCAAGAGCAACATGAAGATGAGTACATTCCACGTCAAGGACGTCATCATCAACATCGCCAACAACACAATGAAGAGCAACGCTACGGCAAGCTAAAATTCACCATGCCCAAGTTCAATGGAAGCAATGACCTCAAGACTACCTCTCATGGGCATTGAAGGTTGACAAAATCTTCCGCTTGCACAACTACGATGAAGCGAAGAAAATCGCTATGGCATCACTTGAGTTCCAAGATTATGTGCTCATATGGTGGGAACAAATCATTGAGCGACGACAAGCAAGAGGTGAACCTCCAATCACCACTTGGGCTCAAATGAAGGATGTCATGCGAGCACGTTTTGTGCCAACCTACTACAACCGCGACCTCTTCAAGAAACTCCAACTACTCAAGCAAGGAACAAAGAGCGTTGAAGAATACTACAAGGAGATGGAGATAGCCATGATTCGAGCCAATGTCAAGGAAGATGATGAGCAAACTATGGCACGTTTCTTGAATGGACTCAATCATCCCATCAAGAAGATCGCCGACTTCCAACCATACTCAACCCTCATTGAGCTCGTGCATCAAGCTACAAAGGCGGAACGCCAAGTACAAGATGACTTCTGGCACGCCAAGTACTCATCCAAGACCACGGCCTCCCCAACAATCAAGCTTCAACGACTCCTCCAACATCTACACCAACCAAGCTTCCTTCAAGAAACGACGACAAGTCAAGTTACAAGAAGACATCGACAAGTTCAAGTCGTCCTCCTCCTACTACAAGCAACCTCAAGCCGCGTGCTTCATCCTCTACTCCGACCGATGAGACCATCAAGACAAGCTCCTTCAAGTGTTTCACTTGCGGCGGCCGAGGCCACAAGTCATCTGAATGCACCAACAAGCGCACCATGATCCTCAACGACGATGGCACATATGACTCTATGAGTGAAGAGGAAATGGAAGCCCTTGAGCAAGTGGCCATGCACCGCAAGTGAATGAAGATGAAGATGATCAAGTCTTTTGTGATGAGGATTCGAGCCCGCTCTCGTTGTCTCCAAGGTCTTGACTCTTCAACATCAACAAGAAGAAGACCAACGATGCCACATCTTCCACACAAAAGCGGCATCAATGGACGGTCCATCAAGGTCATCATCGATGGAGGTAGTTGCCACAACTTGGCAAGTGAAGAACTATGCTCCAAGCTACAATTGGTCAAGAGGAAGCACCCACACCCCTACAAGGTTCAATGGCTAAGTGACTCGGCACTATCTGAATCGAGCATACGGTCCAAGTCTCCTTCAAAATTGGTGCTTATGAAGACACTTTGGAGTGTGATGTGGTCCCAATGACCGCTTGCCACCTCCTTCTTGGTCGACCATGGCAATTCGACCGTGGTGTCATCCACAATGGGCGAACCAATCACTATAGCTTCAAGATGAAAGGGAAGGAGTATGTGCTCGACCTATGTCTCCTAGTCAAGTGATAGCCGACAAGCAAGCCACACATCATAGAGAAAAGAGTGAGAAAGTGATCCACCCAAAAGTGAGTGAGAGCCACAAGCCAAATTTGAGCGCCTCTTAGCCTAGAGAGAAAAACCTCATTCTATTTGCCACCAAAAGTGAGATGAGAGAAGTGTGTGAGCACCCATCGAGTGTGATGCACTTTGTCCTTGTGTGCAAGGATGGAGAACCAAAACTAACACCATTCACGAGCTACCTTTGGTGTTTCAATCTCTTTGCAGGAATTTCAAGATGTTTTCCCGATGAGCTACCTCGGGTCTACCTCCTCTTGAGGCATTGAGCATCGAATCGACCTCATCCCCGGCGCCGCTACCAAACAAAGCTCCATACCGAGTCAATCCGGAAGAAACCAAGGAGATTCAGCGGCAAGTACAACAACTCATCGACAACGGTCATGTACGTGAAAGCCTAAGCCCTTGTGCCGTTCGGTTATTCTTGTGCCTAAGCCCGATGGAAGTTTCCGCTTGTGTTCGATTGTAGACCTATCAATGCTATTACCGTTCGATATAGGCATCCCATTCCTCGCTTAGATGACATGCTTGATGAACTTAGTGGAGCCAACTTTTCTCAAAATTGATCTTAAAAGTGGCTATTATCAAACACGCATACAAGAGGGTGATGAATGGAAAACTGCTTTCAAAACCAAATTTGGTTTATATGAGTGGTTAGTGATGCCTATGGGTCTTTCGAAGCCCGGTACTTTTGTGCGTCTTATGCATCATGTGCTTCGTCCTTATATTGGAGTCTTTGTTGTGGTTTACTTTGATGATATTCTTGTGTTTAGCAAAACCATGAAAGAGCACTTCAATCATGTAAAATCTGTGTTGCAAACTCTTCGCAAGGAAAGCCTTTATGCAAATTTGAAAAAATGCACTTTTGGAGTCGACAAAGTGGTTTTCTTGGGTTTTGTTGTTTCTTCAAAGGGTGTCCATGTTGATGAATCTAAAATTGAAGCAATCAAAACTTGGCCCCAACCCACCAATTTGCAACAAGTGCGAAGTTTTCTTGGTCTTGCGGGTTTCTATCGTCGCTTGTGAAAGATTTTAGCACAATTGCCGCTCCTTTGCATGCTTTGAGCAAGAAGAATACTCCCTTTGTTTGGGGAACTTTGCAATCAACCGCTTTTGATGAGCTCAAGTCTTTGCTTACTCATGCTCGATTCTTGCTTTGCCCAATTTTGACAAAACTTTTGAGGTTCATTGTGATGCAAGTGGTACGGAATTGGCGGAGTTTTAATGCAAGAAAACGAGCCATTGCATATTTTAGTGAAAAACTCTCCGGTGCTCAACTTAATTATCCCATCTATGACAAAGAATTGTATGCTTTAGTGCGTGTGCTACATGTTTGGGAACATTACCTTAGACCGCATGAGTTTGTCATCCATACCGATCATGAAACGCTTAAGTACCTCAAAGGTCAAACTAAATTGAACAAGCGTCATGCCAAATGGAGTGAATTCATTGAATCTTTTCCTTATGTGATCAAGTACATTAAGGGTAAAGAAAATGTAGTTGCCGACGCGCTTTCACGCATAAACATGCTTGTCACTCAACTTGAGTTGAATGTTATTGGTTTTGAGCATATAAAAGACTTGTATGAGCATGATCCATCTTTTGCTTCTCCTTATGCTAAGTGTTTGACGCATACGTCTTGGGAACAATATTACATCAAGGATGGTTACCTTATGAGAGCTAACAAACTTTGCATTCCGAGTCTTCTCTTCGTTTGCTCCTTTTGCAAGAGGCTCATGGAGGCGGCCTCATGGGACACTTTGGACGTGACAAGACATTCGCCGACTCTCCAACAACTACTTTTGGCCCAAGATGTTCATGACGTCTCACGCTTCACCAACCGATGCTACACATGTCGCAAAGCTAAGTCTAAAGCTCAATCTCATGGTCTTTACATGCCTCTTCCTATTCCATATCAACCATGGGAAGACATTAGTATGGATTTTGTACTTGGTTTGCCTAGGACTCAAAATGGCAAGGATTCCGTCTTTGTTGTTGTGGATAGATTTTCTAAAATGGCACATTTCATTCCTTGCAACAAGATAGACGATGCTTCACATGTTGCAAATCTCTTTTGTAGGAAATCTTGCGACTCCATGGCGTACCAAAGACAATCGTCTCCGATCGTGACGTCAAGTTCTTGAGTTACTTTTGGAAGACCCTATGTGCCAAGCTCGAATCAAGCTCTTGTTCTCCTCGGCATACCATCCTCAAACCGACGGCCAAACGGAGGTGACGAACCGCACACTATCCACTCTACTTCGTGTCTTGATCAAGAAGAACATCAAGGAGTGGGAAGCATGTCTACCCATCGCGAAAGTACGCCTACAATCGTGCAAGACATTCAACTACCGGCAAGTCCCCTTCGAGGTCGTCTCACGGTTTCAACCCGTTGTCCCCATTGGACATTCTACCACTTCCTCTCCAAGAGCGCACCAACATGGATGCAAGTGAACGAGCAAGCTACATCAAGAAGATGCACGAAGATACAAGGCACACCATCGGCGCCAAGTACAACGCCAAGCAAACAAGCTCAACGCCAACAAGCAACCCATCGTCTTCAACATTGGTGATCTAGTGTGGCTACACCTTCGCAAGGACCGCTTCCCCAAAGAACGCAAGTCCAAACTTCTCCTCGAGCCGATGGACCTTTCAAGGTACTAGCACGCCACAACGACAACGCTTACAAGATCGACATACCTCGAGACAAGTACAACGTGAGCGACATCTTCAACGTCAAGGACCTCGCACCTTTCCATGGAGATGAAGCTTTTGATCCGAGGTCGGATCTCTCCCAAGGGGGGGGAGATGATGCGGAGCATCCTTCGATCATCCCCATGGACCTTCCGTCGCCTCACCAAGCTCCAAAAGGACCCATGACGAGAGCACGAGCTCGAGCTCTCGAGACCGAGGTGACTTCTCTCCTTAGTGAAATATCATATGACCCTCTCGAGACATGGCTACTACCTCAATCCGGAATGTTGTGCATGCTTAGGTACCAAGGAACCAACCTAGGAGAAGCTACAGCTCAAGATGGACACCAAGAGCAAGAGGAAGAACTGCAGAGTCCAGCGGGGGCGGTACTACCGCTCAAGCCAAGCGGTACTACCGCTGGGAGCCAAACGGTACTACCGCTCTCCATCCGCCTACTTCCGCAAAACCCGACACACCCAGAATCGAGCAGGCGTCGGAGCGGTACTATCGCTCAAGATAAGCGGTACTACCGCTGAAAGCGGTACTATCACCCCAAAGCGGTACTATCGCTGAAAGCGGTACTACCGCCATGAAGCAACAGTACTACCGCCCTGCCTGCGCAGCAGCGTTTGGGCCGAGGCCCATGTACTGCGTTCGCCCTAACTTACCCCTTGGAGGTCCTAGACTATAAATAGACCTTCCCTCATCCTTTCTAGGGTTAGCTTTGGATTTGCTCATATTTCGTGTGAGAGCCTTTGCTCATCCACTTGGATACTTCTCCTTGAGATCAGGACCTCTACGGAGAAGATCCCCAAGCGGATTCAAGACCCCTCCTAGGGTGGACCCCATCAAGACCTCCTCTCGGAGAAGAACGGCTACCCTTGTATCTTTCCTTTGTTGATCTTGGATCTTGTATCACTTTATGCATTCGATAATCTAGCACTTGTGTGATCGTTTTCTTGTCGGTTGAGTGATCTCTCTCTCTCCCGTGTTTTCCTCGTGTTCTTCCGCTCGTTCTTCGTGTTCCTCGTAGGGATTCTTCCAAGCGTGAAAGATCGTCCACGAGGGTTCCGCCCTACATCAGGCTTTCCTTGAAGATGACGAAGGGAAGAAGACTTGATCAAGGCCCGAATCTCCTCCATCCTTGCATCTTGCTCCTCTTTATGTCTTCTTGTCAGTAGTCCCTTCTCCTTGCGGAGTGATGAATGTCGATGGAGATCGGCGCGCTCCATCTTGATTGTGTGCCTTGCACTTGTCGTTGTAGATCCGTTTTGGTGATGTAGTTGTTCACGTTGTTGTCGAAGACCGGAGATGAAATGCCTTGCCTATCCATCACAAGACTCGAGCAAATATGAGTGGGAGAAAGAGAAAAACTTATACCAATGTACCTTGACCGATGTTGAAAATGAATCAAGTTCACTCAAATGCGGACAATGAAATAGCACTATTGGTACCAATCCTTGTCGGTTCTCACACCTACACAAGTAAAGCTTATGGAGGAGCTCGGTGAGGATAGTGGCACAAAAATTTAATGCAAAATGTTAGCAAGAGTCTATAATGTTGAAAGAGATTCACAAATTCGCAAGTGAAACAAATGGACCAATAGCAAAGAATGGCACACGGAACACACACACGGATAGATAAATGGGGTCGTGCAACCAAGGAATGAGCACAAAATGTGGAATCCACGGAAAACGCTCGTGTTGCACAACTCAAGAGAGACGCTAGCACGATTGCTCAATAGGCGGATACGACACTTGTGCACAACCTATAAGATGCAAAATGGATAAACTTCTATCCCAAGTATGCTATGTATGTATGGTTCCCGGTGTTTCTCTCAAGATGATCCAAGATGATCGGATATGACAATCTTATGTGCAATATGGTATGATGCTATGGCACTTGCTTACAAGCTCTTTGCTCTCTTTCTTTTGCTTAAAAGCTTTATTTCTTTTTTTTCTTCTATGGCCACTTTGCACAATGCACAAACCAAGATAGCAATTGTGTATATGCGGGAACAAACTTGAGACACAATGGGTGATATGATACCAATATGATATGGTATGGTATGTAATGGAAGGTATGATCACTAATGTGCACAAGTAACGTTGCCGGCAATACTCAAATGGCTAGTCTCGATAGGCAAGTAACGCAAAAGTAAGGCTAGGGGTTAACAATGCAATGGCAAGGGGAATATACAATGGAGGGATACCACGATACAAAGATGATATGGAGGTTACCGTCCGGTGATGATGAGTAGCGGTGTTCTTGATGTGGATACCAAGATGATGGAGACGCGTCCCTAAGTAGCCGAAACACCTTAGGAAACGGAAAAACCGCGAACTCAAAATCTCAACGTCAAATGTCAAAATGGTGGTAGCGGGAATGCGGTGGTGGTTTGCACTTCGCAATGCGGAAGTGGAATGATGGGCTATACACGTGTCGGAGTTGAAGTTGCCGTCCCTAAGTAGCCGAAACACCTTAGGAGACACATGCCACAACTCGAAAAAGCTCAATCAACAATTGGGTTAAGTTGGGTTGTCGGAAGTGTATGGTGGGCAAGGTTATGTGGAAGTGGTGGTGGTGGTTGATGAAGAAGCAATCGTCCCTAAGTAGCCGAAACACCTTAGGAGACTCGAATCACTACTCAAGCAACCACTAATGCTATGGGGAACAAATTGGTTAGGTTGCGGAAGTCGATGGTGGTTATGCGGAGGATGTGGCGGAAGCCCTAGGCAAAGATGCCAAAGTTCACAAAATTTGATGGAGTCAAATGGTGATGGTAGTATTTTATGGGAAGGGGATGTCAATAGCTTCAAACGAGCTAAAAACGTCAAAATCGGACTCGGATGAATTAGTTATGGACAAAGCGGTGAAACTTCGAACGCTGAAGCGGGTAGGGCGGTAGTACCGCTCGGGAGGGCGGTAGTACCGCTCGTAAGCGGTAGTACCGCTTGGAACGGGCGGTAGTACCGCTCGTGTCGGGTTTTTTCGCAAAATCTGGCTCTGGGAGGGGCGGTAGTGCCGCTTGGAAGGGCGGTAGTACCGCTTGGAGGTGCTAAGCGGTAGTACCGCTTGGAAGGGCGGTAGTACCGCTCGTGTCGGGATTTTTCGCAAATCCGGATAGGGGCGCGATTTTGGGGCGGAAATGGATGATTTCGGGGTCAAAATTGGAGAGATTTCGTGGATGGAAAGTGGGGAAACTTGGGGAAATGCTAGATCCACTTGAAACCAAGCAAATCCATGGATCAAAATCAACAAAACATCATCAAAACTAACAAATCACAAAAAAAATTTGGGGCTATTTTTGGTGGGGATTTTCGGATTTAGGACGAAATCAACAAAATCAAGCTAGAAAAAGAGGGGTAGGGGCTCCAAAACGTGATCAACGTGGCTCATGATACCATAGATGATGTAGGGCGGAACCCTACGTGGACGATCTTTCACGTTGGAGAGAATTCCACGTGAACACGAAGAACAGCGGAAGAACACGAGGGAAAACACGGGGGAAAGAGAGAGAGATCACTCAACCGACAAGAAATCGATCACACAAGTGCTAGATTATCAAACACATAGAGAGGCACAAGATTCAAGGACAACAAAGGGTAGGATACAAGGGTAGCCGTTCTTCTCCGAGAGGAGGTCTTGAGGGGTCCACCCTAGGAGGGGTCTTGAATCCGCTTGGGGATCTTCTCCAAGAGGTCCTGATCTCAAGGAGAAGTAGCCAAGTGGATGAGCAAAGGCTCTCACACAAATATGAGCAAATCCAAAGCTAACCCTAGCTAGGAGGAGGTGGGGAGTTTATATAGCATATGTCCACGAAGGGGTAAGTGAGGAGGGATACATGGGCCTCGGCCCAATACTGCGTGCAAGCAGGCGGTAGTACCGGACAAAGGGCGGTAGTACCGCTCAAGCGGTAGTGCCGCTTTGGGCAAGCGGTAGTGCTGGGCCCGGATGGCAAGTAACACTAGTACTTGTCGGGTTGAGCGGTAGTGGCGATCTCAAGTTTGTCGGACTTTGGCTGGTTAGTGGAGTATGTACGGGGCGGTAGTACCGCTTGGGGCCTTAAGCGGTAGTACCGCTTGGTGTTGGCGGTAGTACCGCTTGCTGGATCTTCTTTCTTCTTCCTTCCTTCCTCTTCCACGCTTGGCCTTGGTCCTTGGGCTCTCCACGGTCTCCTCGGGTGTACTGAGTATGCACAAGGTCCGCTTGAAGTAGCATCCATGTCTTACATGCGGAAAGGAAGATTCGGAAAGGAGCGAGTTCACCTTAGGTCCAATGGCGCAAAGTCGAGGTCTCATCTTATGTATCCTTGGGGCTTGGAGAGTACATGGAGTGTACATGGGGATGAACGTGGGATGCTCCGCATCAAAAACAGGAGAAAAATAAGAGTGAAAATCAGATTGTGGCAAAAGAATTTGAGCAACAAATGAAGCCTAATAATAAACCATCTAATGTTGCTTCTGAAATTAAACTGAAAAGTGCATGTTTATTTGCCACCAAATATGATATTGATGAGCTAGATTCTAGCAAATCTGTTTGCTATGCTTTTATGTGCAAAGAGGCATCATTTTCATTCGAGGACGTGCCTTCCTCTTTGCCCCCTGCTGTCACTAACATTTTGCAGGAGTTCGCTGACGTCTTCCCACAAGACGTGCCACCGGGATTACCACCTATTCGAGGGATTGAGCATCAAATTGACTTAATTCCCGGTGCATCGCTACCCAACCGCGCACCATACCGTACCAATCCAGAGGAGACGAAGGAGATTATGCGTCAAGTATGTGAGCTGCTCGACAAAGGTTATATACGTGAATCTCTTAGTCCTTGTGCTGTTCCTATTATACTAGTGCCTAAAAAGGATGGTACGTCGGCGTATGTGTGTTGATTGTAGAGGCATTAATAATATTACTATTCGTTATCGTCATCCTATTCCTAGGCTAGATGATATGCTTGATGAATTGAGTAGCTCTACAATATTCTCCAAAGTTGATTTATGTAGTGGATACCATCAAATTCGTATGAAATTGGGAGATGAATGGAAAACAGCATTTAAAACTAAGTTTGGATTATATGAGTGGTTAGTCATGCCTTTTGGGTTAACTAATGCACCTAGTACTTTCATGAGATTAATGAACGAAGTTTTACGTGCTTTCATTGGACGATTTGTGGTAGTTTACTTTGATGATATACTGATTTATAGCAAATCTTTGGAAGAACATTTGGAACATTTACGTGTTGTTTTTAATGCTCGACGTGATGCACGCTTGTTTGGTAACCTTGGGAAGTGCACCTTTGCACCGACCGAGTATCTTTTCTTGGCTATGTTGTTACTCCACAGGAATTGAAGTTGATAAAGCCAAGATTGAAGCTATTGAGAGTTGGCGCAGCCCAAAACGGTCACACAAGTGAGGAGTTTTCTTGGACTCGCTGGTTTCTATAGGTGTTTTGTGAGAGACTTTAGCACCATTGCCGCACCTCTCAATGAGCTTACAAAGAAGGATGTGCCTTTTGTTTGGGGTACCCACAGGAAGAAGCTTTCACGGTATTGAAAGATAAGTTGACACATGCTCCTTTACTCCAACTTCCCGACTTTAATAAGACTTTTGAGCTTGAATGTGATGCTAGTGGAATTGGATTAGGAGGTGTGTTATTACAAGATGGCAAACCTGTTGCATACTTTTTCGAAAAACTGAGTGGGCCTAGTCTGAACTATTCTACTTATGACAAAGAATTATATGCTCTTGTTCGGACTTTAGAGACATGGCAACATTATTTATGGCCCAAAGAATTTGTTATACATTCTGATCATGAATCTTTGAAACATACTAAAAGTCAAGCTAAACTGAATCGTAGACATGCTAAATGGGTTGAATTCATTGAGACTTTCCTTATGTCATTAAACACAAGAAGGGTAAAGAAAATGTTATTCTTGATGCTTTGTCTCGTCGCTATACTATGCTTTCACAACTTGACTTCAAAATATTTGGTTTGGAGACCATCAAAGATCAATATGTGCATGATGCTGATTTTAAAGATGTAATGCAGAATTGTAAAGAAGGAAGAACATGGAACAAGTTCGTTATTAATGATGGTTTTGTGTTCCGTGCTAACAAGCTATGCATTCCTGCTAGCTCTGTTCGCCTTTTGTTGTTGCAGGAGGCGCATGGAGGAGGATTAATGGGACACTTTGGCGCCAAGAAGACGGAGGATATACTTGCTACACATTTCTTTTGGCCAAAGATGAGACGGATGTTGAGCGTTTTGTTGCTCGCTGCACTACATGTCAAAAAGCTAAGTCACGACTCAATCCTCATGGTTTATATATGCCTTTGCTCTGTGCCTAGTGTTCCTTGGGAGGATATATCTATGGACTTTGTTTTAGGTTTACCTTGAACAAAGAAGGGAGGGATAGCATATTTGTTGTCGTGGATAGATTCTAAAATGGCACACTTTATACCATGTCATAAAAGCGATGATGTTGTTAATGTTGCTGATTTGTTCTTTCGTGAAATTATTCGCTTGCATGGTGTGCCAAATACTATTGTTTCAGATCGTGATACTAAATTTCTTAGCCACTTTTGGAGATGTTTATGGGCTAAGTTGGGGACTAAACTGCTTTTAGTACTACTTGTCACCCCCAAACCGATGGATAAACTGAAGTAGTCAATAGAACATTGTCTACTATGCTTAGGGCTGTTTTGAAGAATAATAAGAAAATGTGGGAAGAATGCTTGCCTCATATTGAATTTGCTTATAATCGCTCATTGCATTCTACTACTAAGATGTGCCCTTTTGAAATGGTGTATGGCTTCCTACCTCGTGCACTTATTGATTTGTTGCCTCTTCCATCTTCGGAGAAGGTTAATTTTGATGCTAAAGAACGTGCTGAATTGATTTTAAAATGCATGAGTTAACTAAGGAAAACATTGAGCGTATGAATGCTAAATATAAACTTGTTGGAGATAAGGGTAGAAAACATGTTGTCTTTGCACTGGAGATCTTGTTTGGTTACATTTGCGTAAGGATAGGTTTCTAATTTGCGCAAATCAAAGCTAATGCCACGTGTTGATGGTCCATTTAAGGTGTTAGAGAAAATAAATGATAATGCATAGAAACTTGAGCTGCCTCGCAGATTTTGGGGTTAGTCCCACTTTTAACATTGCAGATTTGAAGCCTTATTTGGGTGAGGAAGATGAGCTTCCGTCGAGGACGACTTCATTTCAAGAAGGGAGGATGATGAGGACATCAATACCATTGTTACACCCACAGCCCCTCGCTGCTATACATCTTGGACCAATTACAAGAGCTCGACGCCAATTGAATTATCAGGTACTTTCGTTTCTTGGTAACGATTCCAATGTTCATGATAATATGATGCTGCCTAAATTGGATACATTTGTTTTGCTTACAAATGAAGGGCCTACCATGGACAAGAAAGATGAACCTTGGAGCAAGTTCAAGCATGGAGATGTTGGCATGCGCAAGGAGAACAAGAACGGAGTTACAATTGATGATTCCAGGACTTTGAAGCCACCCTAATGAGTGCATAAGGCCTTGGACGAAATATACAAGATGCCACTTCATAATATTCGTCCATAGGCTATTCTAGGTGTCACGTCACCTTATTATTGGGCCAGGCCCATGTAATTTCGAAATACTTAAGTATAGGCTGTTTTTAGAGTCCGTATGTGGGGAAACAAGAGTTAGGGTTGATTTGGACCCATCCACCAAGGGCCACGAAATCCCCCTCTTCCTCCATATATACAGCCCTTAGGGCACCGCTTAGACTGGGGTTTTGTTTAGATTAAAAGTTCGCCATAGCTGCAACTTCGCGTGCCGCTTGTGTTCAACGACTGCACAAAGGCGTCATAGAACCCCACCTTGATCAATAAAGCTTTCATCTTATATTCGCAATATCCAGATTGCAATCTTAGTTTCTTGCTTGTTCTTCGCTTGCTCAGAGGGAAACAGGCCCTCGTGGTCAGGTTGATCGTGCTCGGCGTGGTCAATAACCCTCGGAAGTTGGTTTAGCGATTGCTAAGGCGCCGACGCCTCGCACGCTCGTAGTCGGATCATCAAGGTCGACTCCCACGTAAACGATAGCCACCATCTCATCGAAACATCGGGACACCTTTGCCTCTATCAAAGAGGCCATGGAGAAGATAGATGGCATTGAGAAGGCGCTCAAACAAAGCTCGATAACAAGTTTAATGAATTGCTCGACGTCTACCACCACCACCACCGGCGGCACCTAACGCACCTCTACTACAACAACAAGGACTACCTCCACATCACGAAACAGCCCTCCGCCGAAGCTTCCCGTGTCCCTCTTCACCGACTTGATGAAGTCGATGTGGCGTACCCGTGGGAAATGGCCGAATGCCCGTCGTCAAAAGCGAAGATGCCTTGAGAACACTTGGCGAAGATCGAAGTGGTAGATGTGGCCGTAGCGCCGTCTTGGTGGTGGTGGTCTGCGGTCTTCTCTTGTGCTTATGAAGCTTCGACTTGGCGTGTTGGGACTTGTGCATTTGCGCTTTGGAGCATCTTCATGATGATGGTGTCGTTAGCGTGTTTGAGCTCGTAGAAGATGTCGTTCGTCGTCCTCGTGCACATGATGCTTGGAGGTGACTTGCCCTTCATGTGATGTGGATCACAAAGCGTGATGGTGGTCGCCGGTAGATGTGGGCGAGGGCGATTTGCACTTGCATCGCTTAGGCGCTCCGAACTTGTGGCTTTGATGGAGCATCCTTGATCATCCCATGGACCTTCGTCGCCTCACCATCCAAGGACCCATGGCGAAGCTGAGCTCAGCTCTCGAGACGAGGCTTCTCTCCTAAGAAATATCATATGACCCTCTCGAGACATGGCTACTACCAATCCGAATGTTGTGCATGCTTAGGTACCAAGGAACCAACCTAGGGCTACAGCTCAAGATGGACACCAAGATCAAGAGGAAGCTGCGAGTCCAGCGGGAGGCGGTACTACATCAAGCCAAGCGGTACTACGCTGGGAGCCAAGCGGTACTACCGCTCTCCATCGACCTACTTAGCAAAACCGACACGTCCGAGGAATCGAGCAGGCGTCGGGCGGTACTACCGCTCAAGATAAGCGGTACTACCGCTGGCGGTACTACCGCCCACAAAGCGGTACCGCTGAAAGCGTACTACCGCCATGAAACAGCAATTACCGCCCACCTGCTGCGTCTTTGGGCAGAGCCCATGTACTCGTTCGCTAACACCCCTAGACTATAAATAGACCTTCCCTCATCCTTTCTAAGGTTAGCTTTGGATTTGCTCATATTTGCGGTGTGAGGCCTTTGCTCATCCACTTGGATACTTCTCCTTGAGATCAGGACCTCTCGGAGAAAGATCCCCAGCAGATTCAAGACCCCCTCCTGGGTGGACCCCATCAAGACCCCTCCTCTCGGAGAAAGCGGCTACCGTATCTTTCCTTTGTTGATCTCGGATCTTGTATCACTTTATGCATTCGATAATCTAGCACTTGTGTGATCGTTTTCTTGTCGGTTGGTGATCTCTCTCGTTCTCCGTGTTTTCCCGTGTTCTTCGCTCGTTCTTCGTGTTCCTCGTGGGATTCTCTCCAAGCGTGAAAGATGCGTCCACGTGAGGTTCCGCCCTACATCATCATGGTATCATGAGCCACGTTGATCACGTTATTGGAGCCCTACCCTCTTTCTAGCTTGATTTTGTTGTTTTGTCCTAATTCGAAAATTCCCCACAAAAATAGCCCAATTTTTTTTGATTTGTTAGTGTGATGAAATTTTGTTGATTTTGATCCGTGGATTTGCTTTGTTTGAGTTGATCTAGCATCTCCCCAAGTTTCCCTCTTTCCATCCACAAAATCCATGAATTTTGACTCAAATCGCCATTCGCCCCAAATCGCGCCCGCAGTTGAGCAATCGAGAAAATCGGCCTTGATACTACCGCCCTCGGCGGTACTACCATGTTGAATTCCGCCCTCTAAGCGGTACTACCGCGAAACGCAGCACTTCACTTGGCCCGTTCAATGCCGAAAAATGCGACACAATGGTACTACCGCCCGTTCAAGCGATACTACGCTTCTGGCGATACTACCCTCTCCGATACTACCGCCCTGGCCAATTCAGCCTTCCGACTTTCACCATTTTCATCATATCTTTTCACTCCGAACTCCGATTTGAGTGTTCTTTGGCTCGTTTTGAAGCTATCGGCGTGCCGAGACCTCACCTTGTTTCACCATCTTTTGACATCATCAAATTTTCCGAACATCAGCATCTTTGCCTAGGTCTTAAACCATCATCCGCTATACCACCTCCACTTTCCGCTACCACATTTTGCTTTTGGTCTTTGAGAATTTGGGTTGTGGTTCCGGTGTCCTATTGTGTTTGGCTATATGAAGTGCGGTTCGGCGTCAACATCACCACCGCTCATCTTGCCAAGGACTCATCATTGTCAGGGCCGGTAACCTCGGCGACATCTTTGTCATCTCTTGCAATTGCATTGATAACCACATAGCCTTACTTGCGTTGCTTACCCATCGAGACTAGCCATTGAGTATTAAACAGCGTGACTTGTGCACTAGTGATCATACTCCATAGCATACATAGCATACCATAGTGGTGCATATCTTGAGATCAACTTGTGTCACAATGTTGTCATAGCATACACAATTGCTATCTTGGTTAGTGAAGTTTGCATAAGAAAAGAGCTCAAAAGTGAAAAGCCACCCAAGCTTTTAAGCAAGAGGAAAGATAAGCAAAAGCTCATAAGCAAGAACCATCATACAACATTAAGATTGTCATCCGATCATCTTGGATCATAACGAAATATCATACATATAGCATACTTGGGATAGAGATCGTTGCATTTTGCCTAATAGGTTGTGCACAAGTTAGCGTATCCGCCTTTTGTGCAATCGTGCTAAGCGTCTCTCTAGTATTGTGCAACAAGAGCATTCTAAAGTGGTTTCCACATTTGGCTCACTTTTGGTTTGCACAATCCCTTATCTATTTAGTGTGTGTTTAGTGTACCACTACTTGCTTGGTCTACTTGTTACATTTGAATTTGCGAATCTTTTCAACTTTATTGAGTCTCACTTACAATTGCATCAAATTTTGTGCCACCATCCTAACAGGCTCCACCATAGCTTTTATTTGTGTAGGTGTGAGAGGCAAGAATCGGTACCAGGTGCTATTTCATTGTCCGCATTTGGTGAACTTGATTCATTTTCAACATCGGTCAAAGGTACATTGGTATAAGTTCTTTCCGTTCTACCACTCATCTTATTTGGAATGATGGATAGGCAAGTTCTTCTACAAACCCACTCTTCATCGAGCAAGGCGACATGTCCTCATCGTCACCAAGAGCCACCTCTTTGGTACTGTGGCGTTACCAAGAACAACAAGCAATGGCGACCGCATAAACAACCTCGCCACCGACTTGCGACTCTCAAAACCTTAGCGTACAAGAAGACTAGCGACAACAGATTCGACTCTGAGAAGAAAATAATGCAAGAATGGGCGAATCCAGCGTTGATGACGGCATCATTCCGCTAACCATCATCAAGTGAACCGCTCGAGTCGACATTCAAGCGACATTCTCGACTCAAGTACGCGTCGCCGAACACTCTTAGGCAACGCTGAAATTGATCATCAGTACCCTCCGCCGAAGCAACAAGAGAATTAAGAGTACCATTCCGCGTCAAGGGGCGTCACATCATCAACATCGCCAACAACACAATGAAGAGTAGCGCTCTGACAAGCTGAAAATTCACCATACCCAGAAGTTCAATGGAAGCAATGACCGAAGACTACCTCTCATGGGCATTGAAGGTTGACAAAATCTTCCGTTTACAACTTCTACGATGAAGCGAAAATCGCTATGGCATCACTTGAGTTCCAAGATTATGTGCTCATATGGTGGGAACAAATCATTGGCTGACGACAAGCAAGAACCTCAATCACCACTTAGGCTCAAATGAAGGATGTCATCGAGACGCGTTTTGTGCCAACCTACTACAACGCGACCTCTTCAAGAAACTACAACTACTCAAGCGAACAAGAAGCGTTGAAGAATACTACAAGGAGATGGAGATAGCCATGATTGAGCCAATGTCAAGGAAGATGATGAGCAAACTATGGCACGTTTCTTGAGCGGACTCAATCATCCCATCAAGAAGATCATGACTTCCAACCATACTCAACCCTCATTGAGCTCGTGCATCAAGCTACAAAGCGGGCATGAAGTACAAGATGACTTCAAATGCATAAGTACTCATCAAAGACCTCTGCCTCCCCAACAATCAGCTATGACTCCTCCAACATCTACACCAACCAAGCTTCCTTCAAGAAGCGGCGACAAGTCAAGTTACAAGAAGACATCGACAAGTTCAAATCGTCCTCCTCCTACTACAAGCAACCTCAAGCCGCGTGCTTCATCCTCTACTCGGCCGATGAGACCATCAAGACAAGCTCCTTCAAGTGTTTCACTTGCGGCGAGCCACAAGTCATCTGAATGCACCAAGCGCACCATGATCCTCAACGCGATGGCACATATGACTCTATGAGTGAAGAGGAAATGGAAGCCCTTGAGCAAGTGGCCATGCACGCAAGTGAATGAAGATGAAGATGATCAAGTCTTTTGTGATGAGGATTGAGCCCGCTCTCGTTGTCTCAAGGTCTTGACTCTTCAACATCAACAAGAAGAAGACCAGCGATGCCACATCTTCCACACAAAGCGGCATCAATGGGCGGTCCATCAAGGTCATCATCGATGGAGGTAGTTGCCACAACTTAGCAAGTGAAGAACTATGCTCCAAGCTACAATTGGTCAAGAGGAAGCACCCACCCTACAAGGTTCAATGGCTAAGTGACTCGGCACTATCTGAATCGAGCATACGGTCCAAGTCTCCTTCAAAATTGGTGCTTATGAAGACACTTTGGGTGTGATGTGGTCCCAATGACCGTTTACCTCCTTCTTGATGGAACCATGGCAATTCGATAAGGTGTCATACAACAAATGAACCAATCACTATAGCTTCAAGATGAAAGGGAAGGAGTATGTGCTCGACCTATGTCTCCTAGTCAAGTGATAGCCGACAAACAAGCCACATCATATAGAAAAGAGTGAAAAGTGATCCACCCAAAAGTGAGTGAGAGCCACAAGCCAAATTTGGCCTCTTAGCCTAGAGAAAAACCTCATTCTATTTGCCACCAAAAGTGAGATGAGAGAAGTGTGAGCACCCATGAGTGTGATGCACTTTGTCCTTGTGCAAGGATGGAGACAAAACTAACACCATTCACGAGCTACCTTTGGTGTTTCAATCTCTTTGCAGGAATTTCAAGATGTTTTTCCCGATGAGCTACCTCGGGTCTACCTCCTCTTGAGGGCATTGAGCATCGAATCGACCTCATCGGGCGCGCTACCAAACAAAGCTCCATGAAGTCAATCCGGAAGAAACCAAGGAGATTCAGCGCAAGTACAACAACTCATCGACAGCGGTCATATGCGTGAAAGCCTAAGCCCTTGTGCGTTCGGTTATTCTTGTGCCTGCCCAGATGGAAGTTTCGCTTGTGTTCCGATTGTAGACCTATCAATGCTATTACCGTTCGATATAGGCATCCCATTCCTCGCTTAGATGACATGCTTGATGAACTTAGTGGAGCCAACTTTTCTCAAAATTGATCTTAAAAGTGGCTATTATCAAATCACGCATACAAGAGGTGATGAATGGAAAACTGCTTTCAAAACCAAATTTGGTTTATATGAGTGGTTAGTGATGCCTATGGGTCTTCGAGAAGCCCGGTACTTTTTGTCGTCTTATGCATCATGTAGCCGTCCTTATATTGGAGTCTTTGTTGTGGTTTACTTTGATGATATTCTTGTGTTTAGCAAAACCATGAAGAGCACTTCAATCATGTAAAATCTGTGTTGCAAACTCTTATGAGAAAGCCTTTATGCAAATTTGAAAAATGCACTTTTAGAGTCGACAAAGTGGTTTTCTTGGGTTTTGTTGTTTCTTCAAAGGATGTCCATGTTGATGAATCTAAAATTCAAGCAATCAAAACTTGGCTAACCACCAATTTGCAACAAGTCGATTTTCTTGGTCTTACGGGTTTCTATCGTCGCTTTGTGAAAGATTTTAGCACAATTGCCGCTCCTTTGCATGCTTTGAGCAAGAAGAATACTCCCTTTGTTTGGGGAACTTTGCAATCAACGCTTTTGATGAGCTCAAGTCTTTGCTTACTCATGCTCCGATTCTTGCTTTGCC
Source organism: Aegilops longissima (assembly GCA_021605205.1). Classification (NCBI taxonomy): domain Eukaryota; kingdom Viridiplantae; phylum Streptophyta; class Magnoliopsida; order Poales; family Poaceae; genus Aegilops; species Aegilops longissima. The sequence goes on along the minus strand of CM038681.1, from coordinate 320,772,274 downwards.
CAATTTTGACAAAACTTTTGAGGTTCATTGTGATGCAAGTGGTCGGAATTGGGAGTTTTAATGCAAGCGAGCCATTGCATATTTTAGTGAAAAACTCTCCGGTGCTCAACAATTATCCCATCTATGACAAAGAATTGTATGCTTTAGTCGTGTACATGTTTGGGAACATTACCTTAGACCGCATGAGTTTGTCATCCATAGATCATGAAGCGGCAAGTACCTCAAGGTCAAACTAAATTGAACAAGCGTCATGCCAAATGGAATGAATTCATTGAATCTTTCCTTATGTGATCAAGTACATTAAGGGTAAAGAAAATGTAGTTGCCGGCAGCAGCTTTCACGCATAATGCTTGTCACTCAACTTGAGTTGAATGTTATTGGTTTTGAGCATATAAAAGACTTATGAGCATGATCCATCTTTTGCTTCACCTTATGCTAAGTGTTTGGCCTTGTCGTCTTGGGAACAATATTACATCAAGGATGGTTACCTTATGAGAGCTAACAAACTTTGCATTCCAGGTCTTCTCTTCGTTTGCTCCTTTTGCAAGAGGCTCATGGAATGCCTCATGGGACACTTTGGGCGTGACAAGACATTAGCGCTCTCCAACAACTACTTTTGGCCCAAGATGTTCATGACGTCTCACGCTTCACCAACCGATGCTACACATGTAAGCTAAGTCTAAAGCTCAATCTCATGGTCTTTACATGCCTCTTCGATTCCATATCAACCATGGGAAGACATTAGTATGGATTTTGTACTTGGTTTGCCTAGGACTCAAAATGGCAAGATTCCGTCTTTGTTGTTGTGGATAGATTTTCTAAAATGGCACATTTCATTCCTTGCAACAAGATAGACGATGCTTCACATGTTGCAAATCTCTTTTGTAGGAAATCTTGCGACTCCATGGCGTACCAAAGACAATTGTTTCCGATCGTGGCGTCAAGTTCTTGAGTTACTTTTGGAAGACCCTATGTGCCAAGCTTCGGAATCAAGCTCTTGTTCTCCTCGGCATACCATCCTCAAACCGGCTGCCAAGCGGAGGTGACGAACCTTACACTATCCTCTCCCGTGTCTTGATCAAGAAAGAACATCAAGGAGTGGGAAGCATGTCTACCCATCATGATGCGCCTACAATCGTGCAAGACATTCAACTACGGCAAGTCCCCCTTGAGGTCGTCTCGGTTTCAACCGTTGTCCCCATTGGACATTCTACCACTTCCTCTCCAAGAAGCGCACCAACATGGATGCAGAGCGAGCGGGTACATCAAGAAGATGCCGCGAAGAAACAAGGCACACCATCGGCGCCAAGTACAACGTCAACAAACAAGCTCAACGCCAACAAGCAACCCATCGTCTTCAACATTGGTGATCTAGTGTGGTTACACCTTCCATGAGACCGCTTCCCCAAAGCATAGAGTCAAACTTCTCCCTCGAGCGATGGACCTTTCAAGGTACTAGCGCTTCTATGACAAGCGCTTACAAGATCGACATACCTCGAGACAAGTACAGCGTGGCGACATCTTCAGCGTCGAGGACCTCGCACCTTTCCATGGAGATGAAGCTTTTGATCAAGTCGGATCTCTCCCAGGGGAGATGATGCGGAGCATCCTTGATCATCCCCATGGACCTTCAATCGCCTCACCAAGCTCAAAAGGACCCATGGCGAGCCTGAGCTCGAGCTCTCGAGACGGTGACTTCTCTCTTAGTGAAATATGACCCTCTCGAGACATGGCTACTACCTCAATCCGGAATGTTGTGCATGCTTAGGTACCAAGAACCAACCTAGGGCTACAGCTCAAGATGGACACAAGATCAAGAGGAAGAACTGCGAGTCCAGCGGGAGGCCACTACGCTCAAGCCAGCGGTACTACCGCTGGGAGCCAAAGCTACCGCTCTCCATCCAGCCTACTTACAAAACCCGACACAGTCCAGGAATCGAGCAGGCGTCGGGCGGTTCCCGCTCAAGATAATGGTACTACCGCTGAAAGCGGTACTACGCCCCACAATGATACCGTGGCGTACTCACCGCATGAAACTGTGATACCCATACACTGCGTCTGCGTTTGGGCGAGGCCATGTACTCGTTGCCCCAACTTACCCTTGGAGGTCCTAGACTATAAATAGACCTTCCCTCATCCTTTCTAGGGTTAGCTTTGGATTTGCTCATATTTGGTGTGAGAGCCTTTGCTCATCCACTTGGATACTTCTCCTTGAGATCAGGACCTCTCGGAGAAGATCCCCAAGCAGTTCAAGACCCCCTCTAGGTGGACCCCATCAAGACCTCCTCTCGGGAGAAGCGGCTACCTTGTATCTTTCCTTTGTTGATCTCGGATCTTGTATCACTTTATGCATTCGATAATCTAGCACTTGTGTGATCGTTTTCTTGTCGGTTGGTGATCTCTCTCGTTCTCCCGTGTTTTCCCTCGTGTTCTTCCTGCGTTCTTGATGTTTCCGTGGAAGTTCTCTCCAGCGTGAAAGTACGTGGAGTTCCGCCCTACATCAGGCTTGAACATCGCCGTCTTGAAGATGTGAAGGGAAGAAGACTTGATCAAGGCCGAATCTCCTCCATCCTTGCATCTTGCTCCTCTTTATGTCATGAAGCTTCTTGTAGTAGTCCCTTCTCCTTGCTTGGAGTGATGAATGTGATGGAGATGTTCTCGATCGCTCTCATAATCTTGATTGTGTGCCTTGCACTTGTCGTTGTAGATCGAAGAGGCGTTTTGGTGATGTAGTTGTTCACGCCGTCGTTGTTTCGAGAAGACGGAGATGAAATGCCTTGCCTATCCATCACAAGACTCGAGCAAATATGAGTGGGAGAAAGAGAAAAACTTATACCAATGTACCTTGACCGATGTTGAAAATGAATCAAGTTCACTCAAATCACGGACAATGAAATAGCACTATTGGTACCAATCCTTGCGGTTCTCACACCTACACAAGTAAAGCTTATGGAGGAGCTAAATTGAGGATAGTGGCACAAAAATTTAATGCAAAATGTTAGCAAGAGTCTATAATGTTGAAAGAGATTCACAAATTCGCAAGTGAAACAAATGGACCAATAGCAAAGAAGATGGCACGAAACACACACACGGATAGATAAATGGGGTCGTGCAACCAAGGAATGAGCACAAAATGTGGAATCCACGGAAGCGCGTGTTGCACAACTCAAGAGCCTTCTTTGATTGCTCAATGGCGGATCGACACTTGTGCACAACCTATAAGATGCAAAATGGATAAACTTCTATCCCAAGTATGCTATGTATGTATGGTTCGGTGTTTCTCAAGATGATCCAAGATGATGGATATGACAATCTTATGTGCAATATGGTATGATGCTATGGCACTTGCTTACAAGCTCTTTGCTCTCTTTCTTTTGCTTAAAGCTTTATTTCTTTTTTCTTCTATGGCCACTTTGCACAATGCACAAACCAAGATAGCAATTGTGTATATCACGGGAACAAACTTGAGACACAATGGGTGATATGATACCAATATGATATGGTATGGTATGTAATGGAAGGTATGATCACTAATGTGCACAAATGTAATTTGCAGCAATACTCAAATAGCTAGTCTCGATAGGCCAATAACATAAAAGTAAGGCTAGGGGTTAACAATGCAATGGCAAGGGAATATACAATGGAGGATACCACGATACAAAAGATGATATGGAGGTTACCGTCCGGGTGATGATGGTAGCGGTGTTCTTGATGTGGATACCAAGATGATGGAGGCGTCCCTAAGTGGCGAAACACCTTGGAAGCGGAAAACCCATGAACTCAAAATCTCAACGTCAAATGTCAAAATGGTGGTAGCGGGAATGCGGTGGTGGTTACGCCACTTGTCACGGAAGTGGAATGATGGGCTATACTGCGATGTCGGAGTTGAAGTTCTTGTCCTAAGTAGCAAAACACCTTAGGACACATGCCACAACTCGAAAAAGCTCAATCAACAATTGGGTTAAGTTGGGTTGTCGGAAGTGTATGGTGGGCAAGGTTATGTGGAAGTGGTGGTGGTGGTTGATGAAGAAGCAATCGTCCTAAGTAGCGAAAGACCTTAGGAGACTCGAATCACTACTCAAGCAACCACTAATGCTATGGAACAAATTGGTTAGGTTCGGAAGTCGATGGTGGTTATCGGAGGATGTGGCGGAAGCCCTAGGCAAAAGATGCCAAAGTTCACAAAATTTGATGGAGTCAAATGGTGATGGTAGTATTTTTATGGGAAGGGGATGTCAATAGCTTCAAAAGCGAGCTAAGAAACGTCAAATCGGACTCGGATGAATTAGTTATGGACAAAGCAATTGACTCGGGCAGCTGAAGCGAGGGTAGGGCGGTAGTACCGCTTTCGGGAGGCAGTGAAATGCTAGCTAAATATGATAATCTTAGCTTAGGCAATGATAGTACCGCTCGTGTCGAATTTCATGGCAGCTCTGGGAGGCGGTGTGCCGCTTGGAAAATGGTAGTACCGCAGAATGTAAGCGGTAGTACCGCTTGGAAGAAATGATAATAGCCGCTTCGTGTCAGTTCGCAAATCCGCATAGAAGCCTTGATTTGAAGCGGAAATGGATGATTTGAGGTCAAAATTGGAGAGATTTCGTGGATGGAAAGTGGGGAAACTTGGAAATGCTAGATCCACTGAAACCAAGCAAATCCATGGATCAAAATCAACAAAACATCATCAAAACTAACAAATCACAAAAAAAATTTGGGGCTATTTTGGTGGGGATTTTCGGTTTAGGGCAAAATCAACAAAATCAAGCTAGAAAAGAGGGGTGGGGCTCCAAAGCGTGATCAACGTGGCTCATGATACCATAGATGATGTAGGCGGAACCCTCGTGGGCGATCTTTCACGCAGGAGAATTCCTGAGGAACCACGAAGGCAGGCGAGGAAAACAGGGGAAGAGAGAGATCACTCAACCCAAGAAAACGATCACACAAGTGCTAGATTATCAAACACATAGAGTGGCACAAGATTCAAGGACAACAAGGGTAGGATACAAGGGTAGCCGTTCTTCTCCGAGAGGAGGTCTTGAGGGTCCACCCTAGGAGGGGTCTTGAATCCGGGGATCTTCTCGTAGAGTCCTGATCTCGAAGGAGAAGTAGCCAAGGGATGAGCAAAGGCTCTCACACGAAATATGAGCAAATCCAAAGCTAACCTAGCTACGAGGAGGTGGGGAGTTTATATAGCATATGTCCCACGAAGGGGTAAGTGAGGAGGGATACATGGGCCTCTGGCCCGACTCTGCGATACTGCTGAGCGGTAATCACCGGACAAAGGCGGTAATCTAGCTCAAGCTGATAGTGCCGCTTGGGCTGGCCGATAATGCGGGCCCGGATCGTGCGAACACTAGTACTTGTGGGTTGGTATTAGTGGCGAATGGCGTTGAAGCGGTAGTACCGCTGGTTGTGATAATGCAGCTTACGAAGTGATAAATACCTTCCGAGGCGCTAGCGGTAGTACCGCTTGGTGTTGGTAGTGCTTCGCCCTGATCTTCTTTCTTCTTCTCCTTCCTTCGCTTCCCATACATGGCCTTGGTCCTTGGGCTCTCCACGGTCTCCCGGGTGTACAGGTATGCACAAGGTCCGCTCTTGAAGTAGCATCCATGTCTTACATGCGGAAAGGAAGATTCGGAAGGGCGAGTTCACCTTAGGTCCAATGGCGCAAAATCGAGGTCTCATCTTATGTATCCTTGGGGCTTGGAGAGTACATGGAGTGTACATGGGGATGAGCGTGGATGCTCCGCATAAAAGCAGGAGAAAATAAGAGTGAAAATCAGATTGTGGCAAAGAATTTGAGCAACAAATGAAGCCTAATAATAAACCATCTAATGTTGCTTCGAAATTAAACTGAAAAGTGCATGTTTATTTGCCACCAAATATGATATTGATGAGCTAGATTCTAGCAAATCTGTTTGCTATGCTTTTATGTGCAAAAGCATCATTTTCATTCGAGGGCGTGCCTTCTTTGCCCCTGCTGTCACTAACATTTTGCGGGAGTTAGGCGGCGTCTTCCCACAAGGCGTGCCAGGATTACCACCTGATTGAGCATCAAATTGACTTAATTCGGTGCCTTCACCAACCGCGCACCATACGTACCAATCGGAGGAGAGAAGGAGATTATCGTCAAATCACAGGGCTGCTGAGGTTATATCGTGAATCTCTTAGTCCTTGTCTGTTCCTATTATACTAGTGCCTAAAAAGGATGAGTGCGTCGTGTATGTGTGTTGATTGTAGAGGCATTAATAATATTACTATAGTTATCGTCATCCTATTCCTAGGCTAGATGATATGCTTGATGAATTGAGTAGCTCTACAATATTCTCCAAAGTTGATTTGCGTAGTGGATACCATCAAATTCGTATGAAATTGGGAGATGAATGGAAAACAGCATTTAAAACTAAGTTTGGATTATATGGTGGTTAGTCATGCCTTTTGGTTAACTAATGCACCTAGTACTTTCATGAGATTAATGAGCGAAGTTTCGTGCTTTCATTGGACGATTTGTGGTAGTTTACTTTGATGATATCTGATTTATAGCAAATCTTTGGAAGAACATTTGGAACATTCGTGCTGTTTTAATGCTAAACGTGATGCGTTTGTTTGGTAACCTTGGGAAGTGCACCTTTTGCACCGACCGAGTATCTTTTCTTGGCTATGTTGTTACTCCACAGGAATTGAAGTTGATAAAGCCAAGATTGAAGCTATTGAGTTGGCATGACCCAAAGCGGTCACACAAGTGAGGAGTTTTCTTGGACTGCTGGTTTCTATAGGTGTTTTGTGAGACTTTAGCACCATTACGCACCTCTCAATGAGCTTACAAGAAGGATGTGCCTTTTGTTTGGGGTGCATACGGAAGAAGCTTTCACGGTATTGAAAGATAAGTTGACACATGCTTCTCCAACTTCGACTTTAATAAGACTTTTGAGCTTGAATGTGATGCTAGTGGAATTGGATTAGGAGGTGTGTTATTACAAGATGGCAAACCTGTTGCATACTTTTCGAAAAACTGAGTGGGCCTAGTCTGAACTATTCTACTTATGACAAAATTATATGCTCTTGTTGGGACTTTAGAGACATGGCAACATTATTTATGGCCCAAAAGAATTTGTTATACATTCTGATCATGAATCTTTGAAACATACTAAAAGTCAAGCTAAACTGAATCGTAGACATGCTAAATGGGTTGAATTCATTGAGACTTTCCCTTATGTCATTAAACACAAGAAGGGTAAAGAAAATGTTATTCTGATGCTTTGTCTCGTAAGCTATACTATGCTTTCACTTGACTTCAAAATATTTGGTTTGGAGACCATCAAAGATCAATATGTGCATGATGCTGATTTTAAGATGTAATGCAGAATTGTAAAGAGGAAGAACATGGAACAAGTTCGTTATTAATGGTTTTGTGTTCGTGCTAACAAGCTATGCATTCCTGCAGCTCTGTTAAGTCTTTTGTTTGTTGGAGGCGCATGGAGGAGGATTAATGGGACACTTTGGCGTCAAGAAGGCGGAGGATATACTTGCTACACATTTCTTTTGGCCAAAGATGAGAGCCAGGATGTTGGCGTTTTGTTGCTTCATTGCACTACATGTCAAAAAGCTAAGTCAAACTCAATCCTCATGGTTTATATATGCCTTTGCTGTGCCTAGTGTTCCTTGGGAGGACATATCTATGGACTTTGTTTTAGGTTTACCTTGAACAAAGAAGGAGGATAACATATTTGTTGTCGTGGATAGATTCTCGAGGCACACTTTATACCATGTCATAAGCGATGATGTTGTTAATGTTGCTGATTTGTTCTTCGTGAAATTATTAAGCTTGCATGGTGTGCCAAATACTATTGTTTAGATCGTGATACTAAATTTCTTAGCCACTTTTGGAGATGTTTATGGGCTAAGTTGGGGACTAAACTGCTTTTAGTACTACTTGTCACCCCCAAAGCTGATGGACAAACTGAAGTAGTCAATAGAACATTGTCTACTATGCTTAGGGCTGTTTGAAGAATAATAAGAAAATGTGGGAAGAATGCTTTCATATTGAATTTGCTTATAATCGTTCATTGCATTCTACTACTAAGATGTGCCCTTTTGAAATGGTGTAACCTACCTCGTACTTATTGATTTGTTGCCTCTTCCATCTTGGAGAGTTAATTTTGATGCTAAAGAGCGTGCTGAATTGATTTTAAAATGCATGAGTTAACTAAGGAAAACATTGAGCGTATGAATGCTAAATATAAACTTGCTGGAGATAGGGTAGAAAACATGTTGTCTTTGCACAGGAGATCTTGTTTGGTTACATTTAATGAGATAGGTTTCTAATTTGCATAAATCAAAGCTAATACCGTGCTGATGGTCCATTTAAGGTGTTAGAAAATAAATGATAATGCATAGAAACTTGAGCTTACTGCTGATTTTGGGGTTAGTCCACTTTTAACATTGCAGATTTGAAGCCTTATTTGGGTGAGAAGATGAGCTTCCGTCGAGGGCGACTTCATTTCAAGAAGGGAGGATGATGAGGACATCAATACCATTGTTACACCCACAGCCCTGCTGCTATACATATCTTGGACCAATTACAGAGCTACATGCATGATTAGATGCTCAGTACGTTTAGTAGCGATTCCAATGTTCATGATAATATGATGCTAAATTGGATACATTTGTTTTGCTTACAAAGGGCCTACCATGGACAAGAAAGATGAACCTTGGAGCAAGTTCAAGCATGGAGATGTTGGCATGCGCCAGAGAGAACAAACGGAGTTACAATTGATGATTCGGGACTTTGAAGCCACCCTAATGAGTGCATAAGGCCTTGGACAGAAATATACAAGATGCCACCAATATTAGTCCATAGGCTATTCTAGTGCGTCACCTTATTATTGGGCCAGGCCCATGTAATTTCGAAATACTAAGTATAGGCTGTTTTAAGAGTCCCAGTATGTGGAAACAAAGTTAGGGTTGATTTGGACCCATCCACCAAAGAACCTGAAATCCCCTCTTCCTCATATATACAGCCTTAGGGCACCGTTTGACACAGGGGTTTTGGTTAAAAGTTGCCATAGCTGCAATTGCTCCAAGCTCAGAAGCGGCAGCGTCTTACGTCACCAACAAGAGGAAGAAAAAACGCGTCGTCACCAAGGCGAACAAGGCGCCAAGGCTCAAGCGTCTTCAACAACAACAACGTGAAGCGCAAGCTCTTGAGGCATAGCGTGCCTTCAAGAATCAAGTAGAGCCGTCGCCAACGCAATCGTGACAGGCGCAATCAGAAGAAGCCCTTGAGAGAAGAAATCCAAGAGAGGAACTACCAACCTCATGTACAGCGTCAAGTTCCTCAAGCTCCTCCACAAGCTTGTCAAGCTCCACCTCAACCTCAAGTTCCACAAGAGCAAGTTGAGCATGGTCTTCCTCGGCGCCAATAGCAACATGGCGAGTACATTCCACGTCAAGGGCGTCATCATCAACATCGCCAACAACACAATGAAAACAGCGCTTCTGACAAGCTAAAATTCACCATGCCCAAGTTCAATGGAAGCAATGACCCGAAGACTACCTCTCATGGGCATTGAAGGTTGACCAAATCTTCCGCTTGCACAACTACGATGAAGCGAAGAAAATCGCTATGGGATCACTCGAGTTCCAAGACTATGTGCTCATATGGTGGGAACAAATCATTGAGAGACGACAAGCAAGAGGTGAACCTCCAATCACCACTTGGGCTCAAATGAAGGATGTCATGCGAGCACGTTTTGTGCCAACCTACTACAACGCGACCTCTTCAAGAAACTCCAACTACTCAAGCAAGGTACAAAGAGTGTTGAAGAATACTACAAGGAAATGGAGATAGCCATGTGATAGGCGAGGCGTCCGATCTTTCGATGAGATGATAACTCTCGATTTGATGGAGTCGACTTTGGCGATCCGACTACAAGCGTGTGCGATGTTGCGCCTTAGCAATCGCTAAACCAATCTCCTTGATTCTTGGCGATGCGGAAGCACGATCAGCCTGACCACGAAGGTCTATTCCTGCAAGCAATCGAAGAACGAGCAAGAATATGATAAAGCAATCTGAATATTGCGAATATATGAAGTATTGATAATGGTGGGGATCCGTGGCGGTCTTGGTCTGGTCGTTGGACACAAGCGAAGTACCGAAGTTGCAATGGCTAACTTTTAACTAAACAAATCCCAAGGAAAAAGCTACTAGATGGATCTACTTATATAGGAGCAAGGGTGGCGGCCAAGGAGGTGGGAGGACGTCCCAAGGCAGCCTAAAACTAACCCTAGGTCGTACAAGGCCAATGGGCCCAAGCGGAGGTGGCGTAACACCTTTGGACTTGTAGTTTGACTCGGATTCTGCTGCAGCATCAGATTGTTTCGTCTATAACTCAACGCTCCGGACGGATTTTAAGGTGATTCAATTGGGTTGGAAAATGCACGAAATCTATTTTCCAACAAAAAAGAATCAACCAATTTGGAGTCCGTATGAAAAAGTTATAGACGTTTTGAGTCAGGTATGTCTGTGCGGTCGAATCTGAGTCAGAACGTGAGAGACTTGGACTCTATCTTCTCTTGGGCCAAAAGTGACGTGAGAGAACTTTTTGAACAGCAGGTAAACATCTCTTTCTCCCTTATCTTCATATGTGGATTGTACAAATGTCCCATACACCTGCAATTAGACATGGCACAAAAGTTTGTGAAGTATTTTTGTCTTGGATGACATAAATAAATTATTGCATAGTTTGCATTAGAAATCACCTCACAAATATACATGTATGCAATATTTTGGTCGTATCCAAGGTAATCATGTCCTCATCATCCTCCCTTCTTGAAAACAAAGCCGTCCTCGGCGTTGCTTAATCTGAAATATGGCTAACAAAAAGACAAGGTGTACATGTTGTATATGTATATGTCATCCATTTTACTTCCCTTGCTTTTTGCACATATGACACATGAATAGATGAGTAACTTGCATAGTTCATAAAATCTAAAGCCAAAACATTATCACAAGAAGTAGAAGGCATGAAAATATTACAACTCAGTTTGCACATATAGGTGAAGCTCTTATTCATTTCAAAAGATTGACAATGTTCATCATTAAACCATCCCAACATTGTTGAATAAACCTTACTTGCATCAAGTTTACATGCTACAACATGCTTAAATAAGCAAACATGCAATAAGTCATTCGACACAGAATCATCACCAAGATTAGAGGTCATATCAAAATGATTAAACATTGATTCTTTTGCATCAATAGTTAATTCAATGGGTGCACTCAAAATTGTTGGTATTTCAGTTGTTTGATCACATGCGCATTCATGATAGTATCAAGATTCTCTAAAATAGGTGATGTGCTCAAATCACGAGTTAACTCAACACATGATGCATTCAAGTTAACTAGGGATGCATCATTCTCATGTGAAGTTATATCATTAATACCTTTACTGTTACCTTGTATGCAAAGGCGTAGGTGATGTAAATGCAGGCGTTGACAATGCACCATACACTTGAGATGATGTCGCTCACAATCAGGGTGGGGCTGCTCTAGTTGGTGCAGCGGTGGAGGAACCAACGGCGATGGTGAGCATGAACTGGAATAGTAGTTGTTGTAGTCACCCAATGCATCCTCCTGTATCTGTCTCTCAAAGGTACAAAGCGAACATACATACCAGTAATGCAACGAGGAATATAGTGAAATCTTGCACGGATATCATGGTTCAAACCACCAAAAATCTATTCATTGTATCTTCCTCAGATTCTTCTATGTCACAATGCGCATATAAGATTTGAACTCTTGGTAGTAAGCATGAACAGTGTTACTACCTTGTTTTAATTGTTCAATTTGCGAAGCAATTCACGACGATAGTAAGGAGGAAAAAATTGTTGTCTCATTACAGCTTTCAAAACTTTCCAAGTTGTGGGTTGGTTATCAATGTTTTTCTTACAATGTACACTCCACCAAACAGAAGCAAAACCAGTAAATGCTCTAGTGGTAGCTCGTACTCTCTCAAGTTCAGAAAAATCATGGTGACTAAAACTTCTTCTAATTCAAGCTCCCAAGCTAGATAAATAGCAGGATTAAATCTACCCTCAAATGATGGTAAAGACATAACCTGACCATGTGCTTGTGTGTGTTGTCCCAACTCTCGTGATGGCGGAGATGTGTCCGTCATCCAAGAACTTCTATCTCGGAACCTGTCATGATTAGTAGAAACAAGAAACAAAATTCGAGAATAATGTTCCTATGAACTACTAGGATGTGGTGGTAAAGCGCTCACAGTATAGCAAATATCAATATCTTACAAGTTCTTACCATGCAGCGGTGGTGACAGGCAACCAGCAATGTCAAATAACTCGAAGATTGTGTAAAGCGATTGCCGAGAGGCGTCGTATACGGTGTAGAAATATGTGGAGCTGGGTTGGCTATATATGGTAGCAAAAGATTATCAATAATCAATTCAGAGATGCAATGTTGAATAAGCGCTCAACAGCGGTCTTGTGCTGGTCCTAGGCTAGACCGGACTAGAGGCGAGCCTAGAACACTAATGAGGTCACGGCGTAGCACAACTAGCATCAATGAAGGATAATAAGTAGCTCTAGACAGCAAGATATAAGTGAAGATCCTGGCAGCGGTAAAGATAATGATGAAAAACAACTGCCAAGCAGGATATAAAACAACTCTCTCTCAATTTTCCTCTTGAAAAGTTTGAGCCAATTTTCTGATAAATTTTTAAAGAATGCTACTAACTCAAGCTTTCCAATTCAAAAGAAACACTCAATTCGAGTTGATTTGAGGAGTCAAAAATTGTAAAACTGGTTTGAAAAACTGGAATAAGCTGTGTTCACGAACTTCGGTGGGCAAAAAGACCTATTTAGGAGCCGATTTTGAGGTGCCAAATATTGAACTAGCTTCTGCAACTATTTAGATGCGGCTTGTCTCTAGCTTTAATTTGAGTACTTGTGGAGCCAAAACGGACTTCGTATGAGGAAGTTATGCCTGTTTTACTGAACAGTGCACAAAACAGATTCAATCCGAATTCAGCTACGAGATTGAGTCTAGATAGATCCGAACTTTCTTTTTTTCTTCTCTCTTTTTTCTCACACTTATTTTTCTTTTCTTTCTCTTTTTTTCTCTGACTTTTTCTTTTGCTTTTTTTCTCTCTTTTTCTCTCTCCTCTTTCCAAACAAACTAGATAAGATGCAGATTGGATCAAGTGAAGATGTGAGCGATCTCAACTATAGTTATGGCAATGAGCGGTGGGTAGCACGTGGTGGAAATTGATGGATGGATGGTGGTCAGCGGAAGGATAACGATACAGCGGCGTGACTAATGTGAACAGAACTCGAAACTCTAAGCGAACTAGACACTAAGACCAGCAACTCGACACGGCGATGCAACCGATAATTCAATAATGCAAACAATGAAAAGAAAACTGCAAAGGCTCGGACTGGCTTGGACAAAGGATGAATAGATCTAACTTTTTTGTGGTTTTTCTTGGACAATAGGTAAGAAAATAAATCTAATCTAGGGATAATTGGAAATTCTCACGAGCAACCTGAAAACTGATACCACTTGATAGAGGCAAAGGTGTCGATCTTTCGATGAGATGATAACTCTCGATTTGATGGAGTCGACTTTGACGATCCGACTAAACTTGCGCGACGTTGCGCCTTAGCAATCGCTAAACCAATCTCCTTAGGTTCTTGGCGATGCGGAAGCACGATCAGCGACCACGAAGGTCTATTCCTGCAAGCAATCGAAGAACGAGCAAGAATATGATAAAGCAATCTGAATATTGCGAATATATATGAAGTATTGATAATGGTGGGGAATCCGTGGCGGTCTTGGTCTGGTCGTTGGACACAAGCGAAGTACGCGAAGTTGCAATGGCTAACTTTTAACTAAACAAATCCCAGCGGAAAAAGCTACTAGATGGATCTACTTATATAGGAGCAAGGGTGGCGGCCAAGGAGGTGGGAGGACGTCCCAAGGCAGCCTAAAACTAACCCTAGGTCGTACAAGGCCAATGGGCCCAAGCGGAGGTGACGTAACACCTTTGGACTTGTAGTTTGACTCGGATTCTGCTGCAGCATCAGATTGTTTCGTCGATAACTCAACGCTCTGGACGGATTTTAAGGTGATTCAATTGGGTTGGAAAATGCACGAAATCTATTTTCCAACAAAAAAGAATCAACCAATTTGGAGTCCGTATGAAAAAGTTATAGACGTTTTGAGTCAGGTATGTCTGTGCAGTCCGAATCTGAGTCCAGAACGTGAGAGACTTGGACTCTATCTTCTCTTGGGCCAAAAGTGACGTGAGAGAACATTTTGAACAACAGGTAAACATCTCTTTCTCCCTTATCTTCATATGTGGATTGTACAAATGTCCCATACACCTGCAATTAGACATGGCACAAAAGTTTGTGAAGTATTTTTGTCTTGGATGACATAAATAAATTATTGCATAGTTTGCATTAGAAATCACCTCACAAATATACATGTATGCAATATTTTTGGTCGTATCCAAGGTAATCATGTCCTCATCAGACACTTTGGACGCGACAAGACATTCGCCACGCTCTCCAACAACTACTTTTGGCCCAAGATGTTCCGCGACGTCTCACGCTTCACCAACCGATGCTATATATGTCGCAAAGCTAAGTCTAAAGCTCAATCTCATGGTCTTTACATGCCTCTTCCTATTCCATATCAACCATGGGAAGACATTAGTATGGATTTTGTACTTGGTTTGCCTAGGACTCAAAATGGCAAGGACTCCGTATTTGTTGTTGTGGATAGATTTTCTAAGATGGCACATTTCATTCCTTGCAACAAGATGAGCGATGCTTCACATGTTGCAAATCTCTTTTGTAGGAAATCTTGCGACTCCATGGCGTACCAAAGACAATCGTCTCCGATCGTGACGTCAAGTTCTTGAGTTACTTTTGGAAGACCCTATGTGCCAAGCTTGGAATCAAGCTATTGTTCTCCTCGGCATACCATCCTCAAACCGGCTGACCAAGCGGAGGTGACGAACCACACACTATCCACTCTCCTTCGTGTCTTGATCAAGAAGAACATCAAAAGTGGGAAGCATGTCTACCCATCGCCGAAATGCGCCTACAATCGCGCAAGACATTCAACTACCGGCAAGTCCCCCTTGAGGTGCGTCTCGGCTTCAACCCGTTGTCCCCATTGGACATTCTACCACTTCCTCTCCAAGCGCACCAACATGGATGCAAGTGAGCGAGCAAGCTACATCAAGAAGATGCTGCGAAGATACAAGGCACACCATTGGCGCCAAGTACAGCGTAAACAAACAAGCTCAACGCCAACAAGCAACCCATCGTCTTCAACGCCGGTGACCTAGTGTGGCTACACCTTCGCAGAGACCGCTTCCCCAAAAAGCGCAAGTCAAGCTTCTCCCTCGAGCGATGGACCTTTCAAGGTGCTAGCATGCTACAGCGACAAACGCTTACAAGATCGACATACCTCGAGACAAGTACAGCGTGGCGACATCTTCAACGTCAAGGACCTTGCACCTTTCCATGGAGATGAAGCTTTTGATCCGAGTCGGATCTCTCACAAGGGGGGATGATGCGGAGCATCCCGATCATCCCCATGGACCTACAACCGTCTCATCAAGAGCCAAGAGGACCCATGACCACGAGCTAGAGCTAGAGCTCTCGAGCGAGGTGACCTCTTTCCTTATTGATATCACATATGATCCACTCGAGACATGGCTACTACCTAAGTCCGATATGCTATGCATGATTAGGTGTCAAGGGAACCTCCGAGGATGATGCGTGAAGATGGACAAGCCGCCAAGTACAAGGAGGAAGAAACACAGAGAGAGGAACGGAAGAGTACGCACAGCCGGACATCCGGCCCCATGCCCCGGACATCCGGCTCTTCCTGAAGCCCCGGATATCCGGCCCCGTCGCCCGGAAATCCGGCCCCTCCATCACCGAATGCACCTGGGAGACCCAGACCAGCCCGGACATCCGGCCTCCCCGCCCGGACATCCGGCCCGTCCCGAAGCCCCGGATATCCGGCCGCTCGCCCGGAAATCCGGCTCCCACCACCCGGTTCTGCAGAATCAGTCGCCCTAGCCCGGACATCGGGCTGAAAGCCAGAACATCCGGCGCCTCCGAAAGCCGGGGCGTCCGGCCTCTGATAGAGCAAAGGTGTCCGATGTTTCGATGAGATGGTGGCTATCGTTTACGTGAAGTCGACCTTGGCGATCCGACTCTGAGCGTCGAGGCGTCGCGCCTTAGCAATCGCTAAACCAACTTCGAGGTTATTGACCACGGCGAACACGATCAACGACCACGAGGGCTGTTTCCTGCGAGCAAGCGAAGAACAAGCAAGAAACTGAGATTGCAATCTGGATATTGCGAATATAAGATGAAAGCTTTATTGATCAAGGTGGGGTTACTGTGGCCTTTATGCAGTCGTTGAACACAAGCGAAATGCAGCGAAGTTGCAGCTATGGCAAACTTTTAATCTAAACAAAACCCAAGGTCTAAGCGGTGCCCTAAGGGCTGTATATATGGAGGAAGAGAATTTCGTGGCCCTTGGTGGAGGGTCGAAATCAACCCTAACTCTTGTTTCCCACACATACGGACTCCAAAAACAGCCTATACTTAAGTATTTCGAAATTACATGGGCCTGGCCCACTAATAAGGTGCTTGACACCTAGAATAGCCTCGGGGCGACATTTATGAAGTAGCATCTTGTATATTTCGTCCAAGGCTTCATGCACCCATTATGGTGGCTTCAAAGTCCTGAAATCATCACTTGTAACTCCGTTCTTGTTCCCCTTAGCATGGCATTATCTCCATGCTTGTTCTTGCTCAATGTCCATCCTTCTCCAAGCTAGGGCCTTCATTTGTAAGCAAAACAAATGTATCCAATTTAAGCAGCATCATATTCTCATGAACATTAGAATCATTACCAAGCGAAAGTACACGATAATTTAATTGGCGTCTTGTGAGCTCTAGTAATTGGTCCGATTATATGTAGCAGTAGGGGCTGTGGGTGTAACAATGGTATTGATGTCCTCATCATCCTCCCTTCTTGAAATGAAGTCGTCCTCGGCGGAGCTCATATTCCTCACCCAAATAAGGCTTCAAATCTGCAATGTTAAAAGTGGGACTAACCCCAAAATCTCTGAGGCAGCTCAAGTTTATATGCATTATCATTTATTTTCTCTAATACCTTAAATGGACCATCAGCACGTGGCATTAGCTTTGATTTAGCAAATTAGGAAACCTATCCTTACATAAATGTAACCAAACAAGATCTCCGGTGCAAAGACAACATGTTTTCTACCCTTATCTCCAGCAAGTTTATATTTAGCATTCATCGCTCAATGTTTTCCTTAGTTATCTCATGCATTTTAAAATCAATTCAGCACGTTCTTTAGCATCAAAATTAACCTTCTCCGAAGATGGAAGAGGCAACAAATCAATAGGTGCACGGTAGGAAGCCATACACAATTTCAAAGGGCACATCTTAGTTGTAGAATGCAATGAGCGATTATAAGCAAATTCAATATGAGGCAAGCATTCTTCCACATTTTCTTATTATTCTTCAAAACAGCCCTAAGCATAGTAGACAATGTTCTATTGACTACTTGGTTTATCCATCGGTTTGGGGGTGACAAGTAGTACTAAAAAGCAGTTTAGTCCCCAACTTAGCCATAAACATCTCCAAAAGTGGCTAAGAAATTTAGTATCACGATCTGAAACAATAGTATTTGGCACACCATGCAAGCGAATAATTTCACGAAAGAACAAATCAGCAACATTAACAGCATCATCGCTTTTATGACATGGTATAAAGTGTGCCATTTTAGAGAATCTATCCACGACAACAAATATGCTATCCTCCCTTCTTTGTTAGAGTAAACCTAAAACAAAGTCCATAGATATATCCTCCCAAGGAACACTAGGCACGAGCAAAGGCATATATAAACCATGAGGATTGAGTCGTGACTTAGCTTTTTGACATGTAGTGCAGCGAGCAACAAAGCGCTCAACATCCGTCTCATCTTTGGCCAAAAGAAATGTGTAGCAAGTATATCCTCCGTCTTCTTGGCGTAAAGTGTCCCATTAATCCTCCTCCATCGCCTCCTGCAACAACAAAAGGCGAACAGAGCAAGCAGGAATGCATAGCTTGTTAGCACGGAACACAAAACCATCATTAATAACGAACTTGTTCCATGTTCTTCCTTCTTTACAATTCTGCATTACATCTTTAAAATCAGCATCATGCACATATTGATCTTTGATGGTCTCCAAACCAAATATTTTGAAGTCAAGTTGTGAAAGCATAGTATAGCTGACGAGACAAAGCATCAACAATAACATTTTCTTTACCCTTCTTGTGTTTAATGACATAAGGAAAGTCTCAATGAATTCAACCCATTTAGCATGTCTACGATTCAGTTTAGCTTGACTTTTAATATGTTTCAAAGATTCATGATCAGAATGTATAACAAATTCTTTGGGCCATAAATAATGTTGCCATGTCTCTAAAGTCGAACAAGAGCATATAATTCTTTGTCATAAGTAGAATAGTTCAGACTAGGCCCACTCAATTTTTCAGAAAAGTATGCAACAGGTTTGCCATCTTGTAATAACACACCTCTAATCCAATTCCACTAGCATCACATTCAAGCTCAAAAGTCTTATTAAAAGTCAGGAAGTTGGAGCAAAGGGCATGTGTCAACTTATCTTTCAATACCGTGAAGGCTTCTTCACATGCGGTGCACGATCGGAGCATACCACGTTCATCCCATGTACCTCCAACCACTCTCAAGCCCCAAGGATACATAAGATGAGACCTCGACTATCGCCATTGGACCCAAGGTGAACTCACTCCTCTTGAACCGTCACTCTCCACATGTGAGACATGGCTACTACCTCATGCATGGACCTTGCATACACTCAGGTACAACCAGGGCGACCATGGAGGATCCAGGACCAAGGCCAAGCATGGAAGAGGAGAAGGAAGAAGAAGCAGGGAGCAAGCGGTACTACCGCCCAGGCCAGTGGTACTACCGCTTATCATCCTGGCGGCACTACCGCTCTACATCCGCTCCACTTCCATAAAGTCAGACAAACTTGAGATCGAGCGGCTCAGGCGGTACTACCGCCCATCATAAGCGGTACTACCGCTGAAAGCGGTACTACCGCCTGAAGCTGCAGTACTACCGCCCACTGCGTGCAGCGTTCGGGCGAGGCCCATGTACTCGTTCGCCCCCAACACCCCTTGAGAACCTAGACTATAAATAGACCCTCCTCTCATCCTTTGAGGTTAGCTTTGGATTTGCTCATATTTGGTGTGAGCCTTTGCTCATCCACTTGGCTACTTCTCCTTGAGATCGGGACCTCTGGAGAAGATCCCCCAAGCGGTTCAAGACCCCCTCTAGGGTGGACCCCATCAAGACCTCCTCGCGGAGAAAACGGCTACCCTTGTATCCTACCCTTTGTTGTCCTTGAATCTTGTGCCACTCTATGTGTTTGATAATCTAGCACTTGTGTGATCGTTTCCTTGTCGGTTGAGTGATCTCTCTCGTTCTCCCGTGTTTTCCCTCGTGTTCTTCCGCTCGTTCTTCGTGTTCCTCGTGAGGATTCTCTCCAAGCGTGAAAGATCGCCCACGTGGGGTTCCGCCCTACATCATCTATGGATCAGAGCTTAGGTTGATCATGTTTTGGAGCCCTACCCTCTTTTTCTAGCTTGATTTTGTTGATTTAGTCCTAAATCCGAAAATCCCCACCAGAAATAGCCCCAAATTTTTTTGTGATTTGTTAGTTTTGATGATGTTTTGTTGATTTTGATCCATGGATTTGCTTGGTTTCAGTGGATCTAGCATTTCCCCAAGTTTCACCTCTTTCCATCCACAAAATCCATCAATTTTGACCCGAAATCACCATTTCGCCCCAAAATCGCGCAACCGTTGAACAATCGGGAAAATCCGACACGGCGGTACTACCGCCCTCTAAGCGGTACTACCGCTTAAGCGGTACTACCGCCCTCTAAGCGGTACTACCGCTGAGCACGGCACTTCCGCCAGCCCCGTTCAGCCCAAATAGTCGAAAAAACCCGACACGGCGGTACTACCGCCCGTTCCAGCGGTACTACCGCTTCTGATACTACCGCCCTCCCGGCAGTACTACCGCCCTAGCCGATTCAGCCTTCCGACTTTCACCGTTTGACCATAACTAATTCATCCGAGTCCGATTTTGGCGTTCTTTAGCTCGTTTTGAAGCTATTGACATCCCCTTCCCATAAAATACTACCATCACCATTTGACTCCATCAAATTTTGTGAACTTTGGCATCTTTGCCTAGGGCTTCCGCCACATCCTCCGCATAACCACCACCGACTTCCGCAACCTAACCAATTTGTTCCCCATAGCATTAGTGGTTGCTTGAGTAGTGATTCGAGTCTCCTAAGGTGTTTGACTGCTTAGGGACGATTGCTTCTTCATCAACCACCACCACCACTTCCACATAACCTTGCCCACCATACACTTGACAACCCAACAACCCAATTGTTGATTGAGCTTTTTGAGTTGTGGCATGTGTCTCCTAAGGTGTTTGGCTACTTAGGGGCGGCAACTTCAACTCCGACACGTGTATAGCCCATCATTCCACTTCCGCATTGCGAAGTGCAAACCACCACCGCATTCCGCTACCACCATTTTGACATTTGATGTTGAGATTTTGAGTTCGCGGTTTTCCGTTTCCTAAGGTGTTTGACTACTTAGGACGCGTCTCCATCATCTTGGTATCCACATCAAGAACACCGCTACTCATCATCACGGACGGTAACCTCCATATCATCTTTGTATCGTGGTATCCCTCCATTGTATATTCCCTTGCCATTGCATTGTTAACCCCTAGCCTTACTTTTGCGTTACTTGCCTATCGAGACTAGCCATTTGAGTATTGCCGCAGCGTTACTTGTGCACATTAGTGATCATACCTTCCATTACATACCATACCATATCATATTGGTATCATATCACCCATTGTGTCTCAAGTTTGTTCCGCATACACACAATTGCTATCTTGGTTTAATGCATTGTGCAAAGTGGCCATACAAAAAAAAAAGAAATAAAGCTTTTAAGCAAAGAGAGAAAGAGCAAAAGAAGCTTGTAAGCAAGTGCCATAGCATCATACCACATTGCATATAAAATTATCATATCCGATCATCTTGGATCATCTTGAGAGAAACACGGGAACCATACATACATAGCATACTTGGGATAGAAGTTTATCCATTTTGCATCTTATAGGTTGTGCACAAGTGTCGTATCCGCCTATTGAGCAATCGTGCTAGCGTCTCTCTTGAGTTGTGCAACACGGCGTTTTCCGTGGATTCCACATTTTGTGCTCATTCCTTGGTTGCACGACCCCATTTATCTATCCGTGTGTGTGTTTCCGTGTGCCATTCTTTGCTATTGGTCCATTTGTTTCACTTGCAATTTGTGAATCTCTTTCAACATTATTGACTCTTGCTAACATTTTGCATTAAATTTTTGTGCCACTATCCTCACGAGCTCCTCCATAAGCTTTACTTGTGTAGGTGTGAGAACCGACAAGATTGGTACCAATAGTGCTATTTCATTGTCCGCATTTGAGTGAACTTGATTCATTTTCAACATCGGTCAAGGTACATTAGTATAAGTTCTTCTCTTTCTCCCACTCATATTTGCTCGAGTCTTGTGATGGATAGGCAAGGCATTTCATCTCCGGTCTTCGACAACAACGATGGCGTGAACAACTACATCACCAAAGCGTCTCTCTTGATCTACAGCGACAAGTGCAAGGCACACAATCAAGATTGCGAGG
The DNA here is from genome assembly GCA_021605205.1 of Aegilops longissima. Lineage (NCBI taxonomy): Eukaryota > Viridiplantae > Streptophyta > Magnoliopsida > Poales > Poaceae > Aegilops > Aegilops longissima. The sequence goes on along the minus strand of CM038681.1, from coordinate 320,750,404 downwards.
CGCGCCGAGAACATCTCCATCGACATTCATCACTCCGAAGCAAGGAGAAGGGACTACTTCGACAAGAAGCTTGCCGCACATAAAGAGGAGCAAGATGCAAGGATGGAGGAGATTGGGCCTTGATCAAGTCTTCTTCCCTTCGTCATCTTCAAGGCGGCGACGTTCAAGCCACAAGTCTTGGGCGTAAGCGATGCAAGCGCAAATCGTCCTCGTCCACATCTACATGGCGACCACCATCACATTCGTGATCAACATCGTCATGAAGGACAAGTCACCTCAAGCATCATGTGTGCGGCGACGACGAGCGACATCTACTACGAGCTCAAGCACGACAACGACATCATCATCATGAAGATGCTCCCAAGCGCAAATGCACGAGTCCCAACAAGCCCTACTTCATGCCAAGTCAAAGCTTCATAAGCACAAGAAGACGGCGAGGCGACCACCACCAAGGCGGCGCTACGGCTACATCAACCACTTGGCATCTTAGCCAAGTGTTCTCAAAGGCATCTTCGCCTTTGGACGTCGGCATCTTCGCCTACTTCCCGTGTGCGCCTACATCGACTTCATCAAGTCCAAGGCGACCACCTCTGGCGAGGCGACCCTTCCATCTTGAAGCCCCTCAAGGAAGATGGCGAGCATGGGAAACTCCCTTGGTCATGGAGGCGAGCTATGAGGTGCCACATCATATGGGCCTCCAACACCAAGGCGGTGACAAGGCAGTCGAGCAAGGGCCATCCCCTTGACCACGGCGGCGGCAGCGAACCTCTTCAACAACATGAAGGCAGCGCCCACATTGGACTCATACTCCGAGTCAAGCTCTGCGACCAGCGCATGGAGACATTGCACCTACATCTCTCGGCACCCACATATGTCGAGATGCCCCATTTGCCATGTGAGGAGAGCCACCACCCCATGAGTGACATGGTGACTCCACCATACGTGACATTGAGAGCATTTCCTATGAGAGGATGAGTGTGACCACCACTAGCCCCACACATGAGAGCATGCCACACATCCTATGTGAGATTGGCGCCATTTGGTGACTCCACCCACCATACAGTGAGAGCATCCTTGAGGGGTGGTGAGCCACAACACTTAGTGAGTGAGGTAGTTGACCACGGCACATGAGGCCACTATGATTTCTAACGACTTAACCTCTACTCCTAGTGTGTTTTCTTCTTGGTGCTAGGTCTCCTACATGGCGACATGCCTATCCTTGGCAGTCTATCCCTACATTTGAGGCAGCGATGGCCATGGTGGGCGATGATGCACCCCCACATGGTTCCATCAAGATGAAGATGACAGCGAGGCGATCTTCAACACCTCACCTACAACACATGAGCTCGCTCCAATGGTAACATAGGTGATGGTGCTTCTCTTGTCCCACTAGTGGACTCTCTTGACTTGATTGCTCCCATGATGTTGACCCACCTATTACCATGCTTCATGCTAGTGAAACTTCTTCATGCCTTGACTTACCTATTTATGATGACTATGATGATGAGCATGTTGAGTTGCCTAGATGTGATGCTATGCTTCATAGGATATCTTGTGAAAATTCTATTGGTCACTTCATGTTTGACAATCCATTGAATTTGTCATATGCTATGAGTGAGATCTCCCATATTGCCTCATTTCAATCTCAACATAGTAACTATGCATGCCCCATTAAAATCAATCCCATTTGCACTTATGGCATAGATGGCGAGATGATGGTCATTGGCCTTTGCTTCTCTTGTGATGATATTGCCATGCTTCCTTTACATGATTTATGCAATTCATCTAATATTCCATGCCATGATCACATTGTTCCAAATATGCATTGTTGTGGATGTTGTCAATATTCTCCACATGATATTTCTACTCTTGCTCATGAGGAGACCCCCATAGTTTCCTCATACATGTTTGGAGATTTTGATTCATCCCATCCTTTGCATGATTTCCATGATTGCTTGCACCATATGCATTCCATGAATAACAATGCTCTAGATATTTCTCATGATGCATTACACAATTTGAGTCTCCATTATGCCATACATAATAACAAACCTATCATGATGGATGACATGTTTCTATATCACGCATCTCATTTATTTGAGCATTGGATATTTTGTGCTAACGACACATGCGTGCGCATCATGATGGATGATGTGTACATCTACCACCACACACAATTTTCTCTTTGTCTTTGTTTTGTGTAGGTACCCACATACACTCGTCAACATCTCAATCCCATGAGTTGTGAAGCGAGCTCTTGAAACAGCGATGACTTGGGATCACGTGGACTTTCATTCCCACCATTCCTTTTGCGCAAGGACTACGCGCATCTCTTCTACTTGGCTCTCACACGGCTTTGGGCTATTTACCACTTGTTACCTTATGCCCATTCTATCGTGTTCACTTTGCATGTTATGCTTGCTTCTATGCCTTTGCCATGCAATTGTGACCCTTGCTTGCATATACCCATGATTCACCATTCGTTACTCCTATGTGTATTTGCATGCTTGGTGGAGATCCTTGTTGCTTTTGCCATGTTTATCATGTGCCCCATGCTATTGATGCTATTTTGCTCATATCTTGCCTTCATGCTTGTGACATGTCATGTGAAGTGTTCATGCACACTATTTGCACCCATGACATGATTGCCTTGATTCCTTCTAGTACGTTGCATCTTTGCACTACTAGCTTGCTTCACTTGATTGATATGATTGCTTGCTATGTTGCATCACCCATGTTCCACTATTACTTGCTTTCTTGGGTTGATGACATATATGCTCATGCCTCTCACATGATATATCTTGATCATGGTCTCTTGTGTCCATTAGTTGCCTCTCTCATATCCACTTGTATTGAGTGCAACCATACTATGCTTATTGATCTTGGAGACTTTGACATATTACTTGTGATGCATGCTTGTTTGATTAAGCCTATTGTCTTTGGTTGTAGTTGCATCTTATGCTTCCATACCATACCACACCTTGTCCTTTCTTATGATAAGAATGATGAGAACACTTGTTGGGTATTTTACCACACGAATGATAAGTTTTGCACTTCCGCCAACCTCATTTGTTTTTCAGTGTTTGTCATGTTCTTTCATTTTGAAGGATTCACAAAGGCGGTAACATCACGAGACAACTTGCTTATGGGAAGGCATACAAGATGTGCAACTCCATCATCCTTGAGAACCTCCTAAAGGTGACCTCCTTCCCTTTGAGCCATCCTCAAATCGCATATTGGATGGGTCACTCTTTCGTGTCGTTTCCTTCTTGTTGTCTACATGCTACATCTAGTGCGGAGGAGCGACATTGGAGATTGGCTACATGGACCTTCACATTGAGGCGCTTCGCACTTATGGGATGCACCTTGAATTCCACTCATGCCACGACATCGAGCATTGGTACACCACCATCTCCATATTTGTTGATTGTGCTCATACATGTCATGCTCGATGGATATATCATTCTCACCACAAGTTTGCACCCTATGCATGGATTGACACACATTATGATTGCCTTGTTGCATCTTGTATTCCCATGTCATCCATGATATTTGAGCTTGTTCACTTCCTTAGCAAATTTGTTGTGATATTTCTTGATGGCATATTCATACATAATGATCACATTGCCTACCATCAATTGCATGATGACATTCACATATTGAGCATCCATTGCTATGTTCATGCTTTTGATGCACCATCCATTATGACATCATATTGCACCGTGGTTGCATTGCTCATACTCATAACACAATTGAGTGCACAATGATTGCATTTGTTCCCATGAATGCTTTGCATCTCATTCTAGATCATCTTGATAAGCTTCATGCGTTTTGTCACGACCAATCTTGCATACGGACCCATTCTTACATGATGGACACTTTGCGTCGCTAACCATTGTATTTCAGTGTCGTTTGTGTTTGCTCTCTTTGCATGTCTACCATCCCGGCGACACCGTGGACTACTTGGATTGCGCCATGTCTTCAACCGTCCAACTACAAGTCCGTCTCGACAACCGTTTCCATGGTGATGAGGATCACGATCCGAGGTCGGATCTTTCCCAAGGGAGGGAGATGATGCGGAGCATACCCGTTCATCCCCATGTACCTCCAACCACTCTCAAGCCCCAAGGATACATAAGATGAGACCTCGACTATCGCCATTGGACCCAAGGTGAACTCACTCCTCTTGAACCGTCACTCTCCACATGTGAGACATGGCTACTACCTCATGCATGGACCTTGCATACACTCAGGTACAACAAGGGCGACCATGGAGGATCCAAGGACCAAGGCCAAGCATGGAAGAGGAGAAGGAAGAAGAAGCGGGAGCAAGCGGTACTACCGCCCAGGCCCAGTGGTACTACCGCTTATCATCTGGCGGCACTACCGCTCTACATCCGCTCCACTTCCATAAAGTCAGACAAACTTGGAATCGAGCGGCTCGAGGCGGTACTACCGCCCATCATAGCGGTACTACCGCTGGCGGTACTACCGCCACAAGAAGCAGTACTACCGCCCTGCTGCGTGCAGCGTTCGGGCGAGGCCCATGTACTCGTTCGCCCCAACACCCCTTGAGAACCTAGACTATAAATAGACCCTCCTCTCATCCTTCGAGGTTAGCTTTGGATTTGCTCATATTTGGTGTGTGAGCCTTTGCTCATCCACTTGGCTACTTCTCCTTGAGATCGGGACCTCTCGGAGAAAGATCCCCAAGCGGATTCAAGACCCCCTCTAGGGTGGACCCCATCAAGACCTCCTCGCGGAGAAAACGGCTACCCTTGTATCCTACCCTTTGTTGTCCTTGAATCTTGTGCCACTCTATGTGTTTGATAATCTAGCACTTGTGTGATCGTTTCCTTGTCGGTTGAGTGATCTCTCTCTCGTTCTCCCCGTGTTTTCCCTCGTGTTCTTCCGCTCGTTCTTCGTGTTCCTCGTAGGGATTCTCTCCAAACGTGAAAGATCGCCCACGTAGGGTTCCGCCCTACATCAGTACCCCAAACAAAAGGCACATCCTTCTTTGTAAGCTCATTGAGAGGTGCAGCAATGGTGCTAAAGTCTCTCAAAAGCGCCTATAGAAACCAGCGAGTCAAGAAAACTCCTCACTTGTGTGACCGTTTTGGGCTGCGGCCAACTCTCAATAGCTTCAATCTTGGCTTTATCAACTTCAATTCCTGTGGAGTAACAACATAGCCAAGAAAAGATACTCGATTCGGTGCAAAGGTGCACTTCCCAAGGTTACCAAACAAGCGTGCATCACGTAGAGCATTAAAAACAACACGTAAATGTTCCAAATGTTCTTCCAAAGATTTGCTATAAATCAGTATATCATCAAAGTAAACTACCACAAATCGTCCAATGAAAGCACGTAAAACTTCGTTCATTAATCTCATGAAAGTACTAGGTGCATTAGTTAACCCAAAGGCATGACTAACCACTCATATAATCCAAACTTAGTTTTAAATGCTGTTTTCCATTCATCTCCCAATTTCATCGAATTTGATGGTATCCACTCATAAATCAACTTTGGAGAATATTGTAGAAACCACTCAATTCATCAAGCATATCATCTAGCCTAGGAATAGGATGGCGATAACGAAAAGTAATATTATTAATGCCTCTACAATCAACACACATCTGTGACGTACCATCCTTTTTAGGCACTAGTATAATAGGAACAGCACAAGGACTAAGAGATTGGCGTATATAACCTTTGTCGAGCAGCTCACTGTACTTGGCGCATAATCTCCTTCGTCTCCTCTGGATTGATGCGGTATGGTGCGCGGTTGGGTAGCGATGCACGGGAATTAAGTCAATTTGATGCTCAATCCCTCGAATAGGTGGTAATCCGGTGTACGTCTTGTAGGAAGGCGTCGGTGAACTCTGCAAAATGTTAGTGACAGCGGGGGCAAAGGGAAAACACGTCCTCGAATGAAAATAATGCCTCTTTGCACACAAAGCATAGCAAACAGATTTGCTAGAATCTAGCTCATCAATATCAGATTTGGTGGCAAATAAACATGCACTTTTCAGTTTAATTTCAGAAGCAACATTAGATGGTTTATTATTAGGCTTCATTTGTTGCTCAAATTCTTTTGCCACAATCTGATTTTCACTCTTATTTTTCTCTGTTTTGCTTTATTAGCTCTATTAATATCATCTTTCAAAATGGAATCGAGAGTCATAGGAAGCAAAGTAATATTTTTATCCTTGTGAACAAGAGTATACTGATTGTTTCTACCATGGTGTACAAATTTTATCAAATTGCCATGGTCTACCAAGTAATAAGGAACATGCTTGCATAGGTACCACATCACAATCAACATAATCAGCATATGTAGAGATACTAAAATGCACACGAGCGATGCGTGTTACCTTAACCTTGCAGCTGTTGTTGAACCATTGGATGTAGTAAGGATGTGGATGTGGTCTTGTGGTGAGAAAGCTTCTCCACCATATCCATGCTAGCCAAGTTGTTGCAGCTCCCTCCATCTATGATGGCCTTGAATAGAGCGTTCCTTCACAACTCCTTTGTATGGAACAAGTTATGCCTCTGATTTTGCTCAGCTTGTGTAACCTGCACACTCAAAACACGTTGAGCAACTAAATATTCATACTGTCGGCATCTTGACAGCCATGTATTGTGTCTCGGGATCGAATCATCTCCACCGTGTTCTTCATGTGTAATAGAGCCAAAGTCTCTTCATCATAGTCACTAGCAGACTCATACCCACCATCCTCGGTAGCAATCATCACTGCGCTGAGATTGGCATTCTCTCATAAAATGTCCTCTTCCCTTAGCGACGACAAATAATATCACTTGTGTGCCTGTTGGCGCCATGGAAGAAGAAGAGCTACTGTGTAGGCCCAGCGGTGTACTCTTGGCGAGATAGTGGTGGTTGTGCTGCTTTCTTGTATCACGGTTGGAGGTGGCAGCCGGCGGAGGTGCGGTGTAGTAGAGCGTGTGGAAGTAGATGATGCGTGGTGTCCATGATGAAGGTCGACCTGCGAGAAAAGTTAGTCGCGCCAAGGCACATCGATCCTGCACTTCACGTTCAGCTTTACAAGCAAGATGGAATAATCGGTGATATTATTATAATCCTTGTAGTCTAGAATGGTCTGAATCTCTCTATTTAATCCACCCGGAAAGCGTGCAAGCATAGCTTCATTCTCCTCAACAATACCACATCTAATCAAGCCAGTTTGTAATTCACGATAATATTCTTCTACGAATTTTTCCTTGTCTTAAGCGCTGCAATTTTTGAAGTAATTCACGCTGATAATATGGTGGAACCAGCGATGCGCATAGCAGTTTTCAAAGCAGCCCAAGTAGCTGGAGCAGGATATAATCTACAATGTTCAGACCACCAAACACATGCAAAGCTAGTGAAAGCACAAACAAGCGAGGAACACGTCTCTCCTCGGGATATTGTAAACATGTAAATCGTTGTTCAGTTTCTAATTCCCAAGTAAGATATATATCAGGAACATATCTACCCTCAAATGGTGGAATATTCAATTCAGTTTAGGGAGATGGTCATGATCTCGTACTGAAGGGAGCCGAACATTGCCATTATTTGCATGTGGGCGACACGGTGGTTGTGGTGCTGGTGGTTGCGCGTGGTTCGATGTTGATCAACCTCATCCTCGTAGCTCTCACATAATCATCCTCCCCACCGCGGCGAGGAGCCACGAAGTATCAACGGCAGCACCGGCAGCTTGGCGGTGAAGAGGACACGGGAAGCTTCGGCGGAGGCTGTTTCGCGATGTGGAGGTAGTCCGTGTTGTTGTATTAGAGGTGCGTTAGGTGCAGCGGTGGTGGCGGTGGTAGGCCTTGAGCAATTCATTAAACTTGTTATCGAGCTTTGTTTGACGCCTTCTCAATGCCATCTATCTTCTCCATGGCCTCTTCAAATCTATTTAGCACATCGTCCACCTGCCCTCATCATTTGTTGAAACTTATCATGTAGCGCTTTGTTTGTCATGTTCTCCCGGTCGGTCTCGTCGGCTTGTGATCCTGCCATGGTTAGCGACAATAGAAACACACAAGAATATGATTGACGAGACTACTAGGAAGTGGTGGTGGTGGTGTGGTGGGCGATCACAAATCCGTCAAGCAAATCTCAAATTCTTACCAGTTCTTACCCGGTGAGGCGGTGATCGGCAACCGATGTAGTCAAAACTCTCAAAGCTTGGATAGGCGATTACGGGGAGAGTCAAGCGCCGCGATGTAGATGTATGTGGAGCTGGGAAGGCTTATAATATGGTAGCAAAAAAAGGTTAGCAATAATCAATTCGAGAGATGCAAAGTTGAATAAGCGCTCAGCAGCAGTCTTGTGCTGGTCCTAGGCTGAACCGTGCTAGAGGCGAGCCTAGAACACTAACAAAATCACGGCGCTGCTGCGTAAACAAGGGAAAAAGCACACTCTGGATTTTTTTTCGCTTTTTTTTTGCGCTGCTTTTTTTTTTGCGCTGCTCTTTTTTTTGCGAAAAATCACTATAATGGCGAGTGTCTCAAAACTCTTCGAGGTCAAACTGGCGGGATGGGCACGAAATTTTTCGACCAAAATTTTTTTTTTCGACTACGGGACCCAAAAGCTGAAGCGGGTCAAAAAACCTTTCTATAACGGCATTGTCTCAATACACTTAGAAACACTTAAAAACAGGATAGCGGAAAAATTTTTACGACAAGTGCGTTTTCGAAAAATTTTGGGCCTAAATTTTTCGAAACCTACTCGGCAAGGAAACACGAATCGGAAACTAGATGGATCTCGAAAACAACCCTAATATGCAAGGAACTTCGGATTGGTGGTGGATATATGGTGGTGGATATATGGCAGCGGTGGTGGTATATGGATATGGATTGAGGCGGTGGCGGATAAGCAATGGTGGAAGATGGCAAGGCGATGATGATGGTGCGGCGGCGTGACAACTTATGACGAACTCGAAACTCTAAAGACTAGACTCTAAGACCAGCAACTTGACACGGCGATGCAACATAAATTCAACAAAGCAAACCCTAAAAAGATTATGCAAAGGCTCAGATTGGTTCGGATATGATGAACTAACCTAATTTTTTGTGGCTTTTTAAGTGGACTATAGGTATGAAGAACAGACTCGATCTAAACTACGGAAAAGCTGTAAAATCTCACCGAGCAACCTGAAAATCTGATACCACTTGATAGAGGCAAAGGTGTCCCGATGTTTCGATGAGATGGTGGCTATCGTTTACTGTGGGAGTCGACCTTGGCGATCCGACTACGAGCGTCGCGAGGCGTCGCGCCTTAGCAATCGCTAAACCAACTTCCGAGGGTTATTGACCACGCGAACACGATCAACGACCACGAGGGCTGTTTCCTGCGAGCAAGCGAAGAACAAGCAAGAAACTGAGATTGCAATCTGGATATTGCGAATATAAGATGAAAGCTTTATTGATCAAGGTGGGGTTACGTGGCGCCTTTATGCAGTCGTTGAACACAAGCGAAATGCGAAGTTGCAGCTATGGCGAACTTTTAATCTAAACAAAACCCAAGGTCTAAGCGGTGCCCTAAGGGCTGTATATATGGAGGAAGAGAATTTCGTGGCCCTTGGTGGAGGGTCGAAATCAACCCTAACTCTTGTTCCCCACACATCGGACTCCAAAACAGCCTATACTTAAGTATTTCGAAATTACATGGGCTGGCCCACTAATAAGGTGATGCAGCACCTAGAATAGCCTCGGGGCGACATTTATGAAGTAGCATCTTGTATATTTCGTCCAAGGCTTCATGCACCCATTATGGTGGCTTCAAAGTCTTGAAATCATCACTTGTAACTCCGTTCTTGTTCCCCTTAGCATGGCATTATCTCCATGCTTGTTCTTGCTCAATGTCCATCCTTCTCCAAGCTAGGGCCTTCATTTGTAAGCAAAACAAATGTATCCAATTTAAGCAGCATCATATTCTCATGAACATTAGAATCATTACCAAGAAACGAAAGTACCTGATAATTTAATTGGCGTGCGCGAGCTCTAGTAATTGGTCCAGTATATGTAGCAGTAGGGGCTGTGGGTGTAACAATGGTATTGATGTCCTCATCACCTCCCCTGCCTGCGTGCAGCGCCTACGGGACTCGTCCCTTGTACCCCTTCGCCCCGAGACCATATATACTTGATCCCCTCCTCTTTCTAGGGTTAGCTTTGGATTAGCTCTTATTTTGGTGAGAGAGCCTTTGCTCATCCACTTGGCTACTTCTCCTCGGAGATCAGGACCTCTACGGAGAAGATCCCCAAGCGGATTCAAGACCCCCTTCTAGGGTGGACCCATCAAGACCTCCTCTCGGAGAAGAACGGCTACTCGTGTATCCTTACCTTTGTTGATATCGAATCTTGTGCCACTCTATGTATTCGATAATCTAGCACTTGTGTGATTGATTACTTATCGGTTGAGTGCATTCTCTCTCGTTTTCCCCGTGTTTTCCCTCGTGTTCTTCCGCGTGTTCCTCGTGTTTCCCCGTAGGATCCGCTCCAACGTGAAAGATCGCCCACGTAGGGTTCCGCCCTACATCATCTATGGTATCAGAGCCACGTTGATCACGTTATTGGAGCCCCTACCCCTCTTTTTCTAGCTTGATTTTGTTGTTTTTGTCCTAATTTTGAAATTCCCCACAAAAATAGCCCCAAATTTTTTTTGTGATTTGTTAGTGTGATGAAGTTTTGTTGGATTTGATCCGTGGATTTCGTGTGTTGCAGGTAGATCTAGCTTTTCCCCATCTTTTCCCCAATTTTCATCCACAAAATCGCCCAAATTTGTCCGGTTTTGGCATCTCCCCCGCGGTGTTCTTCGTGCCCGGACGTCCGGCCCAAACAGCCCGGACATCCGGCCCGATCAGCCCGGACATCTGGCGCCCCGGACATCCGTGATCACGGGCATCCTTGATCATCCCATGGACCTTCCGTTGCCTCGCCAAGCTCAAAAGGACCCATGGCGAAGCACGAGCTCGAGCTCTCGAGACCGAGGTGACTTCTCTCCTTAGTGAAATATCATATGACCCTCTCGAGACATGGCTACTACCTCAATCCGGAATGTTGTGCATGCTTAGGTACCAAGGAACCAACCTAGGGAAGCTACAGCTCAAGATGGACACCAAGATCAAGAGGAAGAACTGCGAGTCCAGCGGGAGGCGGTACTACCGCTCAAGCCAAGCGGTACTACGGCTGGGAGCCAAGCGGTACTACCGCTCTCCATCCGGCCTACTTCCATAAAACCGACACACTCCAGGAATCGAGCAGCGTCGGGGCGGTACTACCGCTCAAGATAAGCGGTACTACGCTGGCGGTACTACCGCCCTGGCGGTACTACCGCTGGCGTACTACCGCCATGAAACAGCAGTACTACCGCCCTGCTGCGTGCAGCGTTTGGGCGAGGCCCATGTACTCGTTCGCCCCAACTTACCTTGGAGGTCCTAGACTATAAATAGACCTTCCCTCATCCTTTCTAGGGTTAGCTTTGGATTTGCTCATATTTGGTGTGAGAGCCTTTGCTCATCCACTTGGCTACTTCTCCTTGAGATCGGGACCTCTCGGAGAAGATCCCCCAAGCGGATTCAAGACCCCCTCTAGGGTGGACCCCTCAAGACCTCCTCGCGGAGAAGAACGGCTACCCTTGTATCCTACCCTTTGTTGTCCTTGGATCTTGTATCACTTTATGCATTCGATAATCTAGCACTTGTGTGATCGTTTTCTTGTCGGTTGAGTGATCTCTCTCTCGTTCTCCCCGTGTTTTCCCTCGTGTTCTTCCGCTCGTTCTTCGTGTTCCTCGTAGGGATTCTCTCCAAGCGTGAAAGATCGTCCACGTAGGGTTCCGCCCTACATCATCTATGGATCAGAGCTTAGGTTGATCACGTTTTTGGAGCCCCTACCTCTCTTTTCTAGCTTGATTTTGTTGATTTAGTCCTAAATCGAAAATCCCCACCAAAAATAGCCCCAAATTTTTTGTGATTTGTTAGTTTTGATGATGTTTTGTTGATTTTGATCCAGTGGATTTGCTTGGTTTCAGTCGATCTAGCATCTCCCCAAGTTTCACCTCTTTCCATCCAAAAATCCATCAATTTTGACCCGAAATCACCATTTCCGCCCCAAAATCGGCATAGCGAGTCGAGCGATCGAGAAAATCCCGACTCGGCGGTACTACCGCCCTCTAAGCGGTACTACGGCAATGTACTACCGCCCTCCTAAGCGGTACTACCGCTGAGCACGGCACTTCCTCCAGCCCCGTTCAGCCTAAATAGTGAAAAATCCCGACCCGGCGGTACTACCGCCCGTTCCAGCAGTACTACCGCTTCAATGATACTACCGCCCTCCGCAGCAGTACTACCGCCCTGGCGATTCAGCCTTCCAACTTTCACCATTTTCGCCGTAACTTTTCACTCGAACTCCGATTTGAGTGTTCTTTGGCTCGTTTGAAGCTATCGGCGTGCCGAAGTCCTCACCTTGGTTTCACCACCTTTTGACACCATCAAATTTTCCAAACATCGGCATCTTTGCCTAGGGCTTAAACCACAACATCCGCTATACCACCTCCACTTTCCGCTACCACATTTTCGCTTTTGGTCTTTGAGAATTTGAGTTGTGGTTCCGTGTCCTATTGTGTTTGGCTATATAGAGTGCGGTTCGGCGTCAACATCACCACCACTCATCTTCGCCAAGGACTCATCATCGTCAGGGCGGTAACCTCGGCGACATCTTTGTCATCTCTACGCAATTGCATTGATAACCACATAGCCTTACTTTTGCGTTGCTTACCCATCGAGACTAGCCATTGAGTATTGCGGCAGCGTGACTTGTGCACCTTAGTGATCATACTCCATAGCATACATAGCATACCATAGTGGTGCATATCTTGAGATCAACTTGTGTGTCACAATGTTGTCATCGCATACACAATTGCTATCTTGGTTCGTGAAATTTGCATAAGAAAAGAGCTCAAAAGTGAAAGAGAATGATGTCGCCGACAACAAGTTCGAGGCTCACAAGGAAGAGAATGATGCAAGAATGGGCCGAGATCCAGCGTTGATGAAAAGCGGCATCATTCCACTTCTTCATCATCAAGGCGGAGACGCTCGAGTCGACATTCCGACGACACATTCTCGACTCAAGTACACCGTCGCCGAACACTCTTGACGAGCAGCAGCGCCAAGAACCGTCATGCATCTCGCAACCCGCTACATGACAAGCATTCACAAGAACAAGTTGATGATCAAGTTCCTCGTCCTCAATCAAACCAAGAGGTTTTGCTCAAGCCCAAAACGACAACGTCTTCGTCGCCAACAAGAGGAAGAAAAACGCGTCGTCACCAAGGCGAACAAGGCGCCAAGGCTCAACGTCTTCAACAACAACAACGTGAAGCGCAAGCTCTTGAGCATAGCGTGCCTTCAAGAATCAAGTAGAGCCTTCGCCAACCGCAATCATGAGCAGGCGCAATCAAGAGAAGCCCTTGAGAAGAAATCCAGAGAGGAACTACCAACCTCATGTACAGCGTCAAGTTCCTCAAGCTCCTCCACAAGCTCGTCAAGCTCCACCTCAACCTCAAGTTCAACAAGGACAAGTTGATCATGGTCTTCCTCCGCGCCAAGAGCAACATGAAGGCAGTACATACCACGTCAAGGGCGTCATCATCAACATCGCCAACAACACAATGAAAAACAGCGCTTCTGACAAGCTAAAATTCACCATGCCAAAGTTCAATGGAAGCAATGACCCGAAGACTACCTCTCATGGGCATTGAAGGTTGACAAAATCTTCGCTTGCACAACTACGATGAAGCGAAGAAAATCGCTATGGCATCACTTGAGTTCCAAGACTATGTGCTCATATGGTGGGAACAAATCATTGGCTGACGACAAGCAAGAGGTGAACCCCAATCACCACTTGGGCTCAAATGAAGGATGTCATGCGAGCACGTTTTGTGCCAACCTACTACAACCGCGACCTCTTCAAGAAACTCCAACTACTCAAGCAAGGAACAAAAAGCGTTGAAGAATACTACAAGGAGATGGAGATAGCCATGATTGAGCCAATGTCAAGGAAGATGATGAGCAAACTATGGCACGTTTCTTGAATGGACTCAATCATCCCATCAAGAAGATCGCCGACTTCCAACCATACTCAACCCTCATTGAGCTCGTGCATCAAGCTACAAAGGCGGGCATGAAGTACAAGATGACTTCAAATCGCCAAGTACTCATCCAAGACCTCTGACTTCTCCAACAATCAAGCTTCAACGACTCCTCCAACATCTACACCAACCAAGCTTCCTTCAAGAAGCAGCGACAAGTCAAGTTACAAGAAGACATCGACAAGTTCAAGTCGTCCTCCTCCTACTACAAGCAACCTCAAGCCGCGTGCTTCATCCTCTACTCCGACCGATGAGACCATCAAGACAAGCTCCTTCAAGTGTTTCACTTGCGGCGGCCGAGCCACAAGTCATCTGAATGCACCAACAAGTGCACCATGATCCTCAACGGCGATGGCACATATGACTCTATGGCGAAGAGAAATGGAAGCCCTTGAGCAAGTGGCCATGCACCGGCAAGTGAATGAAGATGAAGATGATCAAGTCTTTTGTGATGAGGATTGAGCCCGCTCTCGTTGTCTCCAAGGTCTTGACTCTTCAACATCAACAAGAAGAAGACCAGCGATGCCACATCTTCCACAGAAAAGCGGCATCAATGGGCGGTCCATCAAGGTCATCATCGATGGAGGTAGTTGCCACAACTTGGCAAGTGAAGAACTATGCTCCAAGCTACAAATGGTCAGAGGAAGCACCCACACCCTACAAGGTTCAATGGCTAAGTGACTCCGGCACTATCTGAGTCGAGCATCGGTCCAAGTCTCCTTCAAAATTGGTGCTTATGAAGACACTTTGGAGTGTGATGTGGTCCCAATGACCGTTTGCCACCTCCTTCTTGATGCGACCATGGCAATTCGACCGTGGTGTCATCCACAATGGGCGAACCAATCACTATAGCTTCAAGATGAAAGGGAAGGAGTATGTGCTCGACCTATGTCTCCTAGTCAAGTGATAGCCGACAAGCAAGCCACACATCCTAGAGAAAAGAGTGAAAGTGATCCACCCAAAAGTGAGTGAGAGCCACAAGCCAAATTTGGCGACTTTTAGCCTAGAGAAAAACCTCATTTATTTGCCACCAAAAGTGAGATGAGAGAAGTGTGTGAGCACCCATCAGTGTGATGCACTTTGTCCTTGTGTGCAGGATGGAGAACCAAAACTAACACCATTCACGAGCTACCTTTGGTGTTTCAATCTCTTTTGCAGGAATTTCAAGATGTTTTCCCGATGAGCTACCTCGGGTCTACCTCCTCTTGAGGCATTGAGCATCGAATCGACCTCATCCGGGCGCCGCTACCAAACAAAGCTCCATACCGAGTCAATCCGGAAGAAACCAAGGAGATTCAGCGGCAAGTACAACAACTCATCGACAGCGGTCATATGCGTGAAAGCCTAAGCCCTTGTGCCGTTCGGTTATTCTTGTGCCTAAGCCGATGGAAGTTTCCGCTTGTGTTCGATTGTAGACCTATCAATGCTATTACCGTTCGATATAGGCATCCCATTCCTCGCTTAGATGACATGCTTGATGAACTTAGTGGAGCCAACTTTTCTCAAAATTGATCTTAAAAGTGGCTATTATCAAATCGCATACAAGAGGGTGATGAATGGAAAACTGCTTTCAAAACCAAATTTGGTTTATATGAGTGGTTAGTGATGCCTATGGGTCTTTCGGAAGCTCCGGTACTTTTGTGCGTCTTATGCATCATGTGCCGTCCTTATATTGGAGTCTTTGTTGTGGTTTACTTTGATGATATTCTTGTGTTTAGCAAAACCATGAAAGAGCATATTAACCATGTTAAATCTATGTTGCAAACTCTTACATGAGGAAAGCCTTTATGCAAACTTGAAAAATGCACTTTTGGCGTTGACAAAGTGGTTTTCTTGGGTTTTGTTGTTTCTTCAAAGGGTGTCCATGTTGATGAATCTAAAATTGAAGCAATCAAAACTTGGCTAACCCACCAATTTGCAACAAGTCGAAGTTTTCTTGGTCTTGCGGGTTTCTATCGTCGCTTTGTGAAGATTTTAGCACAATTGCCGCTCCTTTGCATGCTTTGAGCAAGAAGAATACTCCCTTTGTTTGGGGAACTTTGCAATCAACCGCTTTTGATGAGCTCAAGTCTTTGCTTACTCATGCTCGATTCTTGCTTTACCCAATTTTGACAAAACTTTTGAGGTTCATTGTGATGCAAGTGGTACGGAATTGGCGGAGTTTTGATGCAAGAAAAATGAGCCATTGCTTATTTTAGTGAAAAACTCTCCGGTGCTCAACAATTATCCATCTATGACAAAGAATTGTATGCTTTAGTCGTGTGCTACATGTTTGGGAACATTACCTTAGACCGCATGAGTTTGTCATCCATACCGATCATGAAGCAGCTTAAGTACCTCAAAGGTCAAACTAAATTGAACAAGCGTCATGCCAAATGGGTGAATTCATTGAATCTTTTCCTTATGTGAACAAGTACATTAAGGGTAAAGAAAATGTAGTTGCCGGCAGCTTTCACGCATAAACATGCTTGTCACTCAACTTGAGTTGAATGTTATTGGTTTTGAGCATATAAAAGACTTGTATAAGCATGATCCATCTTTTGCTTCTCCTTATGCTAAGTGTTTGACGCATACGTCTTGGGAACAATATTACATCAAGGATGGTTACCTTATGAGAGCTAACAAACTTTGCATTCCGAGTCTTCTCTTCGTTTGCTCCTTTTGCAAGAGGCTCATGGGCGGCCTCATGGGACACTTTGGACAGCGACAAGACATTGCCGCACTCTCCAACAACTACTTTTGGCCCAAGATGTTCATGACGTCTCACGCTTCACCAACCGATGCTACACATGTCATAAAGCTAAGTCTAAAGCTCAATCTCATGGTCTTTACATGCCTCTTCCTATTCCATATCAACCATGGGAAGACATTAGTATGGATTTTGTACTTGGTTTGCCTAGGACTCAAAATGGCAAGGATTCCGTCTTTGTTGTTGTGGATAGATTTTCTAAAATGGCACATTTCATTCCTTGCAACAAGATGAGCGATGCTTCACATGTTGCAAATCTCTTTTGTAGGAAATCTTGCGACTCCATGGCGTACCAAAGACAATCGTCTCCGATCGTGACGTCAAGTTCTTGAGTTACTTTTGGAAGACCCTATGTGCCAAGCTTCGGAATCAAGCTCTTGTTCTCCTCGGCATACCATCCTCAAACCGGCGGCCAAGCGGAGGTGACGAACCGCACACTATCCACTCTACTTCGTGTCTTGATCAAGAAGAACATCAAGGAGTGGGAAGCATGTCTACCCATCGCCGAAATGCGCCTACAATCGTGCAAGACATTCAACTACCGGCAAGTCCCCTTGAGGTCGTCTACGGTTTCAACCCGTTGTCCCCATCGGACATTCTACCACTTCCTCTCCAAGGCGCACCAACATGGATGCAAGTGAGCGAGCAAGGTACATCAAGAAGATACCGCGAAGAAACAAGGCACACCATCGGCGCCAAGTACAGCGCCAAACAAACAAGCTCAGCGCCAACAAGCAACCCATCGTCTTCAACATTGGTGATCTAGTATGGCTACACCTTGCATGAGACCGCTTCCCCAAAGAGCATAAGTCAAACTTCTCCCTCGAGCCGATGGACCTTTCAAGGTACTATGCGCTTCTAGCGACAACGCTTACAAGATCGACATACCTCGAGACAAGTACAGCGTGGCGACATCTTCAACGTCAAGGACCTTGCACCTTTCCATGGAGATGAAGCTTTTGATCCGAGTCGGATCTCTCCCAAGGGAGGGAGATGATGCGGAGCATCCTTGATCATCCCCATGGACCTTCCGTTGCCTCGCCAAGCTCCAAAGGACCCATGGCGAGAGCACGAGCTCGAGCTCTCGAGACCGAGGTGACTTCTCTCCTTAGTGAAATATCATATGACCCTCTCGAGACATGGCTACTACCTCAATCCGGAATGTTGTGCATGCTTAGGTACCAAGGAACCAACCTAGGGAAGCTACAGCTCAAGATGGACACCAAGATCAAGAGGAAGAACTGCGAGTCAGCGGGGCGGTAATACCACTCAAGCCAAGCGGTACTACCGCTGGGAGCCAAGCAGTACTACCGCTCTCCATCCGACCTACTTCCATAAAACCCGACACCTCCAGGAATCGAGCAGGCGTCGGGCGGTACTACCGCTCAAGATAAGCGGTACTACCGCTGAAAGCGGTACTACCGCCCTAAGCGGTACTACCGCTGAAAGCGGTACTACTGCCATGAAACAGCAGTACTACCGCCCTGCTGCGTGCAGCGTTTGGGCCGAGGCCCATGTACTCGTTCGCCCCAACTTACCCCTTGGAGGTCCTAGACTATAAATAGACCTTCCCTCATCCTTTCTAGGGTTAGCTTTGGATTTGCTCATATTTGGTGTGAGAGCCTTTGCTCATCCACTTGGCTACTTCTCCTTGAGATCAGGACCTCTGGAGAAGATCCCCAAGCGGTTCAAGACCCCCTCTAGGGTGGACCCCTCAAGACCTCCTCGGAGAAAACGGCTACCCTTGTATCCTACCCTTTGTTGTCCTTGGATCTTGTATCACTTTATGCATTCGATAATCTAGCACTTGTGTGATCGTTTTCTTGTCGGTTGAGTGATCTCTCTCGTTCTCCCGTGTTTTCCCTCGTGTTCTTCCGCTCGTTCTTCGTGTTCCTCGTGAGGATTCTCTCAGCGTGAAAGATCGTCCACGTGGGGTTCCGCCCTACATCAATCCGGCTCCTAGCCGGATTTCCGACCCCAGCAGCATCCATCCTTCCACTTACCTCCACCACTTCGCGCCGCGCCACCATAGCCTTGCCCAATACCAATTCCGACTACATTGCCAAATTTCGCCTTGAGAATTTGAGTTGTGGTTTCCGTATCCTTTTGTGTTTGGCTATCTAGAGTGCGGTTCAACATCAACATCACCACGCTCATCCTCGCCAAGGGCGGTAACATCGTCGTCACCTTTGTCATTACTTGCAATTGCATTGATAAACATCATAGCCCATCTTTTGCGTTGCTTACCCATCGAGACTAGCCATTGAGTATTGCCGGCAACGTGACTTGTGCACATTAGTGATCATACTCCATAGCATACATACCATACCAAAGTGGTGCATTATCTTAGCATCAACTCGTGTGTCTAGCGTTGTCATCGCATACACAATTGCTATCTTGGTTAAGTGAAGTTTTGCATGAGAAAAGAGCTCAAAAGAAAGAGCCAATCAAGCTTTTAAGCAAAGAGAAAGATAAGCAAAGAGCTTATGAGCAAGAACCATAGCATCATAAAACATTAAGATTGTCATACTTGATCATCTTGGATCAACACATCGACACACCATACATATAGCATACTTGGGATAGAAGTCCTTGCATTTTTGCTTAGTAGGTTGTGCACAAGTTAAGTATCCGCCTATTGTGCAATCGTGCTAGCGTCTCTCTAGTGTTGTGCAACAAGAGCATCTTGGTGAATTCCACATTTGGCTCATCCTTGGTTGCATAACCCCATATTATCTATTTGGCGTGTGTTTCCGTGTAACATATCTTGCTATTGGTCTACTTGTTACATTTGCAAATTTGTGAATCATTTCCAACTTTATTGAGTCTCACTTACAATTGCATCAAATTTTGTGCCACCATCCTAACCGAGCTCCACCATAAGCTTTTATTTGTGTAGGTGTGAGAACCGACAAGAATCGGTACCAAGAGTGCTATTTCATTGTCCGCATTTGAGTGAACTTGATTCATTTTCAACATCGGTCAAAGTTACATTGGTATAAGTTCTTTTCCGTTCTACCACTCACATTTCCCTTGGAATGATGGATAGGCCAAGTTCTTCTACCAACCCACTCTTCCTCGAGCATGACGACGACATGACTTCATATGTCACCAAGAGCCACCTCTTTGGTGCACAACGAGTGTTGCACCAAGAACAACAAGCAATGAGCGACCGCATCGACAATCTTGCCACCGACTTGCGACTCTCCGAGCAGCGTACAAGAGACTACGCCGACAACAAGTTCGAGGCTCACAAGCAAGAAAATGATGCAAGAATGGGCGAGATCCGTGCATTGATGAGAAACCGGCATCATTCCACTTCTTCATCATCAAGGCCAGACGCTCGAGTAGACACTCGAGCGACACCTCCTCGACTCAAGTACACCGTCATCGAACACTCTTGACGAGCAGCGGCGCCAAGACCGTCATGCATCTAGCAACCCGCTACATGACAAGCATTCACAAAACAAGTTGATGATCAAGTTCCTCGTCCTCAATCAAACCAAGAGGCTTTTGCTCAAGCTCAAGAGCAGCAGCGTCTTAAATGCGCCAACAAGAGGAAGAAAGAGCAAGCAAGAAACTAAGATTGCGATCTGGATATTGCGAATATAAGAGAAAGCTTTATTAATGAAGGTGGGGTTACTGTGGCGCCTTGGTGCAGTCGTTGAACACAAGCGAAATCTGCGAAGTTGCAGCTATGGCGAACTTTTAATCTAAACAAAACCGAAGTCTAAGCGGTGCCCTAAGGGTTGTATATATGGAGGAAGAGAATTTCGTGGCCCTTGGTGGAGGATCCGAAATCAACCCTATCTCTTGTTTCCCCACACATCGGACTCTAAAAATAGCACTGTACTTATGTATTTCGAAATTACATGGGCCTGGCCCAATAATAAGGTGCGCAGCACCTAGAATAGCCTCTGGACGAAATTTATGAAGTGGCATCTCGTATATTTCGTCCAAGGCTTCATCACCGATTATGGTGGCTTCAAAGCCCTGAAATCATCACTTGCAACTCCGTTCTTGTTCCCCTTAGCATGCCATCATCTCCATGCTTGTTCTTGCTCAATGTTCATCCTTCTCCAAGCTAGGCCCTTCATTTGTAAGCAAAACAAATGTATCCAATTTAAGCAGCATCATATTCTCATAAACATTAGAACCATTACCAAGAAGCGAAAGTACCTGGTAATTTAGTTGGCGTGCGCGAGCTCTAGTAATTGGTCCAGTATGTATAGCAGCAGGGGTTGTGGGTGTAACAATGGTATTGATGTCCTCATCAAGATGACAACGAGAAGATATTCAACACCTCACCTACAACACATGAGCGACGCTCCAAAGTTAAAATAGGTGATGATACTCCTCTTGTCCCACTAGTGGACTATCTTGACATCGATTGCTCCCATGATGTTGATCCTCCTATTCCCATGCTTCATGCTAGTGAGACTTCTTCATGCCTTGACTTACCTATTTATGATGAGTATGATGATGAGCATGTTGACTTGCCTAGTTGTGATGCTATGCTTCATAGGATATCTTGTGAAAATTCTATTGGTCACTTCATGTTTGACAATCCATTTAACTTTTCATATGCTATGAGTGAGATCTCCCATATAGCCTCATTTCAATCTCAACATAGTAACTATGCATGCCCCGTTAACATAAATCCCATTTGCACTTATGGCATAGATGGCGAGATGATGGTCATTGGCTTTTGTTTTCATGTGATGATATTGCCATGCTTCCTTTACATGATTTACATAATTCATCTACTATGTCATGCCATGATCACATTGAACCAAATATGCATTGTTTTGGATGTTGTCAATATTCTCCACGTGATGTTTCTACTCTTGCTCATGAGACCCCATAGTTTCCTCATACATGTTTGGAGATTTTGATTCATCCATCATTTGCATGATTTCCATGATTGCTTGCACCATATGCATTCCATGAATAACAATGCTCTAGATATTTCCCATGATGCATTACATAATTTGAGTCTCCATTATGGTATACATAATAACAAACCTATCATGATGGATGACATGTTTCTATATCACGCATCTCATTTATTTGAGCATTGGCTATTTTGTGCTAACCAACACAAACACGTCGCATCATGATGGATGATGTGTACATTTACCACCTTTTACACAATTTTCCCTTTGTCTTTGTTTTGTGTAGGTACTCACGTATACTCGTCAACATCTCAATCCCATGAGTTGTGAAGCGAGCTCTTGAAACAGCGATGATTTGGGATCCGTGGACTATCCTTACCACCATTCCCTCAGCGCAAGGACTACAGCGCATCTCTTCTACTTGGCTCTCACACGGCTATGGGCTATATATCACTTGTCGATTCATGCTCATTTACCGTGTTCACTTTGCATGCTATGCTTGCTTCTATACCTTTGCCATGCAATTGTGACCCTTGCTTGCATCTACCCATGATTCACCATTATGCTACTCCTATGTGTATTTGCATGCTTGGTGGAGATCCTTGTTGCTATTGACATGTTTATCATGTGCCCCATGCTATTGATGCTATTTTGCTCATATCTTGCCTTTATGCGTGTGCTATGACATGTGAATTATTCATGCCCACTATTTGCACCAATGACATGCTTGCCATGATTCCTTCTAATCGTTGCATCTTAGCACTACTAGCTTGCTTGACTTGATCGCTATGATTGCTTGCTATGTTGCATCACCCATGTTCCACTATCACTTGCTTTCTTGGGTTGATGACATATATGTTCATGCCTCTCATATGATATATCTTGTTTATTGTCGCGTGCCTCCAATAGTTGCCTCTATGCTTCATGATCTTGGAGACTCGGACATTTTACTTGTGATGCATGCTTCTTTGATTGAGCCTCTTTTATTTGGTTGTTCTTGCATCATATGCCGCCACACTATGAAATGCTCCCTTGTAATTTCTTATGATGAGCATCATGCATACACTTGTTGGGTCATTTGTTTTTCCGAGTGTTTGTCATGTTCATTTTGAAGGATTCACAAGGCGGTACCATAAAAATACATTTTGGTTATGTGAAGGCGTACATGATGTGCAACACCAACATTTGCGAGAATCTCCTAAAGGTGAACTCCTTCCCTTTGAGCCATCTTCAAATATGCATATTGGATGGGCCATACTTTCATTGTTGTTTCCTTCTTCTTGTCTACATGATACATATACTGGACGGAGGACCGACATTGGAGATGGACCCTATGGACCTTCAAGTTGAAGAGTGCTCGGACTTAGTGGATTCACCATCGGACCACCACTTCTACCACGACATTGAGCTATGGTACAACACCACCCATGACAAATTTGCACCCTATGCATGGATTGACACACATTATGATTGTCTTGTTGCACCTATTCCCATGTCATCCATGATATATGAGCTTGTGCATTTTCTTAGCAAATTTGTTGTGATCTTTCTTGATGGCATATTCATACATCGTGATCATATTGCCTATCATCAATTGCATGATAACATAATCGTATTGAGCATCTATTACCATATTCATGCTATTGATGAACCGTCTCTCTATGACATCATTTTGCACAATGGTAGAATTTGTCGCTTTGTGCACCATGCTTTTGTTCCCATGAATGCTTTACATCTTATTCCATATCATCTTGCTAAGCTTCATGTGCTTTGTCATGAACAATCTTGCCTCACGGACTCATTCTTACCTGATGGACATTTTGTGTGCGCTAACCATTGTATTCCCGAGTGTTGCTTGTGTTTGCGCCTTTTGCATGTGTATCCTCCAGCGACACCTTGGACTACTTGGATTGCGCTATGTCTTCAACCGTCCAACTACAAGTCCGTGTCGACAACCGTTTCCATGGTGATGAGGATCACGATCCGAGTCGGATCTTTCCCAAGGGGAGATGATGGGAGCATCCCGTTCATCCCCATGTACACTCCACTACTCTCAAACCCCAAGTGGACATATGGCGAGACCTCGAACATCGCCATTGGACACAAGGTGATGTAGGTAGAACCCTAGGAGGATCTTTTCACACTTGGAGGGAAAGGGAGAAACAACAAGAACACAAAGAAATCACTCCAACAATTCCGATTACACATCCACTAGAGTAACAACACAAGATCCACAAGTCACAAACACAATCAAAGGAAAGATACAATGGCAAAGTTCATCCCAAATCCAAAGGAGATGGGGTCTTGAAATAGTCTACTCCTTGAGGAGGTCTTGAAATCCACAAGGATTCTTCCCTAGGGGTCTTGATTCCACAAGGGAAGGTAGAAAGAACAAAGCTCACAAATATCTCATCTAATACTTTGCTAACCTAAACATGGTCCTTGAGTGCGGAATATATAGCCTAGGGGTGAAGGAGGAAGTGGAGCCGAAGATGCAATCTCAGCCGGCCATCTGGGAGGCCCGTGCGCCTGAGGAGGTAAGTTGGGCCCGTCTTGCAGTGAGGCCCCGTCTTGCAGGTGCTCAGCGTCAACTCACTGAGTAGCCCGTGCGCCTGGTCTCGAGGGCCCGTGCGCGCAGTGGTCGCTGAGCTTCTGTGCATTCTTGTTGCCCTTGTTCTTGGTTCGCGTGGCCTCGGGTAGTCCTCCCTCTCCTTGGTGATGCTCCTGAGTGTCTTGGTGATGTTCCTCTTCATACCTAAGGAGGCATAACACATTATGGTGAGGTAGTAAACATGTTCCACTCGTGTCCATATGCAAATCTAGTAGGAAGGAGTTCACCTCGGTTTCCAAAGCACGTGCTCTTGCTCTTGTCATCGGTCCACGTGGGGCTTGATGTGTTGGTGTAGAGTCCATGGGGATGATGGAAGGACGCTCCGCATCATCTCCCCTCCCTTGGGAGAGATCCTGCCTCGGATCAAAATCTTCATCTCCATGGTATGGCGTGAGATCTTTGACGTTGAAGATGTCGCTCACATTGTACTTGTCTCGAGGTAGGTCGATCTTGTAGGCGTTGTCATTGTAGCATGCTAGCACCTTGAAAGGTCCATCGGCTCGAGGTAGAAGCTTGGACTTGCGTTCGTTGGGGAAGCAGTCCTGGCGAAGGTGTAGCCACACAAGATCACCAATGTTGAAGACCATGGGTCGCTTGTCGATGTTGAGCTTGGTCGCTAGTCGTTGTACTTGGCGCTCGATGGCGTGCCTTGTATCCTCATGCATCTTCTTGATGTAGTTGGATCATGCACTCGCATCCATGTTGGTGCGCTCTTGTAGAGGAAGTGGTAGAATGTCCAATGGGGACACGGGTTGGCGCCATAGAGCGACCTCGAAGGGGACTTGCGGTAGTCGAATGTCTTGCGATTGTAGGCGTGCTCGGCGATGGGTGAACCTCCTCCCACTCCTTGATGTTCTTCTTAATCAACACGCAGTAGAGTGGATAGTGTCGGTTTGTCACCTCCGTTTGGCCGTCGGTTTGCGGATGGTATGCGGATGAGAACAAGAGCTTGATTCGAGCTTGGCGCATAGGGTCTTCAAAAGTAACTCAAGAACTTGACGTCATGATCGGAGATGATTGTCTTTGGTACTCCATGGGCGCAAGATTTCCCTACAAAGAGATTTGCAACATGTGAAGCATCGTCTATCTTGTTGCATGGAATGAAATGTGCCATCTTAGAAAATCTATCCACAACAACAAACACGGAATCCTTTCCATTTTGTGTTCTAGGCAAACCAAGTATAAAATCCATGCTAATGTCTTCCCAAGGTTGATAGGGAATAGGAAGAGGCATGTAAAGACCATGAGATTGAGCTTTAGACTTAGCTTTGCGACATGTAGAGCATCAGTTGGTGAAGCGTTGGACGTCGCGGAACATCTTGGGCCAAAAGTAGTTCTTGGAGAGCGTGGAGAACGTCTTGTCGCGCCCAAAGTGTGCCATGAGTCCGCCTCCATGAGCCTCTTGCAAAAGGAGCAAACGAAGAGAAGACTCGGGAATGCATAGTTTGATGCGGAGCATCCTATGGACATCACCATGTCAAGAGTCCGTTCGACGAGTGACACGTCGACATCTACTTCACATACACAAGGTGAATCATCTCCTTTACGTGCTCACTTGACCCCTTCGAGGATGGTATACTACTTGACACTCCACTCGTGTGCTGCATAGGTATTGTAGCCGAACACTAAGGGCGGCGAGGAGAGTGCTGGCGCCAAGAACAACTACACCATCCGCGAGGAAGCACGGAAGTGAAAGCGGAAGAAGACCGGGGCGGCGGTACTACGCCCCGTATCTTGGTACTACCGCTAACCGGTGTACTACCCCCTTGCCGCTTCGCCACTACCGCTCAACCCGACAAGTACTAGTGTTATACGATCCGGGCCGGTACTACCGCTCAGCCCAGCGGCACTACCGCAAGCGGTACTACCGCCCTTGCCCGATACTACCGCCACCTTGCAGCAGTCGGGCGAGGCCCATGTATCCCCTCCTCACTTACCCCTTCATTGGACATATGCTATATAAACTCCCCACCTCCTCCTAGCTAGGGTTAGCTTTGGATTTGCTCATATTTGGTGTGAGAGCCTTTGCTCATCCACTTGGCTACTTCTCCTTGAGATCGGGACCTCTCGGAGAAAGATCCCCAAGCGGATTCAAGACCCCCTCCTAGGGTGGACCCTCAAGACCTCCTCGCGGAGAAAAACGGCTACCCTTGTATCCTACCCTTTGTTGTCCTTGAATCTTGTGCCACTCTATGTGTTTGATAATCTAGCACTTGTGTGACCGTTTTCTTGTCGGTTGAGTGATCTCTCTCGTTCTCCCGTGTTTTCCCTCGTGTTCTTCCGCTCGTTCTTCGTGTTCCTCGTGAGGATTCTCTCCAGCGTGAAAGATCGTCCACGTGGGGTTCCGCCCTACATCATCTATGGATCAGAGCCACGTTGATCACGTTATTGGAGCCCTACCCTCTTTTTCTAGCTTGATTTTGTTGATTTAGTCCTAAATCCGAAAATCCCCACCAAAAATAGCCCCAAAATTTTTGTGATTTGTTAGTTTTGATGATGTTTTGTTGATTTTGATCCGTGGATTTGCTTGGTTTCAAGTGGATCTAGCATTCCCCAAGTTTCCCACTTTCCATCCACGAAATCTCTCAATTTTGACCCCGAAATTATCCATTTCCGCCCCAAAATCGCGCCCTATCCGGTTTGCGAAAAATCCCGACACGGCGGTACTACCGCCCTTCAAGCGGTACTACCGCTTAGCACCTCAAGCGGTACTACCGCCCTTCAAGCGGCACTACCGCCCCTCGAGCCAGATTTTGCGAAAAAACCCGACCACGGCGGTACTACCGCCCGTTCCAGCAGTACTACCGCTTCACGGTGATACTACCGCCCTCCCGGCAGTACTACCGCCTGGCGATTCAGCCTTCCGACTTTCACCGTTTGACCATAACTAATTCATCCGGTCCGATTTTGGCGTTCTTTAGCTCGTTTTGAAGCTATTGACATCCCCTTCCCATAAAAATACTACCATCACCATTTGACTCCATCAAATTTTGTGAACTTTGGCATCTTTGCCTGGGGCTTCGCCACATCCTCCGCATAACCACCACCGACTTCATAACCTAACCAATTTTGTTCCCCATAGCCTTAGTGGTTGCTTGAGTAGTGATTCGAGTCTCCTAAGGTGTTTTGGCTACTTAGGGACGATTGCTTCTTCATCAACCACCAGCACCACTTCCACATAACCTTGCCCACCATACACTTCCGACAACCCAACAACCCAATAGTTGTTTGAGCTTGTTTGAGTTGTGGCTTGTGTCTCCTAAGGTGTTTGGCTACTTAGGGCGGCAACTTCAACTTCGACACGTGTATAGCCCACCATTCCACTTCCGCATTGCCAAGTGCAAACCACCACCGCATTCCGCTACCACCATTTTGACATTTGACATTTGAGATTACGAGTTCGCGGTTTTCCGTTTCCTAAGGTGTTTGGCTACTTAGGGACGAGTTTCCATCATCTTGGTATCTACATCAAGAACACCGCCACTCATCGCCGCAAGGGCGGTAACCTCGGCGACACCATTGTATATTCCCTTGCAAATTGCATTGATAACCCCTAGCCCATTTTGCGTTACTTGCCTATCGAGACTAGCGA
>CM038681.1:320553320-320722307 GCA_021605205.1 Aegilops longissima | reverse complement strand
TGTTACCTTAACCTTGCCGCTGTTGTTGAACCATTGGATGTAGTAAGGATGTGGATGTGGTCTTGTGGTGAGAGAAAGCTTCCACCATATCCATGCTAGCCAAGTTGTTGCAGCTCCCTCCATCTATGATGACGCTAATAGAACGCTCCTTCACAACTCCCTTTGTATGGAACAAGTTATGCCTCTGATTTTGCTCAGCTTTGTGTAACCTGCACACTCAAAACACGTTGAGCAACTAAACATTCATACCACAAGATCTTCAGCAGCCATGTATTGCGCCCGTGATCGTAATCATCTCCACCGTGTTCTTCATGTGTAATAAGAGCCAAAGTCTCTTCATCATAGTCACTAGCGACTCATACCCACCATCCTCAAGAGCAATCATCACACGCTGAGATGTGCATTCTCTCGAAAATGTCCTCTTCCCCGACAACGACGACAAATAATATCACTTGTGTGCCCTGTTGACGCCATGGAAGAAGAAGAGCTCTGTAGGCCCAGCAGTGTACTCTTGGCGATAGTGGTGGTTGTGCCTGATTTCTTGTATCACGGTTGAGGTGGCAGCCGACGGAGGTGCCGTGTAGTAGAACGTGGAAGTAGATGATGCACGTGGTGTCCATGATGAAGGTCGACCTGCGTAAAAGTTAGTCCGCCAAGGCCCGCCGATCCTCGACTTCACGCTCAGCTTTACAAGCAAGATGGAATAATCGAGTGATATTATTATAATCCTTGTAGTCTAGAATGGTCTAAATCTCTATTTAATCCACCCGTAAAACGTGCAAGCATAGCTTCATTCTCCTCCACAATACCACATCTAATCAAGCCAGTTTGTAATTCCCGATAATATTCTTCACCGAATTTTTCCTTGTCTTAAGCGCTGCAATTTTTGAAGTAATTCACGCTGATAATATGGTGGAACCCAACGAGCACGCATAGCAGTTTTCAAAGCAGCCCAAGTAGCTGGAACAGGATATAATCTACAATGTTCGACCACCAAACACATGCAAAGCTAGTGAAAGCACAAACAAAAGCAGGAACACGCCTCTCCTCGTGATATTGTAAACATGTAAGTCGTTGTTCAGTTTCTAACTCCCAAGTAAGATATATATCAGAACATATCTACCTCAAATGGTGGAATATTCAATTTCAGTTTAGGGAGATGGTCATGATCTCGCACAAGGGGAGCCCAACATTGCCATTATTTGCATGTGGACGACCTGGTGGTTGTGGTGCCGGTGGTTGCACGTAGTTCGATGTTGATCAACCTCATCCTCGTAAGCTCTACATAATCATCCTCCCCACCGCAGCAGCAGGAGCCACAGTATATCAACAGCAGCACCAGCAGCTTGGCCAGCTGAAGAGGGACACGGAAGCTCAAGGAGGGCTGTTTCACATGTGGAGGTAGTCCATGTTGTTGTAGTAGAGGTGCTAGGTGCAGCCGGTGGTGGTGGTAGACGCCACAGCAATTCATTAAACTTGTTATCGAGCTTTGTTTCACCGCCTTCTCAATGCCATCTATCTTCTCCATGGCCTCTTCAAATCTATTTAGCACATCGTCCACCGCCCACTCATCATTTGTTGAAACTTATCATGTAGCGCTTTGTTTGTCATGTTCTCCCAACCACCTCGCTGCTTGTGATCCTGCCATGGTTAGCAGCAGAGAAACACACAAGAATATGATTCGGCTGACTACTAGGAAGTGGTGGTGGTGGTGGGTGGACAAATACAACCGGCAAGCAAATCTCAAATTCTTACCAGCTTACCCAAAGAAGAAAGCGGTGATCGCAACCGATGTAGTCAAACTCTCAAAGCTTGATAGAGCGATTACTGTGAGAGTCAAACGCACGATGTAGATGTATGTGGAGCTGGAAGGCTTATAATATGGTAGCAAAAGGGTCAGAATAATCAATTCGAGATGCAAAGTTGAATAAACGCCAACGACGAGATCGGTGGTCGGTCCTAGGCTAGACCGCTAGAGACGCGAGCCTAGAACACTAACAAAATCACGGCGCTGCACGGAAACAACGGAAAAGCACACTGGAAATTTTTTTTTCGCTTTTCTTTTTTTTTTTTTTGCTTTTTTTTTGCCGCTTTTTTTTTTTTTTTTAAAAAATCACTATAATGGCGAGTGTCTCAAAACTCTTCCCAGTGTCAAATCGACAGATGGGCACGAAATTTTTTCGACCAAAAAATTTTTTTTTTCGAACGCCTTGACCCAAAAACTGAAACGGGTCAAAAAACTTTCTATAATGGCGATCGCCTCAATACGCTTAGAAACACCTAAAATAGGATAGCCGAAAATTTTTCGACAAGCGCTTCGAAAATTTTGGGCCTAAACGAGGGTGGTTTCCTAACCTACTCCGCAAGGAAACCACAAATCGGAAACTAGATGGATCTCGAAACAAACCTAATATGCAAGGAACTCGGATTGGTGGTGGATATATGGTGGTGGTATATGACAGCGTGGTGGTATATGGTAGCGGTGGTGGTATATGGATACGGATTGGTGGTGGTATATGGATACGGAT
Organism: Aegilops longissima; assembly: GCA_021605205.1. Lineage (NCBI taxonomy): Eukaryota > Viridiplantae > Streptophyta > Magnoliopsida > Poales > Poaceae > Aegilops > Aegilops longissima. The sequence goes on along the minus strand of CM038681.1, from coordinate 320,719,779 downwards.
TCGAGTCGTATGGATAAGCAATGGTGGTAGATGGCAAGGCGATGATGAAAGCGCGGCGCATGACAACTTATGACCGAACTCAAACTCTAAAAGACTAGACTCTAAGACCAGAACTTGACACGACGATGCAACCGCAAATTCAACAAAGCAAAACCCCTAAAAGATTATGCAAAGGCTCGATTGGTTCGATATGATGAACTAACCCTAATTTTTTTTGTGGCTTTTTCGTGGACTTTAGGTATGAAGAATGACTCGATCTAATCTATTTAAAACTGTAAAATCTCACCGAGCAACCTGAAAATCTGATACCACTTGATAGAGGCAAAGGTGTCCCGATGTTTCGATGAGATGGTGGCTATCGCTTCGTGGGAGTCGACCTTGACGATCCGACTACGAACGCAAGAGACGCCACGCCTTAGCAATCGCTAAACCAACTTCCGAGGGTTATTGACCACGCCGAGCACGATCAACTCGACCACGAGGGCTTGTTTCGCGAGCAAACGAAGAACAAGCAAGAAACTGAGATTGCAACTGATATTGCGAATATAAGATGAAAGCTTTATTGATCAAGGTGGGGTTCTGTGGACGCTTTGTCCGGTCGTTGAACACAAACGGCACGCGGGTTGCAGCTATGGCGAACTTTTAATCTAAACAAAACCCAAGGTCTAAACAGGCCCTAAGGGCTGTATATATGGAGGAAGAGGGGGAATTTCGTGGCCCTTGGTGGAGGGGTCCAAATCAACCCTAACTCTTGTTTCCCCACACATACGGACTCTAAAAACAGCCTATACTTAAGTATTTCGAAATTACATGGGCCTGGCCCAATAATAAGGTGACGAAAGCACCTAGAATAGCCTATGGACGAATATTATGAAGTGGCATCTTGTATATTTCGTCCAAGGCCTCATGCACTCATTAGGGTGGCTTCAAAGTCCCGAATCATCACTTGTAACTCCGTTTGTTCCTTTATGCATGCCAACATCTCCATGCTTGAACTTGCTCCAAGGTTCATCTTTCTTGTCCATGGTAGGCCCTTCATTTGTAAGCAAAACAAATGTATCCAATTTAGGCAAGATCATATTCTCATGAACATTAGAATCGTACCAAGAAACGAAAGTACCGATAATTCAATTGGCGCATGCGAGCTCTAGTAATTGTTCCAGTATGTATAGCAGCAGGGGCTGTGGTGTAACAATGGCATTGATGTCCTCATCGAAATGCTGTTGAAGAGTGCTATGTGATGTTAGTTTCGCTTTCTTAATGTAACATGCACTTTTGTCATTTTTGCCATGATTGATGTGTGCACCCTATGAATTTGAGTCCTACATGTATTTTGTAATATGCCATGCCATCTTTCCAGGGGTGTATGCCATGTATTTTGTGATCTATGTGGTGACTAGCACAAGCATGCAAACTAGGCTTCATGATGTTGCTGATTTCAGCCCCTGCTTTGTTGATATTTTTATGCCATGTTAACTTGATGCTACCGAGAGATCCATGCTTATTTTGAGATACTTCAGTAAGGATGTTTTGAACATATGGTTATGCTCTATCCATCCATGCCCTTGTTTGCAATTATGGAGTGCCATAGCTTGAGTCAATCGAGCTTCTACTTTTGCTATAAAATGTTTCCGCAGATTGTTTACATGTTATTCAATTTTGCCAAGGTTGTTGTAGTTGGTCCGTATGCTATGATGTCGTTCTTGCCATGTATAGCTTCTATGCCATGTCTTCTTGATGTATGTATGCTTAGTTTATCATGTATTGCTCTGTGGTGAGTGGTTCAAGCTCACCAACATGCCTACTTATTGTTGTTCCTGCCATGTATGAACCTGTAATATAACTTGCCATGTTTACATGGGTGCTATCATATCTTCTGATCCTTTTTGGCTTATGGTAAGTAAGGGACTTTTGTTCTATGCATTTAGTAGGTTCATGCCATGCCTTTGTTTGCCATGATAAGTTCCTGTAGCATGTTGTTTGATAGATCTAAACATTGCAACCTGATGTTATTTTCTGCGAAGTCTGAAACTGTTATTATTTGCAATCTTTCCATGTGTGTTTGAGCATGTTTTAGTGATTTCTGGAGATAGCTCAGTGTTCATCTTTTGTCATGCTTTACCTGTACATCATGTACATGGCTTTTTCTTTCATGTTGGGGTGCTGTAGCATGTTGTTTTGATGCTTGCAATATGCCTAGTTGCTGTTTTGGACAGATTGTTGTTATGTCTTGTATTGTGTGTATGTGTTGAACCGCTGTTCGCTTTTGAGAGTGCTCTATATGAAACTTGCTTAGAATTACATGTAGCTTCATATTATCATGTTGCATCCTTGTTTTGAGGTGTTTGCTTGATGTTTGTATGCATTTTGCATCAATGCCATGCTTATCTTGTTTTGCTCATATCTTCTAGGCCGTAGCTCCGAATTAAATGAACTTTATATGTAACTTGACTAGAATTTCGTGGAGATCATCGTGGTGCATCTTAACTTGCTGTTTAACAACTTGAACATAAGGTTTATTCAGATCTGGACCAATTTCGAAATATGCATATGAGGACTTACCGGAATTGTTATATGTTGTTCCCGGCCTCATTTAAACTTGCTTTGATGTGTTGCTCTTGTTTGCATCATCTCTTGCCATGAGTAGCTTCATGTAGTCTTGTCATGCATCATGCTTGTTGTGCATCATGTCTTGTTCATGTGTGGTGTGTTTACCTATGTTGTGTGCTCCTTCTTGTTAGTTCCTGCTTGCTATGATCGTGAGGATTCGCTCGCTCACGCTTGGTTCGCCTTCGTGGCTTCTTCTTCTTCATGGACTCGTTTCTTCTTCCTTGCGGATTTCAGGCAAGATGATCTGTCTCTTGGATCTCACTACTATCATTGATATGCTAGTTGCTTCGTTTCTATCGCTATGCTGCGCTACCTATTACCCGCTTATCAAGCCATCCCAAATTGCCATGTCAGCCTCTAACCTCTTGCACCCTTCCTAGCAAACCGTTGTTTGGCTATGTTCCCGCTTGCTCAGCCCCTCTTATAGCGTTGTTAGTTGCAGGTGAAGATGAAGTTTGTTCCTTGTTGAACATGGAGATGTTGTTCTTGTTGGAACATGTTTATTTGTTGGGATATCACAATATATCTTATATTATTAATGCATCTATATACTTGGTAAAGGGTGGAAGGCTCGGCCTTATGCCTGGTGTTTTGTTCCACTCTTGCCGCCTAGTTTCCGCCATATCGGTATTATGTTCCCGGATTTTGCGCCCTAACGCGGTCGGGTGATTTATGGGACCCCTTGACAGTTCGCTTTGAATAAGACTCTCCAAAGAAGGCCCAACATTGGTTTTACCATTTGCCTCACCACCACCTACTTTTCCCTTGGGAGTCGCTTCTCGAGGGTCATCTTTATTTAGCCCCCCGCCGCCGCTTCTAAGTGCTGGTTCGAACCGAGTAGATCGGTAGGCCCCCTCGTGGCAACTCGAGGTTTGGTTTTACTCAGAGGATGTCTCATCCGTGTTGCCTCGAGAACGAGATATGTGCAGCTCCTATCGGGATTGTCGGCGATCGGGCGGCTTTGCTGGTCTTGTTTTATTGTCGTCGAAATGTCTTGTAGCCGGATTCCGAGACTGATCGGTCTTCCCGGGAGAAGGAATATCCTTCGCTGATCGCAAGAGCTTATCATGGGCTGTTGGGACACCCCGCAGGTTCGAACTTCCGGAGCCGTGCCTGTTATGTGGCAGATGGGAATTTGTTATTATCCGGTTGTAGTAAACTTGAAGCAAACTCTTCTAAAATACACCAACCGCGTGCGTAACCGTGAGTGTCTCTTTTCGGGGTTGATCGAGAGGAGAACACATTTTCTGGGTTATGTCTGACGTAAGTAGGAGTTCAGGATCACTTCTGATGTAGGGCGGAACCCTACGTGGGCGATCTTTCACGTTGGAGCGGATCCTACGGGGAAACACGAGGAACACGCGGAAGAACACGAGGGAGAACACGGGGAAAACGAGAGGGAATGCACTCAACCGACAAGAAATCAATCACACAAGTGCTAGATTATCGAGCACATAGAGTGGCACAAGATTCGAGATCAACAAAGGTAAGGATACACGAGTAGCCGTTCTTCTCCGAGAGGAGGTCTTGATGGGCCCACCCTAGAAGGGGTCTTGAACCGCTTGGGGATCTTCTCCAGAGAGGTCCTGATCTCCAAGGAGAAGTAGCCAAGTGGATGAGCAAAGGCTCTCTCACCAAAATATGAGCTAATCCAAAGCTAACCCTAACTAGGAGGAGGGAAGAAGTATATATAGTTCTAGCACAAGTTGGGGCGAGTTGAGGGGTACATGGGCCCTTGGCCTGCTCATCAGGCATGACAGCGCCGGATGTCCGGCCGGGGCCCGGATGTCCGGGGTTTCGCGAGAGGCGCCGGATGTCCGGTACCCGCCGGATGTCCGGCTGTGGCAACGGTTTCGCCGAATCGGGAGTGAGGTGCCGGATTGGCTTCAGCCGGATATCCGGCTCGTGAGATGCCGGATGTCCGGGCGGTTGGCCGGATGTCCGGCTTTGTGAGGCGCCGGATGTTCGCCTTTGGCCCGGATGTCCGCCGCCGAAGCTTCAGAGTCTGCTTCTTCCGCTGCCGCCCATGCTTCCTCGCGATGGTGTAGTCGCCTTGGCGCTGCACCTCCTTGACATCCGAGAAGCTCCGACAATACCTATGCATGCACACGGGAAGTGTCAAGTTGTATACCATCCTCAAGGGGTCAAGTGAGCACGTAAAGGAGAAGATTCACCTTGTGTATGTGAAGAAGAGGTCGACGTGTCACTTGCCAAACGGACTCTTGACATGGTGATGATCAGAGATGCTCCGCATCATCCCTCCCTTGGAAAGGATCCGACCTCGGATCGAAAACCAAATCACCATGGGAAAGAGATGGCGGTGCTGCAGGTCACGTGGTCGATCACCAAGCTCGCCATCTTGAAGCTCAAATGAGCACTCTCCAATGTCGCACCATCTTGTGATTCCTTCAAAAGGAGTAAATAGAACAAACACTTGAAAACAAATGTGGTTAGCGTAGTGCAAAACCAAGCATTCAAGAGGTGATTCACCAAACAAGTGTTGTCATTACATAGCATAGGGTGTGACAAAGGATTGTGACATGGCATGTAAGCATATCAATCGAGCACAAGCAAAAATATCATGGGAACAAGCATGTAAATGTGAGGTAGAGATGCAAATATGTGTGACAAGAGCATAAGCATCCACCTCAAGGTCATAGTAAGCATGCATAAAGCGCCGACAAATGGTCGATGGTAGGCATAGGAAGTATTCACAACACCAAATAAAATGAAGTGTCTAAACCCATGGGTCAAGTGCAAGACAATCCAAGCATAATGTGCATAGGGTGTAGTGACGATAGTATGGCACTCAACACAATAGAAAGAGCAATTGTTCATCATGTGTGAGGCAATCAAGTCAAGCATGTAGCAATCAATGGGACATGGCATATGTGAAGTAATGCTATTGTTGCAACCAAACATATGAGAGGAGCAAGTAATCCAAGAATTGGATGCAACACACAAGGTATATATATGATGAAGCATGGAAATGTGGCAATCATAGGTGAAAGCAATATCTCTAACATGCGCAAATGGTGCAAGCAACACATGAAGTATGATCCACAATATCCAAGGTCAAGAAGGATGTCACCTTGAAAGCGCTTCCTTGTGTATTCTTCACAATGCCAAGTACAAACAAGTGCGATGTAGAATCGCTGTGGTAGAAGGTGGTTCGCTCTCAATAGCTCGAATGGTCAACTCACGGACGTGGAAGTCGACACAAAGTCCAAGTATCCTACACATGAACAAAACAAAACAAAGAACGATAAGCGCATGGTAGATAAACACATCATCCATCATGATGGTTCTCATCTTTGCACAAAACCATTAGAAGGACAAGTGCATGAATAATATGATGCAACAATGGCAATATTCATGGCACTAGGTATATGGTGCAAAGAAGTTAGACAAGCATGCTTCACAAGAATTATGTCAAAATCTCCAAATATATGCGAGAATGCTATGGGGCAATCTCATGAGCAAGAAGAGAATCATTGTTGCACTCAATACATGGCAAATCTAGCATGAGGGAGGCAACACATAGAGATATATGACAAGAAGCAATATGAATCATGTGCAAAGCATATAGATGGTTGTCATCAACCGCATGAAATGAGCAAGTATGAATCATTGGTGATGCAACATAAGCAAGCATTGTAATCAAGTCGTGCAAACTAGTGGAGCGAAGATGCAACACACTAGAGTAAATCATGGCAATCATGTCATGTGAACAAATAATAGGCAAAGAAAATGCACATGACATATCGCAAGCACGAGCACAAAGCAAGATGAAAGTATCATCATAGGAATGGTGCACAAAAGAAACATGGCAATAACAAGCAATATCTCCACCAAGCTTGTAAATACACATACAAGTACGAGAATCAATCATCATGTGTAATGCAAAGCATGGGTCACAAATGCATGTCAAAGGTATAGGAATGAGCATATCATGCAAAGTGAACATGGCAAGATGGGCAAAGGATATATAATGGAAAACTACCCATAACCATGTGAGGGCCATGTAAAAGAAATGCGCCAAGTGTTTGCGCTGATGTGAGCGGGGAAAGGCAATCCATGGGATCCCAAATCATCGCTGTTTCTAGAGCTGCTTTGTCAACTCGTGGGATTGCGAGGTCGACAAGTATTCATGGGTACCTACACAAAAGAGACACAAACCAAAGAAATTGTGCTGGTAAATGTACACATCATCCATCATGATGTGTATGTGCACATGTGAGTTAGCACAAGAAAAGCATCGCCAAAGAAATTTGATGCATGGTATAAGAACATGTCATCCATCATGAAAGAATAGTTATTATGTATGACACGATGGGGACACAAATTGAGAATGCAAGTATATGGCGATCGACAGCATTTTCATTCATGGGGAGCATGTGGTGCACACAAGTATGGGGATCATGCAATGAATGGGATGGATCAAATTCTCCTAACATGTATGAGGAAACTATGGGGCCTCCTCATGAGTAATAGCGAAACATCACATGGAGAAAATGGACAACATCCAAAACAATGCATATCCGGGTTAGGAGGGCATGGCATGGCATATGACGAAAGGACGAAGGAGCATATCAATATCATCACAAGAAAACAAATGCCAATAACCATGGGCTTGTCATCTATGCCATATGTACAAATTGGGTTTATTTTAATGGCATATGCATAGTCACTATGAAGAGATTGCAAATAAGACATATGATGGATCTAATGCATAGCATATGACAAGTCAAGATGATTAGCAAACATGATGTGACCTAAAGAATTGTCACAAGAAATCCTATGTAACATGGCATCACAACTAATAGACTCCACATGAGAATCATCATATTCATCATAAATGGGCAAATCATCACATGGGGAAATCATACTAGAATGAAGCATGTCAATAGGGTGATCAACATCATGCAAGCAATCAATGTCAAAATAGTCCACTAGTGGGACGAGAGCATCACCGCCACCTTTGTTACCTTTGTCATTCCACTCAAGTGGTGTAGGTGAGGCAGAAAAGACCAAATGGTGGTCATCGCATCTTGATGGAACCATGGGGGTGCATCATAGTCCACCATGGCCATCGCCTTGTCCAAAGGGAGGACGAAGTCATCGAGGATCGGCACATCATAAATGGGACCTTGCACCAAATGAGAAGACACAATAGAGGTAGAAGTCAAGTTTTTAGAAATGCAAATGGCCTCACTAGACCTATCAACTATCTCACTCTTTCTATGTGGTGGTTCACTCACTCCTCAAAATAGGTGCACTCAATCTCACATATGGTGGAGTCACCATGTCACTCAAGTGGTGGGGTTGTGGCTCTCCTCACATGGGAATTGGGGCAGCTCATCATGTATGGGGCTAGTGGTGAAGTCACTCTCACTCAATATGGTGGCAAAAGTCACTCAAGTCATCGGACGCCGTCGTGGTCGAAGGAAAATCCCATGCTCAACCGCCTCGTAGTCGCCGCCGTGGATGAAGGTCAAGATGGCACATCATCACTCGCCGTGGATGAAGGCCAAGATGGCTCAACATCACTCGCCGTGGATGAAGGCCAAGATGGCACAACATCACTCGCCTCCTAAGATGGAAGCATCATCCTTGCTCGCCACCTTGTCGCTTGCCTCCAAAGCTTGGTCCTTGAAGGTCTCCGAGTCGCATTTGTCGCCGCACCATCTTGAAAAAGAGTCAGGTAGACTCGCATCATCAATGCCACAAAGAGGGATGGCGTGAAGTCGCACTTGGGAGCATCGCCTTGGAGCTTGTCGGGCTTGGACATCGTGGTGCTACTAGCCTCATGCTTGTTGTAGAGCTTGATCTCCACGAAGTTTGCTTGGGGTGGAGAAGCGCTGGCCTTCATGAGTTCTTGTTCCGCCTTGAGAGCACCAATGTAGTAGTCGCCGATGGACTTGTAGTTCTCGAGGAAGATGGTCTTGGAGATGTCACAGTAATCCCATCATGAAGTGGAACTTCATTGACATGGGGTCGCCCACGCTGCTCGTCAGAAGGCAATCTTCATCTCCTTGAAGTACGTGGTCGATGGACTTGGATCCTGGATGGTGTTCTCCAATTGGCGCCGGGTTGTTCCGTAGGTTGGAGGCACGAACTCGCCGCAAAGCTCTTCATCTTGGACCAACTCATCTCGTAGCACCAAGGTGTGTGAAGCCACCATGTCGAGGCGTAGTCGTGGAAGTTTCTTGTGGCGACTTCACTTGATCTTCGGAGGAACTTGATGTAGCTTGAGGTAGTCGTCCATCAAACGCCCCACTCGAGGTACTCCTCGGTTCTTGAGTCCCATAGAAAGGAATCTCGTGGTCGATGTCGAGGTCGAGTAGCTCGTGGAAGTCGCGGACTTGAGCTTGGGGAGCTTCTCTTGAGCGTAGTCTTGGGGTGCTTGTTGGCGAAGATGTCAATATCCGAAGGCTAAGATGTTTTGAAGTCGCCATTAAGATGCCAAGGGAGATGGTGAAGTCATTGAGCGTTGTTGATGTTGAGCTCTTGACCTTCATGTTCTTGTTGATGATGGTGTCGATGCCGATGTGATCTTGCCAAGATGGTAGCACGTACATGTGCTCTTGAGCGCCTTCTCAAGATGAGGAAGATCGCTTGTAGGACTTGATGAGCGCTTTGATCTCCTCCATTTGAGCTTGCATCTTGGCATTGGAGTTGTTGTTCGTGGCATCGAACTCGCCGTTGTTGTTGTAGACCAAGGTGAAATGCCTTGCCTATCCATCACAAAACTCGAGCAAATATGAGTGGGAGAAAGAGAAGAACTTATACCAATGTACCTTGACCGATGTTGAAAATGAATCAAGTTCACCCAAATGCGGACAATGAAATAGCACTATTGGTACCAATCTTGTCGGTTCTCACACCTACACAAGTAAAGCTTATGGAGGAGCTCGTGAGGATAGTGGCACAAAAATTTAATGCAAAATGTTAGCAAGAGTCAATAATGTTGAAAGAGATTCATGATAGAGGCAAAGGTGTCCTGCCTTTCGATGAGATGTGGTTTTTCGCTTTGGAGGAAGTCGACTTTGACGATCCGACCACGAACGGCGAGGACGCCGCGCTTTAGCAATCGCTAAACCAACTCCGAGAGGTTATTGACCACGCCGAGCACGATCAACCTGACCACGAGGGTCTGCTTCCTCGAGCAAACGAAGAACAAGCAAGAAACCGAGATTGCAATCTGGATATTGCGAATATAAGATGAAAGCTTTATTGATCAAGGTGGGGTTCTGTGACGCCTTTGTCCGGTCGTTGAACACAAACGGCACGCGGGTTGCAGCTATGGCAAACTTTAATCTAAACAAAACCCAAGGTCTAAACGGTGCCCTAAGGGCTGTATATATGGAGGAAGAGGGGGAATTTCGTGGCCCTTGGTGGAGGGGTCCAAATCAACCGTAACTCTTGTTTCCCCACATACGGACTCTAAAAACAGCCTATACTTAAGTATTTCGAAATTACATGGGCCTGGCTCAATAATAAGGTGACGCGGCACCTAGAATAGCCTATGGACTAATATTATGAAGTGGCATCTTGTATATTTCGTCCAAGGCCTCATGCACTCATTAGGGTGGCTTCAAAGTCCTGAATCATCACTTGTAACTCCGTTCTTGTTCTCCTTGCGCACGGCATTATCTCCATGCTTGTTCTTGCTCCAATGTCCATCCTTCTCCAAGCTAGGGCCTTCATTTGTAAGCAAAACAAATGTATCCAATTTAGGCAGCATCATATTCTCATGAACATTAGAATGTATCCAATTTAGGCAGCAAAACAAATGTATCCAAATGGTTGCACGTAGTTCTGATGTTGATCAACCTCATCCTCGTAATCTCTCACATAATCATCCTCCCCACCGCAGCAGCAGGAGCCACGTATATCAACAGCAGCACCAAAGAGCTTGGCCAGTCAAGAGGGACACGGGAAGCTCATGGAGGGCTGTTTCACATGTGGAGGTAGTCCTTGTTGTTGTAGTAGAGGTGCGTTAGGTGCCGCCGGTGGTGGTGGTGGTGGTAGACGCACGAGCAATTCATTAAACTTGTTATCGAGCTTTGTTTCAACACCTTCTCAATGCCATCTATCTTCTCCATGGCCTCTTCAAATCTATTAAGCACATCTTCCACCTGCCCACTCATCATTTGTTGAAACTTATCATGTAGCGCTTTGTTTGTCATGTTCTCCCAACAACCACGCCGGCTTGTGATCCTGCCATGGTTAGCAGCAATAGAAACAAACAAGAATATGATTCGACAGACTACTAGGTAGTGGTGGTGGCGTGGTGGACAAATACAAATCCATCAAGCAAATCTCAAATTCTTACCAGCCTACCCAGCAAGAAAGCGTGATCGCAACCGATGTAGTCAAACTCAAAGCTTGGATAAAGCGATTACTGTGGAGAGTCAAACGACGATGTAGATGTATGTGGAGCTGGGAAGGCTTATAATATGGTAGCAAAAGGGTCAGCAATAATCAATTCAGAGATGCAAAATTGAATAAACGCCAACGACGCAGATCGGTTGGTCCTAGGCTAGACCGCATAGAGACGCGAGCCTAGAACACTTACAAAATCACGGCGCTGCACGTAAACAAGGGAAAAGCACACTGGATTTTTTTTTCGCTCTTTTTTTTTGCGCTTTTTTTTTTTGCGCTGCTTGTTTTTTTTTTTTGCGAAAAATCACTATAATGGCGAGTGTCTCAAAACTCTTCCCAGGTCAAACTGACAGGATGGGCACGAAATTTTTTTTGACCAATTTTTTTTTTCGACTTCCCGGACCCAAAAACTGGAAACGGGTCAAAAAAAACTTTCTATAACGGCGACTATCTCAATACGCTTATAAACACCTAAAAATAGGATAGCCAGAAATTTTTTTGACAAGTACGCTGAAAATTTTGGGCCTAACGGAGGGTGGTTTCAGACTGCTTTTTCCGCAACCTACTCGCAAGGAAACACGAATCGGAAACTAGATGGATCTCAAAACAAACCTAATATGCAAGGAACTCGGATTGGTGGTGGATATATGGTGGTGGTATATGGCAGCGGTGGTGGTAGCAGTGGTAGTATATGGATATGGATCGGTGGTGGTATACGGACACGGATTGGTGGTGGTCTATGGATACGGATTCGAGCGGTGGTGGTAGGTGGCAGGGCGATGATGATGGTGCGGTGGCGGCGTGACAACTTATGACCGTAACTCAAACTCTAAAAGACTAGACGCTAAGACCAGAACAAGACACGACGATGCAACCAAGAAATTCAACAAAGCAAAACCCTAAAAAGATTATGCAAAGGCTCGATTGGTTCGGATATGAGAACTAACCCTATTTTTTGTGGCTTTTTCGTGGACTTTAGGTATGAAGAATAGACTCGATCTAAACTAAGAAAAACTGTAAAATCTCACCGAGCAACCTGGAAATCTGATACCACTTGATAGAGGAAAAGGTGTCCCGCCTTTCAATGAGATGTTGGTTTTCGCTTTGGAGGAAGTCGACTTTTGACGATCCGACCACGAACGCAGCGAGGACGCCGCGCCTTTAGCAATCGCTAAACCAACTCCGAGAGGTTATTGACCACGCCGAGCACGATCAACTCGACCACGAGGGTCTGCTTCTCGCGAGCAAACGAAGAACAAGCAAGAAACTGAGATTGCAATCTGGATATTGCGTAATATAAGATGAAAGCTTTATTGATCAAGGTGGGGTTCTGACGCTTTGTCCGGTCGTTGAACACAAACGGCACGCCGGGTTGCAGCTATGGCTAACTTTTAATCTAAACAAAACCCAAGGTCTAAACAAAGGCCCTAAGGGCTGTATATATGGAGGAAGAGGGGGAATTTCGTGGCCCTTGGTGGAGGGGTCCAAATCAACCCTAACTCTTGTTTCCCCACACATACGGACTCTAAAAACAGCCTATACTTAACTATTTCGAAATTACATGGGCCTGGCTCAATAATAAGGTGACGCAGCACCTAGAATTGCCTATGGACTAATATTATGAAGTGGCATCTTGTATATTTCGTCCAAGGCCTCATGCACTCATTAGGGTGGCTTGAAAGTCCCGAAACATCACTTGTAACTCCGTTTGTTCCCTTTGCGCATGCCAACATCTCCATGCTTGAACTTGCTCCAAGGTTCATCTTTCTTGTCCATGGTAGGCCCTTCATTTGTAAGCAAAACAAATGTATCCAATTTAGGCAGCATCATTGATGCGGAGCATCCTACGGTCATCACCATGTCAAGAGTCCGTTTGGCAAGTGACACGTGCAACCTCTACTTCTCATACATAAAGGTGAATCTTCTCCTTTACACGTGTTCACTTGACACCTTCGAGGATGGTATACTACTTGACACTTCTCCCGTGTGCATGCATAAGTATTGTCGGAGCTTCACGGATGTCGAGGAGGAGTGCAAGCGCCAAGGAACGACTACACCGTCCATGAGGGAAGCATGGAAGAGAAGGAGGAAGAGAACCTGGTCAGCCCCCGAACGAGCGGTACTACCGCTTATACCACCCAAGCGGTACTACCGCCTCCAAGCGGCATTATCATTGCCGGTACTACCGGTCATGAGCCCGCATTACCGCCTCGCCTGCAGCAGCCGCTGGCCTTTGGCCTTGTATCCTCTCCCACTTACCCTTCGTGGCTTAGACTATAAATAGACCACCTCCACTTCATTTCTAGGGTTAGCAAATATGATAGCTCATTCTTAGGTGAGCTTTGCTCCTACCTCTACTCTTGAGAGAGAGAGATTACTACTCCCATGGAGTTCAAGACCTCCATGTGAGAAGATCCTCATGGATATCATCAAGACTCTCTTGGGGAAGATCCGCCTAGGATATCATCAAGACCTCCTCTTGGAGATGAACCTTACCTTGTATCTTTCCCTTTGTTGTTCATGTACCTTGTGATCTTGTGTGTTTGATTGTCTAGTGGATGTGTGATTGGACTTGTTCTTGAGTGTTTCCTTGTGATTTCTCTCCGCTCTTCCCCGTGTTCATCGTGTTCTTCGAGGATCCCACTCCAAACGTGAAAGATCGCCCACGAGGGTTCCGCCTACATCATCTATGGATCGAGCTTAGGTTGATCACGCTTTTGGAGCCCCTACCCTCTTTTTCTAGCTTGATTTTGTTGTTTTCGCCCTAAACCGAAAATCCCCACCAAAAATAGCCCCAATTTTTTTTGTGATTTGTTAGTTTTGATGATGTTTTGTTGATTTTGATCCGTGGATTTGCTTGGTTTCAAGTGGATCTAGCATTTCCCCAAGTTTCCCACTTTCCATCCACGAAATCTCCAATTTTGACCTCAAATCATCCATTTCCGCCCAAAATCGCTACTTCTATCCGAATTTGCGAAAATCCCGACACGAGCGGTACTATCGCCTTCTTCCAAGCGGTACTACCGCTTAGCACCTCCAAGCGGTACTACCGCCTTCCAAGCGGCACTACCGCCTCCCAGAGCCAGTTTTTATGAAATCTCGACACGAGCGGTACTATCACTGCTCCAAGCGGTATTATCACACGAGCGGTACTACCGCCTCCCGAGCGGTACTACCGCCCTAGCCAGTTTCAGCCTTCCGACTTTCACCGCTTCGCCATAACTAATTCATCCGAGTCCGATTTTGACGTTTTTAGCTCGCTTTTGAAGCTATTGACATCCCCTTCCAATAAAAATACTACCATCACCATTTGACTCCATCAAATTTTCGAACTTTGGCATCTTTGCCTAGGGCTTCCACCACATCCTCCGTGATAACCACCACCGACTTCCGCAACCCAGCCAATTTTGTTCCCTTTGCATTTGAGGTTGTTTGAGGTGTGATTCGAGTCTCCTAAGGTGTTTAGGCTACTTAGGGACGGTTGCATCTTCATCAACCACCACCACCACCATAACTTCCGTGATAGGCTTGCCCACCATACACTTCCGACAACCCAACTTAACCGAATAGTTGTTTGAGCTTGTTTGAGTTGTGGCTTGTGTCTCCTAAGGTGTTTCGCCACTTAGGACAGCAACTTCAACTCCGACACGCAGTATAGCCCATCATTCCACTTCCGACACGGCGCAAACCACCACCGCATTCCCGCTACCACCATTTGACATTTGTCATTTGAGATTTTGAGTTCATGGGTTTTCCGCTTCCTAAGGTGTTTCGCTACTTAGGACGAGTCTCCATCATCTTGGTATCTACATCAAGAACACCGCCACTCATCATCGCAGCGACGGTAACCTCGACGACACCATTGTATATTCCCTTGCAAATTGCATTGATAACCCTAGCCCATTTTATGCTATTTGCCTATCGAGACTAGCCATTTGAGTATTGCCGCAACGTTATTTGTGCACATTAGTGATCTACACCATCCATTGCATACATACCATATCATCTTGGTATCATCATATCATCCATTGTGTCACAATATCGTTCCCACATATACACAATAGCTATCTTGGTTTGTGCATTGTGCAAAAGTGGCCATACATACAAAAAAAAAGAGAATAAGCTTTTAAGCAAAAGAGAAATAGCAAAGAGCTTGTAAGCAATAGCCATAGCATCCAAATATATCATATGGTATCATACTTGATCATCTTGGATCATTGTGAGAGAAACACCGGGAACCATACATACATAGCATACTTGGGATAGAAAGTTTATCCATTTTGCATCTTATAGGTTGTGCACAAGTGTCGATCCGCCTATTGAGCAATCGTATAGCTGCCTCTCTTGAGTTGTGCAACACGAGCGCTTTGGTGGATTCCACATTTTGAGCTCATTCCTTGGTTGCACGGCCCCATTTATCTATCCGTGTGTGTTTCCGCAGCCACATATTGCTATTGGTCTACTTGTTTCTCTTGCTAATTTTGTGAATCTCTTTCAACATTATTGACTCTTGCTAACATTTTGCATCAAATTTTGTGCCACTATCCTCACCGAGCTCTACCATAAGCTTTACTTGATAGGTGTGAGTGAACAAGTCCGTACCAATTCCACTATTCTTTCATCTCACATTGAGTGAAACGGATACATCCTCAACTTTGGGAAAAGGTAACTTGGTATTGTTTATCTCATTTCCTACTCACCTCTACTCGAGTCTTGTGATGGATAGGCAAGGCATTTCATCTTCGGTTTACAACAACAACGACGAGTTCGATGCCATGGAAAACAACTACGACGCCAAGATGCAAGCTAAAATGGAGGAGATCAAATCCTCATCAAGTCCTACAAGCGATCTTCCTCATCTTCGAGAAGACGCCAAGAGCACATCCTTCCGAGCGACCATCTCCGCAACATCACATCGCATCGACACCATCATCAACAAGAACGTGAAGGTCAAGAGCTCAACATCAACAACCGCCAACGACTTCACCATCTCCCTTGGCATCTTCGCCAAGCGACTTCAAGGCATCTTCGCCGGATATTCGCATCTTCGCCAACAAGCACGCCAAGACTACGCCAAGAGAAGCTCCCAAGCTCAAGTCCGCGACTTCCACGAGCTACTACGACCTCGACATCGACCACGAGATTCCTTTCTATGGGACTCAAGAACCCGAGGAGTACCTCGAGTGGGAGCGCTTGATGGACGACTACCTCAAGCTACATCAAGTTCCTCCCAAGATCAAGTGAAGTGCGCCACAAGAAACTTCCACGACCACGCCGACATGGTGGCTTCACACACCTTCGGAGTGCTACGAGATGAGTTGGCCCAAGATGAAGAGAGCTTTGCGGCGAGAGTTCGTGCCTCCAACCTACACGGAACAACTTCGACGCCAATTGGAGAACACCATCCAAGGATCCAAGTCCATCGACGCAGCATTTCAAGGAGATGAAGATTGCCTTGCGACGAGCCGGGCGGATTTACCCCTATGTCAATGAAGTTCCACTTCATGATGGGATTGCACAATGACATCTCCAAGACCATCTTCCTCGAGAACTTCAAGTCCATCGATGACTACTACATTGGTGCTCTCAAGGCGGAACAAGAATTCATGAAGGCCAAGGCTTCTCCACCCCAAGCACACTTCACGGTGACCAAGCTCTACGACAAGCATGAGGCTAGTACCACCACGATGTCCAAACCCGACAAGCTCCAAGACGATGCTCCTAAGTGCAACTTCACCGCCATCCCTCTTTGTGGCATTGATGATGCCGAGTCTACCTTGACTCTTTTTCAAGATGGTGCGGCGACACGCACGACCACGGAGACCTTCAAGGACCAAGCTTTGGAGGCAAGGGACAAGGTGGCGAGCAAGGATGATGCTTCCATCTTTGAGGCGAGAGTGATGATGTGCCATCTTCGCCTTCATCCACGGGCGACGGTGACGACATGATCGAGACGGATTTTCCTTCGGTCATGGAGGAGAGTGATGTTGTGCCATCTTCGGCCTTCATCCACAGCGACGATGACGAGATGATCGAGCATGGGATTTTCCCTTCGGTCATGGAGGAGAGTGATGATGTGCCATCTTCGGCCTTCATCCATGGCGATGATGATGAGATGGTTGAGTATTTCACCTCGAGCACGGCGACGATGATGACTTGAGTGACTTGTGCCACCATATTGAGAGTGAGAGTGCCTTCACCACTAGCCCTATATATGATGTGTTGCCACAAATCCCATGTGAGGAGAGCCACAACCCCCACCACTTGAGTGAGATGAGTGACTCCACCATATGTGACTTTGAGTGCACCTACTTTGAGGGAGTGAGTGAACCACCACATAGAGAGAGTGGGATAGTTGATAGGTCTCGTGAGGCCATTTGCATTTCTAACGACTTGACCTCTAGCTCTATTGTGTCTTCTCATTATGTGCTAGGTCCCATTTATGATGACGCGCCGATCCTCGACGACTTTGTCCTCCCTTTGGACAAGACGATGGCCATGGTGGAATATGATGCACCCCCCACATGGTTCCATCAAGATGAAGATGACCACCATTTGGTCTTTCCCACCTCACCTACACCACTTGAGTGGAATGACAAAGGTAACATAGGTGAAGGTGATGCTCAAGTCCCACTAGTGGACATTCTTGACATTGATTGCTTGCATGATGTTGATCCACCTAGTACCTTACTTCATGCTAGTATGATTTCCCATGTGATGATTTGCCCATTTATGATGAATATGATGATTCTCATGTGGAGTCTATTAGTAGTGATGCCATGTTACATAGGATTTCTTGTGACAATTCTTTAGGTCACATCATGTTTGATAATCCGCTTGACTTGTCATATGCTATGCATGAGATCAACCATATGTCTTATTTGCAATCTCTTCATAGTGACTATGCATATGCCATTAAAATGAACCCAATTTGCACATATGGCATAGATGACAAGCCCATGGTTATTGGCATTTGTTTTTCTTGTGATGATATTGATATGCTTCCTTTGCATCATTTATCTCATATGCCATGCCATAACTACCTAGCTTCGGATATGCATTGTTTTGGATGTTTTCCATTTTCTCCATATGATGTTTCCTATATTGCTCATGAGGAGACCCCCATAGTTTCCTCATACATTTTAGGAGATTTTGATTCATCCTATACATTGCATGATCCCAATACTTGTGTGCACCATATGCTCCCCATGAACAAACATGATATTGATGTGCCATATACATGCATTCTCAATTTGTGTCCGCATCGTGTCATACATAATAACTATTCTTTCATGATGGATGACATGTTCTTATACCATGCATCAAATTTCTTTGAGCGATGCTTATCTTGTGTTAACTCACACGCACATACACATCATGATGGATGATGTGTACATTTACCACGCCGCACAATTTCTTTGGTTTGTGTCTCTTTGTGTAGGTACCCATGAATACTTGTCACCTCGCAATCCCACGAGTTGACAAAACGAGCTCTAGAGAGCAACGATGATTTGGGATCCCATGGATTGTCTTTCCCACCGCTCTCTTTGCGCAAATCCTTCGTGCATTTCTTCTACACGGCCCTCACTTGGCTATGGATTGTTTTCCATTATATATCCTTTGCCCATCTTGCCATGTTCACTTTGCATGATATGCCCATTCCTATGCCTTTGCCATGCATTTGTGACCCATGCTTTGCATTACACATGATGATTGATTCTAGTACATGTATGTGTATTTGCAAGCCTGGTGGAGATATTGTTTGGTATTGCCATGATTGCTTTGTGCCCCATGCCTATGATGACACTATGATCTTGCTTTGTGTTCGTGGTTATGATATGTCATGTGCATTCCCTATGCCTATTATTTGTTTACATGACATGATTGACATGATTTCTTCTAGTGTGTTGCATCTTTGCTCCACTAGTTTGCACGACTTGATTACTATGCTTGCTTATGTTGCATCACCATTTCATGCGGTTGATGACAACCATCTATATGCTTTGCACATTATTCATATTGCTTCTTGTCATATATCTCTATGTGTTGCCTCCTCATGCTAGATGATTTGCCATGTATTGAGTGCAACAATGATTCTCTTCTTGCTCATGAGATTGCCCCATAGCATTCTCGCATATATTTGGAGATTTTGACATAATTTTGTGAAGCATGCTTGTCTTACTTCTTTGCACCATATACCTAGTGCCATGAATTTAGCCATTGTTGCATCATATTATTCATGCACTTGTGCTTCTAATGGTTTTGTGCAAAGATGAGAACCATCATGATGGATGATGTGTTTATCTACCATGTGCATACGCTCTTTGTTTTGTTATGTGCATGTGTAGGATACTTGGACTTTGTGTCGACTTCCACTTCACGTGAGTTGACCATTCGAGCTCTTGAGAGCGAGCCTCATACATTCTACCATGACTCGCTTCTACACAGTATTTGCTTCCACTTCGGCATTGTGAAGAATGCACAAGGACACACTTTCAAGGTGACATCCTTCTTGAGCTTGGATATTGTGGATCATACTTCATGTGTTGCTTGCACCATTTGCCCGCATGTTCGAGATATTGCTTTCACCAATGATTGCCACATTTCCATGCTTCATGATATATATACCTTGGGTGTTGCATCCAATTCTTGGACTACTTGCTACTATCATATGGTTGGTTGCACCAATATCATTTCTTCACATATGCCATATCCCATTGATTGCTACATGCTTGACTTGATTGCCTCACACATGATGAACAATTGCTCTTTCTATTGTGTTGAGTGCCACAATATGTTCACTACACCCTATGCACATTATGCTTGGATTGTCTTGCACTTGACCCATGTGTTTAGACACTTCATTTTATTTGGTGTTGTGAATACTTCCTATGCCTACCATCGACCATTTGTCGAGCGCTTTATACATGATTGCTATGATCTTGAGGTAAATGCTTATTCTCTTGTCACACATATTTGCATCACTACCTCACGCTTACATGTTTGTTTCCATGATGACCTTGATTTTGATCAATTCATATGCTTACATGCCATGTCACAATCCTTTGTCACACCCTATGCTATGCTTGATGACTACACTTGTTTGGTGAATCACCTCTTGAATGCTTGGTTTTGCACTAACGCTAACCACATTTGTTTTTCCAAGTGTTTGTTCCATTTGCTCCTTTTGAAGGAATCACAAGACGGTGTGACATTGAGAGTGCCCATTTCGAGCTTCATGATGACAAGTACTTGGTGATCGCCCACTTCAACACGGCGACGCTTATCTCTTTCCCATGGTGATTTGGTCTACGATCCGAGGTCGGATCTTTCCCAAGGGGAGGGATGATGCGAGCATCCCACGGTCATCACCATGTCAAGAGTCCGCTTGGCAAGTGACACGCAACCTCTACTTCTCATACATAAAGGTGAATCTTCTCCTTTACACGTGTTCACTTGACACCTTCGAGGATGGTATACTACTTGACACTTCTCCCGTGCATGCATAAGTATTGTCTGAGCTTCACGGATGTCGAGGAGGAGTGCAAGCGCCAAGGAACGACTACACCGTCTCATGAGGGAAGCATGGAAGAGAAGGAGGAAGAGAACCTGGTCAGCCCAGAACGAGCGGTACTACCGCTTAAGGCCACCCAAGCGGTACTACTGCCTCCAAGCGGTATTATCATTGCGGTACTACCGGTCATGAGTCCCAGCATTACCGCCTCGCCTGCAGGCAGCAGCTGGCCTTTGGCCTTGTATCCCTCTCCCACTTACCCCTTCGTGGCTTAGACTATAAATAGACCACCTCCACTTCATTTCTAGGGTTAGCAAATATGATAGCTCATTCTTAGGTGAGCTTTGCTCCTACCTCTACTCTTGAGAGAGAGAGACTACTACTCCCATGGAGTTCAAGACCTCCATGTGAGAAGATCCTCGCGATATCATCAAGACTTCTTGCGGAAGATCCGCCTAGGATATCATCAAGACCTCCTCTTGGAGATGAACCTTACCTTGTATCTTTCCCTTTGTTGTTCATGTACCTTGTGATCTTGTGTGTTTGATTGTCTAGTGGATGTGTGATTGGACTTGTTCTTGAGTGTTTCCCCTTGTGATTTCTCTCCGTTCTTCCCCGTGTTCATCGTGTTCTTCGAGGGATCCCACTCCAAACGTGAAAGATCGTCCACGTAGGGTTCCGCCCTACATCAATCATATTCTCATGAACATTGGAATCGTTACCAAGAAACGAAAGTACCTGATAATTCAATTGGCGTGCGCGAGCTCTAGTAATTGGTCCAGTATGTATAGCAGCAGGGGCTGTGGGTGTAACAATGGTATTGATGTCCTCATCAATTCACAAATTCGCAAGTGAAACAAATGGACCAATAGCAAAGAATGGCACAAGGAAACACACACACGGATAGATAAATGGGGTCGTGCAACCAAGGAATGAGCTCAAAATGTGGAATCCACCAAAACGCTCGTGTTGCACAACTCAAGAGAGACGCTAGCACGATTGCTCAATAGGCGGATACGACACTTGTGCACAACCTATAAGATGCAAAATAGATAAACTTCTATCCAAGTATGCTATGTATGTATGGTTCCCGGTGTTTCTCTCACAATGATCCAAGATGATCAAGTATGATACCATATGATATATTTGGATGCTATGGCTATTGCTTACAAGCTCTTTGCTATTTCTCTTTTGCTTAAAAGCTTATTCTCTTTTTTTTTTCTATGGCCACTTTTGCACAATGCACAAACCAATATAGCTATTGTGTATATGCGGGAACGATATTGTGACACAATGGATGATATGATGATACCAAGATGATATGATATGTTTGCAATGGATGGTGTAGATCACTAATGTGCACAAGTAACGTTGCCGGCAATACTCAAATGGCTAGTCTCGATAGGCAACTAACGCAAAATGGGCTAGGGGTTATCAATGCAATTTGCAAGGGGAATATACAATGGTGTCGTCGAGGTTACCGTCCTTTATGATGATGAGTGGCGGTGTTCTTGATGTAGATACCAAGATGATGGAAAATCGTCCCTAAGCAGCCAAACACCTTAGGAAACGGAAAACCGCAAACTCAAAATCTCAAGGACAAATGTCAAATGGTGGTAGCGGAATGCGGTGGTGGTTTGCACTTGGCAATGCGGAAGTGGAATGATGGGCTATACACGTGTCGGAGTTGAAGTTGCCGCCCCTAAGTAGTCAAACACCTTAGAGACACAAGCCACAACTCAAACAAGCTCAAACAACTATTGGGTTGTTGGGGTGGTTGAAGTGTATGGTGGGCAAGGTTATGTGGAAGTGGTGGTGGTGGTTGATGAAGAAGCAATCGTCCCTAAGTAGCCGAAACACCTTAGGCGACTCGAATCACTACTCAAGCAACCACTAATGCTATGGGGAACAAAATTGGTTAGGTTGCGGAAGTCGGTGGTGGCCATGCGGATGATATGGTGGAAGGCCTAGGCAAACTTGCCAAATTTTCAAAAATTTGATGGAGTCAAATGGTGGTGGTAGTGTTTTTATGGGAAGGGGGATGTCAATAGCTTCAAAACGAGCTAAAGAACGTCAAAATCGGACTCCAGATGAATTAGTTATGGCCGAAACGGTGAAACGGAGAAAACAGAAATCTCAGGGGCCGGATATCCGGGGGTCGGGCCGGATTTCCGGGGGTGTATGTCCAGAACCGAGCAGATTTGGTGCTCCAGGACCGGATGTCCGCTTAGTCTGGATGTCCGCCTGAGGTCTGGATGTCCGCCCGACGATTCCAGATCTCGCTTGAAGCGGAAATTTTCGAATTGGGGCGAAATTGATGATTTCAAGGTCAAAATTGAGAGATTTCGTGGATGGAAAGTGGGGAAACTTGGGGAAATGCTAGATCCACTCAAACCAAGCAAATCCATGGATCAAAATCAACAAAACATCATCAAAACTAACAAATCACAAAAAATTTGGGGCTATTTTTGGTGGGGATTTTCGATTTAGGACTAAATCAACAAAATCAAGCTAGAAAAGAGGGTAGGGGCTCCAAAAACGTGATCAACCTAAGCTCGATCCATAGATGATGTAGGGTTGTCGGTGTACTAGAGTAGGGTACCCTAGTATCCCGAACTCGCACGGCAGTTGCAGCACCCCGCAGGCAGGCTGGCCTGGTGACCGCTAAGATCTTCCGTGGCTCCTTTGGAGCCATTCAAGAACAAAGTAATCAAGGCCCCTGCAAGAGGAGCTTGTCGGGAAGACCACTCAAGGCACAAAGGAATAAGGCCCCGCAAGAGGAGCTTGTCGGAAGGCTTGGTGAGCGACAAGCCCTAAGCGAGACAAGAACCTTGTCAGGCAAGGTGCTCGCCATGCAAGTGACCTCTTTATCTCCGCCCAGCTCACTCCGCCAACGTGTCACCATGGGGCTTTCCTAAGCACGATGTCGACAGGTCAGTGCAGCCAGCGGGAGTAGCGATAAGCGGCGCCGACGAGCTACCATCGTGGCAAACGGAGGCGCTACCGACGGTCCCTCATATAATCGTTCGGGCGATCGAGACGGGCATTAATGACTCTTGTCCCTTGCCGCCGAGTTAGGTATAGAGCATCGTGACACCGTACAAAGCGTGTACCAACCTATGTTTTACTATCTTACCCCTGCCTACTTGGCACATGTGGTGACCCTTGTGCCTATGAAAGGAGGCCCAAGTGCAACGAGAAAGGGTTCGTTCAGCTCCAAATTAGTTCATTCTACTCATACGAGACCACACTCGTGCTAGGTTTTGTAGCTCCAATTGCTCCCTAGCAAGAACACAAGATAATCCACAAAAGCAGCAGAGGAGTATTATCTCCCGTAGAGCTCCGGTTGGGTAAACTTGCTCGTGCATCGCTCGATCCGCTTTTGTGCATCCTCCGCCCCTTCCAACCACAAGGGACCAGGTCCCATAGGTGATCGCGGACACGATCAGCCTTCCCCGACATCTTTGGCGCGCTGTAGGGGACGCCGAGGCTGTGTGAACCCGATCAGCGCTCACACGGGCAGTTTCTTCATCAACAATTCGTCAACATGGCGCCGAAGAAGAAGTCTTCGGCAGCAGCAGAACCGTCCGCGTCGAACCCACCACCACCGGAGCTATCAGGTGGTGGGGGAAACGCTGGCGGAGGAACGGGCGTCGTCGAGAGAACCCACGACGCCGCCAGGTCCAAGGACAAGGCGGCGCAAGTTTCGGCGTCCGAATCCGCGCCACGTCCTTCTCAAGAAGCGCGGGAAAGACAGCGTCATGGTACTCGCAGCACCATATGTTCGATAGATTAAGGCCAAGCTGGAGGATCTCGAGGCCCTCGAGACCCGCACGCACGCCAAAGATGCCGGAACGAAGTCGGCATTTGTCGCTCGAAGGGATGCTGCTCCTCCTAACTTGGTTAGAGTACGAGCACATCCCGCTTCTTCACTCCGCACACCGCTGCCACCTCCACCCGCGGAAGCCTTGGCGAGAGCCCAGCTACTTTTAGATTACCTCCAACGGCCGACAAGGTCGACGAATGGAGGGCTACCATCCGTAGCCTCATCGGCTTTGCTAACGGCGACGCCCCGCTGGTAAACTAAGCGCCGCAGCCGCTGCAAGGCGACAAGGCACGAAGTCGATGGTGACGAGACATGCGGGTGCGCCACCGCACTCCCTTCCCGAAGGCTAAGATCGCCGACCGCCGGATCCACCTCGACAGCGACTCCACAGCGCCGCCGGATCCGCGAGCTCGCCGCGACCAGCGCCAAGTTCTTCGAGAACGCCAGAAGAAGACGCCAACCCAGACGAAGGTCAAGAGAAGCGCCGCCGTCAATCAGACCAGCGCTACCGGGCCCATCGTCGATATGCATGCGCCAGGGGAACCAGCGACTTGTCAGACGCGTAGGTTGCCCTTCGCTCACTCGTGAGCTGCGGCAAGTCCGTGGCCCGACAAGAAAAACTTCTGCCGATGTGCCGAGAAGTATGATGGCAGGACACACCCATCGGAGTTCTCAAAGATCTACACCATCGCGTGCAGGCTGGGGGACGAGACGACAAGATCCTCGCCAGCTATTTCCTCCGTGCTCAAGCCAAACGCCGTCTTGGCTCATGCACTTGCCGGACAGCTCTATTTCTTCTTACGGATTTGTGCCACCAGTTTGTCGGCGCCTTCATTGTGCCACAAACCTCATGGCCAAGAGAGTGACCTTCACTTACTCGCCTGTAAGGAAGGAGAGTCCTCGCAAAATTCATCCAGAGATTCAGCCAGCATTACAACATCCCGTGATGTCCACCCCGCCAGGGTGATTAGTGCATTTCATCGTAATGTGCGAAACCGCAGGATGAGGGAGGAGATGGCGATGTGCAAAGTGAAAGACGCCACGAGCTCTATGCCCTGGCCGACAAGTGTGCACGCTACGAAGAAGGAAGAAGACTCCTGAGAGAATGTGGGAGCAGAGTCCGATAGTGAGGAGACCGCCTGCAAGGAAGAGCCAAGCGCGAAACAATGTATGAATAAAACCAAGAAGTACTAGTTGTCGAGCAATCCGCAAGGATGGTGCCGCCAACAAAGCTAAGGCTGGTGGCTCCGCAAGGAGGTTGCCGCTGACGCCGACCGCCAAGCCGTGGCGGCACGACAAGCCCGATAGCCCAACAAGCAAGATCAGAAGATCCACCGCACCAAGGGCCACGATCTCCAGAGCTGCAATCAAGTCGAGCAGCTTGTTGAGCAACAGAGAGCTGAATACGAGCGGCAAGACAAGGAGAAGGCCCAGGAAGGTGCAGGTGCAGCAGGTAAGAAGAGACCCGGTCGGGAGGACGCCACAAGGCCAAACAGCGGCAAGGAGACAGACTCCCCGCCGCCGCGATAAGGACGAAGACGAAGATGAAGACGATGAAGACATGGAAGATGATGAAGCCGATGAACAGGAGTTTCGTATAGGCGACAGAGGTCCTTATGCTGACGGTGGTGCTTCCTCGCATAACTCGCACCGCCAACTCAAGCAAAGGATGCGAGGTTAATGCAGCAGAACCTCCATAGAGTCGCGCAAACCTCCGGTGGTCCAAGACGCCCATCATTTTTGACATTGAGGATCACCCGATCGCATCATCGCGGTCGGGTGTTTGCCGATGTTGGTATCACCAACTATCCGCAACCTCAAAGTCACAAAGATGTTGGTTGACGGCGGGCCGGCCTGAACTTGATCTCCTCTCGCAGCGCTTTCAAACTTCAAATCCTCGACAACAGCTCAAGAGACGGGCACGCTTTCAAGGAATCAACCCAGAAGGAGCAAGCCGAAAGGGAAGATCACATTGCCGTAACATTTGGCGTTGAGCTCAACTTCGAACCGAGAAGGTCATGTTTGACGTTGCCGATTTCCCATTGCCCTACAATGGCATACTTGGCCGCCCAGCCGCCAAGTTTATGGCAGCTTCTCATTTCGCCACAATTTACTCAAGATGCCCGCCCGATAAGCGCTATTTCTGTCCATGGCGACAAGAAGGATGCGCTTATCTGTGCCGACAAGATTTACCGGGACGCGGCAGCCGCAACAAATAGCAAACCACTTGCCGCTGAGGCTCCCGGGGGGAAGAAGAAGACTATCAAGTCCGGCAAGAGCTCTGATGCCCACTCCGGCAAGCGCACCTCTTCGGAGTGCTGCGCTATCGCCGAGGACGCACCATCGAGCTCCACCGCAAGTGCAAAAGATGATGGCAGCTCCGCCAAGACCAAGAAGGTGCCCGCCAAAGAGGACGGCGCCGGTGGTACCTTCACCATCGCCACGCTTGACCCTAAATAGGAAGGTGAGCTCGTTGCTTTTCCGCGGGCGTAATGTCGATGTGTTTGCATGGCAACTATCCGACATCCCCGTGTTCCTGTGAAAGTAATTGAGCACCACCTAGCTGTCTGTCTCACGCACGCCCGCCAAGCAAAAAGTTAGGAAACAGCAAAGGAGCGCCAGAGTTCATAGCGTAAGAAATCAAGAAGTTGGAAGCAGCAGGCCTTGTCGAGGAGTCCTCCATCCCACGTGGTTGGCCAATCCGTAGTTGTACGCAAGGCAAATGGGAAATGGAGACTTTGTATTGACTTCACGATGTTAATAAAGCTTGTCCCAAAGACCCGCTTCCTTGCCACGATTGACCAGATTGTTGACTCCACGGCTGGATGTGATTTGCTTTCATTTCTTGATGCATATTCAGGATATCATCGATCTTCATGGCGTAAGAGGATGAAGAGAAACCGCATTCATTACACCATGTGGCACGCATCGCTTCATACGGATGCCTTTCGTTTAAAGAATGCTGGTTCAACTTTTGCAAGAGTAGTCCATGATGCCTTTGAGCCACAGATACACGTAAATGTAGAAGCTTACATGGATGATATAGTGGTCAAGAGCAAGGACAAAGCAACTCGATTCATGATCCGATGAGACTTTTGCAAATCTGCGCAAGATCAACCTCAAGCTCAATCCCGAGAAGTGCGGTTTGGAGTCCCTTCCGCAAGCTTCTCGGTTCTTTGTGTCTCAGGGGAATCAAGCCAATCCCGACAAGATCAAGGCCATTGAGCAGATTGAAGCACCAAACGCCAAGGATGTAAGAAGGCTTGCCGGTTATGTGGCTGCTCTCAAGAGGTTTATCTCTAAGTTCTGCTGAGCGCTCGCCGCTTTTCAAGATTTTGAAAAGGCAGGTCCAATGAAATGGACTCGGCGGAGGCTGCGCTGCAAGACTTGAAGAGATACTCTGTCCTCCGCTTCCAATACTTGTCGCACCTAGGCCACAAGAGAAGTTGTTGCTGTATATAGCGGCAACCAATCGTGGTTAGTGCTGCGTTAGTAGCGGAGAGGGAGGCGGATGATGAGCCGCAACCAAGGCAGCGATCCAATGACGAAAGCAGGAGGCTTCGCCACAAGCTCGTCCCGATAAGGACAAATCAGCGCAGGTTTGCATAAGATACAGAGAAAGATGGTGCAGCGCCTACCACTTTGTCGGCCCTTCGCAGGGGCTAGGTCAAGGTACTGTGTGTGTTGCTTTCGGTCTCCTCATGGCCTCGAGAAAGCTGCGCCATTACTTCCAAGCACACGAGATAACAGCTTGTCACCGCTTCAATAAGAGGATTTTGCAAAATCCGTAAGCAACAGCAGAATTGTCGAGTGGGCACTGAACTGCAAGCTTTGGTCTCAAGTTTGAAAGCACTTCAACTATCCAAAGCAGAGCATTGGCAGAATTCATAGCAGAGTGGACGCCAACGCAAGATGAAGAAATTCCAGACAAGCATCCCCGCCAAGGAGGCAAATAAAGAGTGGCTGATGTACTTCGATGGTGCCTTCTTGCGCAAGGCGCCGTGTCAAGGCCCCGCTTATCGCACCCACCGGAGAGCACCTCAAGTACATAGTCCGATGCACTTTCCCAAGGAACAAGCAACAAATAATACCGCAGAGTATGAAGGTTTGCTTGCCGGTCTCGTGGATAGCGGTAGACCTTGAGATCAAAAAGCTCATTGTCGGGGTTTCGCAACTTGTCATCC
Source organism: Aegilops longissima (assembly GCA_021605205.1). NCBI lineage: Eukaryota > Viridiplantae > Streptophyta > Magnoliopsida > Poales > Poaceae > Aegilops > Aegilops longissima. The sequence continues at coordinate 320,691,257 of CM038681.1, read as the reverse complement.
GCCAAGTAAATAAAGATTATCGAGTCCGCTGATGGAAGCCAACGCCGATGAAGTGAGAAAGCTAGAAGAGCACTTTGAAGGCTCGCAAATGGAACACGCTCCAAGAGCTCGTAATGATATAGCTGATGGCCTCTCCAAATGTGCCGCACTTAAGTTACCTATGGAACCAGGAATTTTGTGCTCAAGCTGACTCACCAATCGTTACACCATCAATGTGACAGAGCAAGAAGAGAAAATTGATTCCGTGATTACTTTCCGCAGAGCTCCCCGGAGCCGCCGCCAAGAAGGTCCCTAAAATCAACGCGAATATCACCGAGGAGCAGTTCGTCTGACAAACCATGCGGTTTGTTTCGCTGAAGTAGACGCCCCGACAAGCTTTGTTCGCAAGCTTGCCGGGATCATCAAGCTCCGGCAGAACCACGATTCTTGCCGTGGAAGCTAATGTTCCCGCAGGGTAAGTGAGCCTTTAGTCCTTGTTGTCAAGCCACGTGCTCCAAAGATGGGCACAAGAATCGCCCATTTCCTTCAGACAGAGAACTTCCCAAGAGCAAGAAGAAGCGGAAAAGTAGCCCGGCAAGAATAAGTATGTACCAGTTTGTTGACAACATCCGCATGTAAGAAGACTCAACGGTGTGAAATTGAAGTGCATTTGCCGGAAGATGGACAAAAGCTGTTGGCGAGATACATGGAGGCATATGTGGTCACCACATTGGCACAAGAGCACTTGTCGGCAAAGCTTCCGAAAGGTTTCTTCCGCCGAAGCCCTCCAGATGCAAATGCACAAGTAACGGCGTGAAGCGTACAATTCCATTCCAAACAGATACACCAACCAGCCCAAGCTCTCCAGACGATCCCTTTATCCCGCCCTTTCGGTCTAGGGGTCGACATCTCGCCCCTTCCCCGAAGTTGTCGGGGCTTTGAGTACTTGTACGTCGCGATCGACAAGTTCACAAAGTGGCCGGAAGTGAAACCAGTGAGGAAGGTGACAAGACAACAAGCAATAAGTTCTTCAGTCAATTGTTTGCCGCTTTGGGATTCCTAACAGAATCATCACCGACAACGCACACGCTTCACGAGCCGCACCTTCATGCAAGACGCCCAAGATCTTGGCGCCAAGATCTCTTTGGTTCGCTGTTCTCCGAGAAGCAACGGTCAAGGTAGAGAGCAAACGCCGGCGCTGCGGGACTCAAGACCGAACTTTCGAAAGGCGCAAGTGCGGAAGAAATCGGATCGAGGAGCTGCCGGTGGTTCTTTGGTCGATCAGACGACGCCAAATCGAGCCACCGCCGACACCTTTCGCCTAGTCTATGGAGCAGAGGCAGTTCTCCCACGGAATCAGATACGGGTCACCTCGAGTGCTCGCCACGATGAGTTTGAGCAAGAGCAGCTGCGCTAAGATGACGCGTCGCTTCCTCGAGGAGGATCGCCTTCAGCTGCCGACGAGCTGCTCGTTACAAAGCAAGCTTTGCGCCGCTACCATAGCCGCAGTTAATGCCGAAGCTTCGAGGAAGGCGACTTTGTTCTTCGCGCTCAATCCGCCAAGAATTCCAACAAGTTGACGCCAAGTGGGAAGGCCCTTATCGGGTGAAACGAAGTCACTAGGCCCGCGCTGTCCGCTTTGAGACCAAGATGGCGCCCGTGAGCAATTCCTGAATATAGAGCATCTTCGCAAGTTTTACCTATGAGGCGCTGTTGTCGAACCTGCTCCGAACCACCCTTTTGTACAAGTCTTGCCGCTGTTGCATGTAATCCTTTGTACAAAGCCGGCGCAGACTTCTGCAGCATCAAGAAGTTTATGTGTTGCGCATAAATTGTCAATACATGTTCTCATAATCTTATATGCATGCGCTTACTAACATTTTGTGCAGCATCCACACCCGGTAAGCGTATAACGAGCCACTAGGCTCCATAACTTTATTTTCTTCTTCTTCTCAAACAAGAAGAAGGTTCATCCACCCACAAGTTAACCGGGGAAAGAGAGGATAATGGTGTGGCCGCCAAGCGCCGCCGAGGAATTGTCGCTTTGCCGGGAAATAGACAACACAGTAAGTTAAGTTATGTAAGTTTAAACGACCAGTTTTAAATTTTTAAGTTATCTTCCTCGAACGATAGTACTTTGTATGGAAAACCTGTGCGCTGAGGAACCGACTCATGACTAGATTGCGCCTTACTTTGTTTCGAGTCCACTCAACAACTTAAGTGTGTTGCAACTAGTTGCATAAGGTTGCTTGTCGGAGGCGGCATCGCCAAAGAAGTCGCTGAAATTCGCGACTCAGCGCCATGCAAAGGTGTTCGTGACCGACAAGTTCCCCTAAAAGCGTAGGGTATAAACATACAAGGGAAGAAATCGAGTAAAGGAAGTAACATTGCATTCGATTGCCTAAGATAGTGTATATTACATAATAACTCGTCGCAGATCTAATAGTTTTTCCACCTAAACATGATCTACAAATGACAAGAGAAAGATAAGCTTACGGCCTAGTCCACGCGGTCACCATCGAGCCTCTTGACTCCGCCACCCTGCCCACAATGGGTGCGATAAGGGCCTTGAGCGCCTAACATCAGCAGATGGAGGAAGAGACTTGAGGACTTTGGTGAAATCGACGCCGGGTTGCGGAAGGCCACTTTCATCAACACCTTCGAGAGCCCCGCGCAGACTTGGCGCGACCTCCGCCACTGCTTTGGGACCTCCTCCCGAGCCTTTGAGACCCGCAACACGCTTTGAAGAATAGGCTGAGCTTGACGCTGGGTTGAGGTTCTCGCTTGTGGAGTACCCAAGATCCGGCTATCCCCAGCTCCATCACTCATTATGGATACCGCGGCGGTGTCCACAAGACCTTTTGTCCAAAGGCATTATGCTATCTCGAGATTATTCTGGCGGTCACAAGATTCGACAAAGAACTCCTCGGTGGCCTTGATCTTCTCCAAGAGGCCTGTCTCCCGCCTCCTTGGCGCCCAACGCCTCCGCTAAGGTGGTCAATTTCAGCCCAGATCCGCCTTTGAGTCCTTGGCGCATCAAGCTCTTTGATCTTTTTCAAATGGGCGACCTTGCAGCTCGCCGAGGGTGTAAGCATCCTTCTCGCGGTCGCTCAGCCCGGCGACCTCCTCGGCGCTTTTTGGAGGGTGGACTCCACTGAGCCACCTCGCCTCCAGCTCCTCTTGGCGGCCTCGCAGCTGCAGCAGCGCCCTTGCCTCCTCAAGTGGCTCGCCAATCGCTCTCTCACAAGACGACGAGATCTTCCTCATAGCTGTCGAGGTTGATCTTCCGCTGCGCCACTCACCTTCTCGCTGAGAGCTTCTTGCCGGCAAGCCTCGCTGCTCCTCGACCTCGCCTTTCTCCAAGATGAAGGTCGGGCGCCTCAAGCAAGCTGCCCCGCGCCTCGCTATGTCCCGGAGAGTTTTTGTTGGCGCCGAGCTCTTCCGCTTTCTCCAAGTCAGCCCCGCCGCAACAAGCGCCTCGACTCCAGCTTGGCTTGTCGGGCACGATAGAGCGACAAGAACCTCCTTAGCAGCTTGCTCCTCCTCAGCTCACTGCTGCGCTGCTCGGAGCATCGACCAGCGACAGCCCGATGGAGGCAAGCAGTTCCGCGTCAAGGTCTCCCTCGCCGGTGCCCGGAGCTTGATGCCCAGTGGGAGCTTGATGAAGACACCTCGCCGCCTTCGATAGGCGCCTGGCTGGGACTCTTCGAGTCTCGGGCGCAGATCGTGGCGGAGGATCGGCGGTCGGCAGCAGCGCCGGCGCCTCTGCGCGCCTCAGGCTGCCAAGACGATCGCTGACCTCCCAGCCTCTCAAGGCCAAAGAGTTTGGCAGCTTCTCGGCCAAGGGCTCACAACCGCCAGCCTCCTCCTCCATGTTGGCGGCGCCGACATTGTTGCCATGAGCGCCTTCTCGCCGGCAGCCTCGCCCCATCGGATCTCCGGCAGATGGATCTGATACTTAGAAGAAGAAAGAACAAGTCAAGCAAATGATCGAAAAAGAAGAATAGAAGAAAAGAACCCAAGGGAAATTCTCAAACAGAAGATTACCTGCAGTAGAGTCTGTTGCCGCGGTCTCCACCACCGGAGGGTTGTCGGCGCTGCCCCTTGCCGGAGAAGATCTGATGTAGGGCGGAACCCTACGTGGACGATCTTTCACGCTTGGAGAGAATCCCTACAAGGAACACGAAGAACGAGCGGAAGAACACGAGGGAAAACACGGGGAGAACGAGAGAGAGATCACTCAACCGACAAGAAAACGATCACACAAGTGCTAGATTATCGAATGCATAAAGTGATACAAGATTCAAGGACAACAAAGGGTAGGATACAAGGGTAGCCGTTTTCTCCGCGAGGAGGTCTTGATGGGGTCCACCCTAGGAGGGGGTCTTGAATCCGCTTGGGGATCTTCTCCGAGAGGTCCTGATCTCAAGGAGAAGTAGCCAAGTGGATGAGCAAAGGCTCTCACATCAAATATGAGCAAATCCAAAGCTAACCCTAGAAAGGATGAGGGAAGGTCTATTTATAGTCTAGGACCTCCAAGGTAAGTTGGGGGCGAAGAGTACATGGGCCTCGCCCAAACGCTGCACGCAGTGTGGGCGGTAGTACTGCTGTTTCATGGCGGTAGTACCGCCAGCGGTAGTACCTTGGTGGGCGGTAGTACCGCCCGACGCCTGCTCGATTCCTCGGAGTGTGTCGGGTTTTATGGAAGTAGGCCGGATGGAGAGCGGTAGTACCGCTTGGCTCGGCTCAGCGGTAGTATCGCTTGGCTTGAGCGGTAGTACTGTCATTGCGGGCGGTAGTACCGCTTGGCTTGAGCGGTAGTACCGCCCCTCCGACTCGCAGCCCTTCTCTTGCTCTTGGTGTCCATCTTGGGCTGCAGCTTCCCTAGGTTGGTTCCTTGGTACCTAAGCATGCACAACATTCCAGATTGAGGTAGTAGCCATGTCTCGAGAGGGTCATATGATATTTCACTAAGGAGAGAAGTCACCTCGTCTCGAGAGCTCGAGCTCGTGTTTCTAGTGATGGGTCCTCTTGGCTCTTGATGAGACGGTTGTGGATGCATGGGATGATCGTGGATGCTCCGCATCATCTCCCCTTGGGAGAGATCCGACTGGATCAAAAGCTTCATCTCCATGGAAAGGTGCGAGGTCCTTGACGTTGAAGATGTCGCCACGCTGTACTTGTCACGAGGTATGTCGATCTTGTAAGCGTTGTCGCTAGAAGCGCATAGTACCTTGAAAGGTCCATCGCTCGAGGGAGAAGTTTGACTTATGCTCTTTGGGGAAGCGGTCTCATGAAGGTGTAGCCACACTAGATCACCAATGTTGAAGACGATGGGTTGCTTGTTGGCGTTGAGCTTGTTTGCTTGGCGCTGTACTTGGCGCCGATGGTGTGCCTTGTATCTTCGCAGCATCTTCTTGATGTAGCTTGCCTGCTCACTTGCATCCATGTTGGTGCGCCTTGGAGAGGAAGTGGTAGAATGTCCAATGGGGACAACGGGTTGAAACCGAGACGACCTCAAGGGGACTTGCAGGTAGTTGAATGTCTTGCACGATTGTAGGCGATTTCGGCGATGGGTAGACATGCTTCCCACTCCTTGATGTTCTTCTTGATCAAGACACGAAGTAGAGTGGATAGTGTGGTTCGTCACCTCCGCTTGGCCGCCGGTTTGAGGATGGTATGCCGAGGAGAACAAGAGCTTGATTCCAGCTTGGCACATAGGGTCTTCCAAAAGTAACTCAAGAACTTGACGCCACGATCGGAGACGATTGTCTTTGGTACGCCATGGAGTCGCAAGATTTCCCTACAAAAGAGATTTGCAACATGTGAAGCATCGCTCATCTTGTTGCAAGGAATGAAATGTGCCATTTTAGAAAATCTATCCACAACAACAAAGACGGAATCCTTGCCATTTTGAGTCCTAGGCAAACCAAGTACAAAATCCATACTAATGTCTTCCCATGGTTGATATGGAATAGGAAGAGGCATGTAAAGACCATGAGATTGAGCTTTAGACTTAGCTTTATGACATGTGTAGCATCGGTTGGTGAAGCGTGAGACGTCATGAACATCTTGGGCCAAAAGTAGTTGTTGGAGAGTGCGGCGAATGTCTTGTCGCGTCCAAAGTGTCCCATGAGGCCGCCCATGAGCCTCTTGCAAAAGGAGCAAACGAAGAGAAGACTCGGAATGCAAAGTTTGTTAGCTCTCATAAGGTAACCATCCTTGATGTAATATTGTTCCCAAGACGATGTGTCAAACACTTAGCATAAGGAGAAGCAAAAGATGGATCATGCTCATACAAGTCTTTTATATGCTCAAAACCAATAACATTCAACTCAAGTTGAGTGACAAGCATGTTTATGCGTGAAAGCGCTGCAAGCAACTACATTTTCTTTACCCTTAATGTACTTGATCACATAAGGAAAAGATTCAATGAATTCACTCCATTTGGCATGACGCTTGTTCAATTTAGTTTGACCTTTGAGGTACTTAAGCGCTTCATGATCGGTATGGATGACAAACTCATGCGGTCTAAGGTAATGTTCCCAAACATGTAGCACACGACTAAAGCATACAATTCTTTGTCATAGATGGATAATTGTTGAGCACCGGAGAGTTTTTCACTAAAATATGCAATGGCTCGCTTTTTCTTGCATTAAAACTCCGCCAATTCCGTACCACTTGCATCACAATGAACCTCAAAAGTTTTGTCAAAATTGGGCAAAGCAAGAATCGGAGCATGAGTAAGCAAAGACTTGAGCTCATCAAAAGCGGTTGATTGCAAAGTTCCCCAAACAAAGGGAGTATTCTTCTTGCTCAAAGCATGCAAAGGAGCGCAATTGTGCTAAAATCTTTCACAAAGCAACGATAGAAACCCGCAAGACCAAGAAAACTTCGACTTGTTGCAAATTGGTGGGTTAGCCAAGTTTTGATTGCTTCAATTTTAGATTCATCAACATGGACACCCTTTGAAGAAACAACAAAACCCAAGAAAACCACTTTGTCGACTCCAAAAGTGCATTTTTCAAATTTGCATAAAGGCTTTCTCATGTAAGAGTTTGCAACACAGATTTTACATGATTGAAGTGCTCTTTCATGGTTTTGCTAAACACAAGAATATCATCAAAGTAAACCACAACAAAGACTCCAATATAAGGACGGCAGCACATGATGCATAAGACGCACAAAAGTACCGGAGCTTCCGAAGACCCATAGGCATCACTAACCACTCATATAAACCAAATTTGGTTTTGAAAGCAGTTTTCCATTCATCACCCTCTTGTATGCGATTTGATAATAGCCACTTTTAAGATCAATTTTGAGAAAAGTTGGCTCCACTAAGTTCATCAAGCATGTCATCTAAGCGAGGAATGGGATGCCTATATCGAACGGTAATAGCATTGATAGGTCTACAATCGAACACAAGCGGAAACTTCCATCGGGCTTAGGCACAAGAATAACCGAACGGCACAAGGGCTTAGGCTTTCACGCATATGACCGTTGTCGATGAGTTGTTGTACTTGCCGCTGAATCTCCTTGGTTTCTTCCGGATTGACTCGGTATGGAGCTTTGTTTGGTAGCGGTGCCCGGGATGAGGTCGATTCGATGCTCAATGCCTCAAGAGGAGGTAGACCCGAGGTAGCTCATCGGGAAAACATCTTGAAATTCCTGCAAAGAGATTGAAACACCAAAGGTAGCTCGTGAATGGTGTTAGTTTTGGTTCTCCATCCTTGCACACAAGGACAAAGTGCATCACACTGATGGGTGCTCACACACTTCTCTCATCTCACTTTTGGTGGCAAATAGAATGAGGTTTTTCTCTAGGCAAGAGTCTCTCAAATTTGGCTTGTGGCTCTCACTCACTTTTGGGTGGATCACTTTCACTCTTTTCTCTATGATGTGTGGCTTGCTTGTCGGCTATCACTTGACTAGGAGACATAGGTCGAGCACATACTCCTTCCCTTTCATCTTGAAGCTATAGTGATTGGTTCGCCCATTGTGGATGACACCACGGTCGAATTGCCATGGTCGACCAAGAAGGAGGTGGCAAACGGTCATTGGGACCACATCACACTCCAAAGTGTCTTCATAAGCACCAATTTTGAAGGAGACTTGGACCGATGCTCGACTCAGATAGTGCCGGAGTCACTTAGCCATTGAACCTTGTAGGGTGTGGGTGCTTCCTCTGACCAATTGTAGCTTGGAGCATAGTTCTTCACTTGCCAAGTTGTGGCAACTACCTCCATCGATGATGACCTTGATGGACCGCCCATTGATGCCGGCTTTGTGTGGAAGATGTGGCATCGCTGGTCTTCTTCTTGTTGATGTTGAAGAGTCAAGACCTTGGAGACAACGAGAGCGGGCTCAATCCTCATCACAAAAGACTTGATCATCTTCATCTTCATTCACTTGCCGGTGCATGGCCACTTGCTCAAGGGCTTCCATTTCCTCTTCACCATAGAGTCATATGTGCCATCGCTGCTGAGGATCATGGTGCGCTTGTTGGTGCATTCAGATGACTTGTGGCTCGGCCGCCGCAAGTGAAACACTTGAAGGAGCTTGTCTTGATGGTCTCATCGGTCGGAGTAGAGGATGAAGCACGCGGCTTGAGGTTGCTTGTAGTAGGAGGAGGACGACTTGAACTTGTCGATGTCTTCTTGTAACTTGATTTGTCGCCGCTTCTTGAAGGAAGCTTGGTTGGTGTAGATGTTGGAGGAGTCGCTGAAGCTTGGTTGTTGGAGAAGTCAGAGGTCTTGGATGAGTACTTGGCGCATTTGAAGTCATCTTGTACTTGGCGCCCGCCTTTGTAGCTTGATGTACGAGCTCAATGAGGGATGAGTATGGTTGGAAGTCGGCGATCTTCTTGATGGGATGATTGAGTCCGCTCAAGAAACGTGCCATAGTTTGCTCATCATCTTCCTTGACATTGGCTCAATCATGGCTATCTCCATCTCCTTGTAGTATTCTTCAACGCTTTTGTTCCTTGCTTGAGTAGTTGGAGTTTCTTGAAGAGGTCGCGTTGTAGTAGGTTGGCACAAAACGTGCTCGCATGACATCCTTCATTTGAGCCCAAGTGGTGATTGAGGTTCACCTCTTGCTTGTCGTCAGCCAATGATTTGTTCCCACCATATGAGCACATAATCTTGGAACTCAAGTGATGCCATAGCGATTTTCTTCGCTTCATCGTAGTTGTGCAAACGGAAGATTTTGTCAACCTTCAATGCCCATGAGAGGTAGTCTTCGGGTCATTGCTTCCATTGAACTTGGGCATGGTGAATTTTAGCTTGTCAGAAGCGCTGTTTTCATTGTGTTGTTGGCGATGTTGATGATGACGCCCTTGACGTGGAATGTACTCGCCTTCATGTTGCTCTTGGCGCGGAGGAAGACCATGATCAACTTGCTCTTGTTGAACTTGATGTTGAGGTGGAGCTTGACGAGCTTGTGGAGGAGCTTGAGGAACTTGATGTTGTACATGAGGTTGGTAGTTCCTCTCTTGGATTTCTTCTCAAGGGCTTCCTCTTGATTGCGCCTGCTCATGATTGCGGTTGGCGAAGGCTCTACTTGATTCTTGAAGGCACGCTATGCCTCAAGAGCTTGCGCTTCACGTTGTTGTTGTTGAAGACGCTTGAGCCTTGGCGCCTTGTTCGCCTTTGGTGACGACGCGTTTTTTCTTCCTCTTGTTGGCGCATTTAAGACGTTGTCGTTTTGGGCTTGAGCAAAGCCTCTTGGTTTGATTGAGGACGAGGAACTTGATCATCAACTTGCTCTTGTGAATGCTTGTCATGTAGCGGGTTGCGAGATGCGTGATTTGGTCTTGGCGCTGCTCGTCAAGAGTGTTCGATGACGGTGTACTTGAGTCGAGAATGTGTCGCCGGAATGTCGACTCGAGCGGCTCCGCCTTGATGATGAAGAAGTGGAATGATGCCGCTTCTCATCAACGCGCGGATCTCGCCCATTCTTGCATCATTCTCTTCCTTGTGAGCCTCGAACTTGTTGTCGGCGTAGTCTCTTGTACGCTGTTCGGAGAGTCGCAAGTCGGTGGCGAGGTTGTCGATGCGGTCGCCATTGCTTGTTGTTCTTGGTGCAACGCCACAGCACCAAAGAGGTGGCTCTTTGTGACGATGAGGACATGTCGCCGCCTTGCTCGATGAAGAGTGGGTTGGTAGAAGAACTTGGCCTATCCATCATTCCAAACAAGATGTGAGTGGTAGAACGGAAAAGAACTTATACCAATGTACCTTTGACCGATGTTGAAAATGAATCAAGTTCACTCAAATGCGGACAATGAAATAGCACTCTTGGTACCGATTCTTGTCGGTTCTCACACCTACACAAATAAAAGCTTATGGTGGAGCTCGTTAGGATGGTGGCACAAAATTTGATGCAATTGTAAGTGAGACTCAATAAAGTTGAAAAGATTCGCAAATTCGCAAATGTAACAAGTAGACCAAGCAAGTAGTGGTACACGGAAACACACACGCAAATAGATAAGTGGGATTGTGCAAACCAAAAGTGAGCCAAAATGTGGAAACCACGAGAATGCTCTTGTTGCACAATACTAGAGAGACGCTAGCACGATTGCACAAAAGGCGGATACGCGAACTTGTGCACAACCTATTAGGCAAAAATGCAACGATCTCTATCCCAAGTATGCTATATGTATGATATTTCGGTGCTATGATCCAAGATGATCGGATATGACAATCTTAATGTTGTATGATGCTATGGTTCTTGCTTATAAGCTCTTTGCTTATCTTTCCTCTTTGCTTAAAAGCTTGGGTGGCTCTTTCACTTTTGAGCTCTTTTCTTATGCAAACTTCACTAACCAAGATAGCAATTGTGTATGCGATGACAACATTGTGACACACAAGTTGATCTCAAGATATGCACCACTATGGTATGATATGTATGCTATGGAGTATGATCACTAAGGTGCACAAGTCACGCTGCCGCAATACTCAATGGCTAGTCTCGATGGGTAAGCAATGCAAAAGTAAGGCTATGTGGTTATCAATGCAATTGCAAGAGATGACAAAGATGTCGCCGAGGTTACCGCCCTTGACAATGATGAGTCCTTGGCGAAGATGAGCGGTGGTGATGTTGACGCCGAACCGCACTCTATATAGCCAAAACACAATAGGACACGGAACCACAACTCAAATTCTCAAAGACCAAAAGCGAAAATGTGGTAGCGGAAAGTGGAGGTGGTATAGCGGATGATGTGGTTTAAGCCCTAGGCAAAGATGCCGATGTTCGGAAAATTTGATGGTGTCAAAAGGTGGTGAAACCAAGGTGAGGACTTTGGGCACGCCGATAGCTTCAAACGAGCCAAAGAACACTCAAATCGGAGTTCGGAGGAAAAGTTATGATGAAAATGGTGAAAGTCGAAGGCTGAATCGCTAGGGCGGTAGTAGTACGCTGAAGCGGTAGTACTCTTGGAACGGGCGGTAGTACCGCCGTGTCGGGATTTTTCGACTATTTAGGCTGAACGGGCTGGCGGTAGTGCCAGACTCAGCGGTAGTACCGCTTAGAGGGCGGTAGTACCGCTTAAGCGGTAGTACCGCTCAAGGGCGGTAGTACCGCCACGCCGGGATTTTCTCGATTGCTCGAACTGTGGCGCGATTTTGGGGCGGAAATGGGCGATTTCGGGTCAAAATTGATGGATTTTGTGGATGGAAAGAGGTGAAACTTGGGGAGATGCTAGATCGACTAAAACAAAGCAAATCCACGGATCAAAATCAACAAAATTTCATCACACTAACAAATCACAAAAAAATTGGGGCTATTTTTGTGGGGATTTTCGAATTAGGACAAAACAACAAAATCAAGCTAGAAAAAGAGGGTAGGGCTCCAATAACGTGATCAACGTGGCTCATGATACCATGATGATGTAGGGCGGAACCCTACGTGGACGATCTTTCATGCTTGGAGAGAATCCTCACGAGGAACACGAAGAACGAGCGGAAGAACACGAGGGAAAACACGGGAGAACGAGAGAGATCACTCAACCGACAAGAAAACGATCACACAAGTGCTAGATTATCGAATGCATAAAGTGATACAAGATTCAAGGACAACAAAGGGTAGGATACAAGGGTAGCCGTTTTCTCCGCGAGGAGGTCTTGATGGGGTCCACCCTAGGAGGGGGTCTTGAATCCGCTTGGGGATCTTCTCCGAGAGGTCCCGATCTCAAGGAGAAGTAGCCAAGTGGATGAGCAAAGGCTCTCACACCAAATATGAGCAAATCCAAAGCTAACCCTAGAAAGGATGAGGGAAGGTCTATTTATAGTCTAGGACCTCCAAGGGGTAAGTTGGGGCGAAAAGAGTACATGGGCCTCGCCCAAACGCTGCACGCAGCAGGGCGGTAGTACTGCTGTTTCATGGCGGTAGTACTGCCAGCAGCGGTAGTACCGCTTGGTGGGCGGTAGTACCGCCTCGACGCCTGCTCGATTCCTGGAGTGTGTCGGGTTTTATGGAAGTAGGTCGGATGGAGAGCGGTAGTACCGCTTGGTTCGGCTCAGCGGTAGTACTGCTTGGCTTGAGCGGTAGTACTACCACATGGGCGGTAGTACTGCTGGCTTGAGCGGTAGTACCGCCCCTCCGACTCGCAGCTCCTTCTCTGCTCTTGGTGTCCATCTTGGGCTGCAGCTTCTCCTAGGTTGGTTCCTTGGTACCTAAGCATGCACAACATTCCAGATTGAGGTAGTAGCCATGTCTCGAGAGGGTCATATGATATTTCACTAAGGAGAGAAGTCACCTCGGTCTCGAGAGCTCGAGCTCGTGCTCTAGTCATGGGTCCTCTTGGCTCTTGATGAGACGGTTGTGGATGCATGGGATGATCGGGATGCTCCGCATCAAGATCCCTTGTCGGAGAAGCCTCCTTGCCGGAGAGCGCCCTTGGCGGAGATTTCTCCTTGGTGGCGAAGGAAGCAAGCAGAATTTCGGGGTGACCTCCGGGCTCTCCGATGAGGCTGGACCTCGTGAGCAGCCTCCAGACCTCCCGATGAGATTGCTCTGCTCCTACATAATTCAACAAACCAGATATCAAGGACGGAGGAGCACCCAAGCACACCTAACCATGAGAAATGAACCAAACACTTACGCTGGGGGCAGGCTGGGGCTGCTCTGCTGAAGGGTCGCCGGATCCGCAAGGGAGTCCTGACGTGCCCCTGCTGCTATAGGGGAGTCATCCGAGACGACAACCACCGGAGTCTTGGCCCTCTTCGACGCCCTCTGAGCTAGCGTCCTGAAGAAGGAGAAAGTTCAGAGTGAAGCCAGTCAGATATAAGAAAAAGCAATAAATGGGAGAATTACAAGTAGCAGCGACAAGATCTTACTCTTCCTCTTCTTCCACGGAACTGAGGGCGGAGAGATCAAACTCCGCTCCGGCGCGACGAATTGGGGGAGAAGATTCCCTCGGACGCTTGGCGGTGGCGGGTGCAGGGGCCGCGACTCCAGAAGACCTCGCGCCTGCCGCCGCGGCGTGAGCGAGGCGCCCACGCAACAAGGTTGCCGCGCGGTGGAGCGGCCGGGCGACGAGGCAGCTGTTGGACCGTGATGCCGCCCGCCACTTCTCCGCCTTGCGGAGGCGCTCTCCTTGGCGGGCAGCGGGCTCCTCCCGCGCAAGCTACTTGACGGCGGAGGAGAGGCGCCCGCAGGCTTGCTCGGCTCATTGTCGGGCTCGGTTTACTCTCCTCAGCGACAAACTCTTCTCGGTCGGCAAGGCTTGCCGCCGCGCCGCCTCTCGCCTCGACAAGGAACTCCAAAATGTCGGCGCAGCAGCCTCTCGCAGCCTCCTCCAACTCAGGCAATGCGCCGCCATCTCCGATCGGTGGTGTCGCGGTGAGCCGCCGCGCTGCCGGGCGCGGATGGGCACTTCAACCAAGTTGTCGAAGAACTGCTGCACGACGCCGCCGACGGGCTCCTCGCTAAGTTGGAACGATTCCATGGGAATCGCACAACGGCATCATCGCTGGATGCTGCTGTTTACGAGTTGTTGCACAAGGGCACGACTCCTCGCAACATGCACCACTCGGGTTATCCGCTTGTGCTTGAACAACTCCCCGCAGCATGCCGCCCAGCTCCGTGGTAGTAAAATTCCAATTCAAACCCGGCGCAGCCTCATAATGTCCGCCGCTCGAATTCCCAAGCAGGCCTCCCTCTCCCGCAAGGGCGCGCGCGCGCGGCGCGAAGAAGTCCGCGCCAACTGCTCCTATGGTAAGCCCCGCTTGCCGGAGTGGCAGAATCCTAGTCACGACAATCGCCAACTTGTCGCCCTCCGCGCCAAGTTGCTCCAGTCGTTGCCGCGCACTATGGGAGTTTGGCGCAGGGCGGTGAAAGGCTGTGGCTCCTCTTCTAAGATCCAGCACCAGTCAGCTCTCCACTCCTCCCACTTGCTACGCAACTCTCCGCCAAGATACTCTTCCTTCTTGCCGATACTAGAGGTCCATGCAATTTGATATAGGGCGGAACCCTATGTGGACGATCTTTCACGTTTGGAGAGAATCCCTACGAGGAACACGAAGAACGAGCGGAAGAACACGAGGAAATCACGGGGAAAACGAGAGAGAGATCACTTAACCGACAAGAAATCAATCACACAAGCGCTAGATCGATGAACACATAGAGTGGCACAAGATTCAAAAACAATAAAGGTAAAGATACAAGAGTAGCCGATCTTCTCCGAGAGGAGGTCTTGATGGGGTCCACCCTAGGAGGGGGTCTTGAATCCGCTTGGGGATCTTCTCCGAAGAGGTCCTGATCTCAAGGAGAAGTAGCCAAGTGGATGAGCAAAGGCTCTCACACCAAATATGAGCAAATCCAAAGCTAACCCTAACTAGGTGATGGAGGGTCCTATTTATAGTCTTAGTGCAAGTGGAAGTCAAACGAAGGGGTACATGGGCTTTAGCTCAAGATCGCATCGGACGTCCGGAAGGCGCTTGACGTCCGGAGGTTCGGAAGGTCCGGCCGTCTCGGAGACGCTCGACGTCCGTAGATTCTTCTCGTCGTCAGAGGTGCGCTTGGTCGTCCGTAGCGGACCGGCCGTCCGGCTTCAGAGGGTCCGGACGTCCGAGGCCGCTTGGTCGTCCGTAGTTCTGCTCGGGAGGTCGAGTCCGGACGTCCGCCAGCTCCGGCCGTCCGTAGGTTTGATTCGGTGGCGATGTTCCGGACGTCCCGAGGGCGCTGGACGCCCGTGTCCGGGAATCGCTTGACGTCCGGAAGGGGCCTGACGCCCATGTCCTGAAGCTTCAGCTGCCTCCTTTCTTCCTCTTCGACATACTTGGGGTCTCGCCGCCTTGGCTCTTGCAAGTAGTAGATCCTGGGTTCGCCTCCATGTATCTGATTACACATAGAGTTTCGAATGAGGTAGTAGCCATGTCTCATGGGTAGAAATAAGAAGTTCGGAGAGGAGCGAAGTTCACCTCATCTTCAATAGCCTTGGCTCGGCTCTTGTCATGGGTCCCGTGGTGTTGAGGGAGATGTAGGCACGTCTGGGGGATGAGTGGGGATGCTCCGATCATCTCCCCCTTGGGAGAGATCCGACCTCGGATCAAAAGTTTCATCCCCATGGAAAGGTGCAAGGTCCTTGACGTTGAAGATATCTCTCGACGCTGTACTTGTCGCGGGTATGTCGATCTTGTAAGTGTTGTCGCTAGAAGCGCATAGCACCTTGAAAGGTCCGGCTGCCCGAGGGAGAAGTTTGACTTATGCTCTTTGGGGAAGCGGTCCATGCGAAGGTGTAGCCACACTAGATCACCAATGTTGAAGACAATGGGTTGTTTGTTGGCGTTGAGCTTGTTTGTTTGGCGCTGTACTTGGCGCCAATTGTGTGCCTTGTATCTTCGCATCTTCTTGATGTAGTTTGCTCGCTCACTTGCATCCATGTTGGTGCGCTTGGAGAGGGAGTGGTAGAATGTCCAATGGGGACAACGGGTTGAAACCGTAGACGACCTCAAGGGGACTTGCCGGTAGTAGAATGTCTTGCACGATTGTAGGCGATTTCGGCGATGGGTAGACATGCTTCCCATTCCTTGATGTTCTTCTTGATCAAGACACGAAGTAGAGTGGATAGTGTGGGTTTGTCACCTCCGCTTGGCCGCCGGTTTGAGGATGGTATGCCGAGGAGAACAAGAGCTTGATTCCAGCTTGGCACATAGGGTCTTCCAAAAGTAACTCAAGAACTTGACGTCCACGATCGGAGACGATTGTCTTTGGTACGCCATGGAGTCGCAAGATTTCCTACAAAAGAGATTTGCAACATGTGAAGCATCGCTCATCTTGTTGCAAGGAATGAAATGTGCCATTTTAGAAAATCTATCCACAACAACAAAGACGGAATCCTTGCCATTTTGAGTCCTAGGTAAACCAAGTACAAAATCCATACTAATGTCTTCCCATGGTTGATATGGAATAGGAAGAGGCATGTAAAGACCATGAGATTGAGCTTTAGACTTAGCTTTGCACATGTGTAGCATCGGTTGGTGAAGCGTGAGACGTCATGAACATCTTGGGCCAAAAGTAGTTGTTGGAGAGTGCGCTAATGTCTTGTCGCGTCCAAAGTGTCCCATGAGGCCGCCTCCATGAGCCTCTTCCAAAAGGAGCAAACGAAGAGAAGACTCGGAATGCAAAGTTTGTTAGCTCTCATAAGGTAACCATCCTTGATGTAATATTGTTCCCAAGACGATGCGCCAAACACTTAGCATAAGGAGAAGCAAAAGATGGATCATGCTCATACAAGTCTTTTATATGCTCAAACCCAATAAAATTCAACTCAAGTTGAGTGACAAGCATGTTTATGCGTGAGAGCTGTCGGCAACTACATTTTCTTTACCCTTAATGTACTTGATCACATAAGGAAAAGATTCAATGAATTCACCCATTTGGCATGACGCTTGTTCAATTTAGTTTGACCTTTGAGGTACTTAAGCGCTTTCATGATCGGTATGGATGACAAACTCATGCGGTCTAAGGTAATGTTCCCAAACATGTAGCACACGCACTAAAGCATACAATTCTTTGTCATAGATGGATAATTGTTGAGCACCGGAGAGTTTTTCACTAAAATATGCAATGGCTCGCTTTTCTTGCATCAAAACTCCGCCAATTCCGCACCACTTGCATCACAATGAACCTCAAAAGTTTTGTCAAAATTGGGCAAAGCAAGAATCGGAGCATGAGTAAGCAAAGACTTGAGCTCATCAAAAGCGGTTGATTGCAAAGTTCCCCAAACAAAGGGAGTATTCTTCTTGCTCAAAGCATGCAAAGGAGCGGCAATTGTGCTAAAATCTTCACAAAGCGACGATAGAAACCCGCAAGACCAAGAAAACTTCGACTTGTTGCAAATTGGTGGGTTAGCCAAGTTTTGATTGCTTGAATTTTAGATTCATCAACATGGAAACCCTTTGAAGAAACAACAAAACCCAAGAAAACCACTTTGTCGACTCCAAAAGTGCATTTTTCAAATTTGCATAAAGGCTTTCCTTGTAAGAGTTTGCAACACAGATTTTACATGATTGAAGTGCTCTTTCATGGTTTTGCTAAACACAAGAATATCATCAAAGTAAACCACAACAAAGACTCCAATATAAGGATGAAGCACATGATGCATAAGACGACAAAAGTACCGGAGCTTCCGAAAGACCCATAGGCATCACTAACCACTCATATAAACCAAATTTGGTTTTGAAAGCAGTTTTCCATTCATCACCCTCTTGTATGCGATTTGATAATAGCCACTTTTAAGATCAATTTTGAGAAAAGTTGGCTCCACTAAGTTCATCAAGCATGTCATCTAATCGAGGAATGGGATGCCTATATCGAACGGTAATAGCATTGATAGGTCTACAATCGAACACAAGCGAAACTTCCATCGGGCTTAGGCACAAGAATAACCGAACGGCACAAGGGCTTAGGCTTTCACGCATATGACCGTTGTCGATGAGTTGTTGTACTTGCCGCTGAATCTCCTTGGTTTCTTCCGATTGACTCGGTATGGAGCTTTGTTTGGTAGCGGCGCCCGGGATGAGGTCGATTCGATGCTCAATGCCTCAAGAGGAGGTAGACCCGAGGTAGCTCATCGGGAAAACATCTTGAAATTCCTGCAAAAGAGATTGAAACACCAAAGGTAGCTCGTGAATGGTGTTAGTTTTGGTTCTCCATCCTTGCACACAAGGACAAAGTGCATCACACCCGATGGGTGCTCACACACTTCTCTCATCTCACTTTTGGTGGCAAATAGAATGAGGTTTTTCTCTAGGCTAAGAGGCGCCAAATTTGGCTTGTGGCTCTCACTCACTTTTGGGTGGATCACTTTCACTCTTTTTCTCTATGATGTGTGGCTTGCTTGTCGGCTATCACTTGACTAGGAGACATAGGTCGAGCACATACTCCTTCCCTTTCATCTTGAAGCTATAGTGATTGGTTCGCCCATTGTAGATGACACCACGGTCGAATTGCCATGGTCGACCAAGAAGGAGGTGGCAAACGGTCATTGGGACCACATCACACTCCAAAGTGTCTTCATAAGCACCAATTTTGAAGGAGACTTGGACCGATGCTCGACTCAGATAGTGTCGGAGTCACTTAGCCATTGAACCTTGTAGGGTGTGGGTGCTTCCTCTTGACCAATTGTAGCTTGGAGCATAGTTCTTCACTTGCCAAGTTGTGGCAACTACCTCCATCGATGATGACCTTGATGGACCGCCCATTGATGCCGGCTTTTGTGTGGAAGATGTGGCATCGCTGGTCTTCTTCTTGTTGATGTTGAAGAGTCAAGACCTTGGAGACAACGAGAGGGGCTCAATCCTCATCACAAAAGACTTGATCATCTTCATCTTCATTCACTTGCCGTGCATGGCCACTTGCTCAAGGGCTTCCATTTCCTCTTCACTCATAGAGTCATATGTGCCATCGCTCGCTGAGGATCATGGTGCGCTTGTTGGTGCATTCAGATGACTTGTGGCTCGGCCGCCGCAAGTGAAACACTTGAAGGAGCTTGTCTTGATGGTCTCATCGATCGGAGTAGAGGATGAAGCACGCGCTTGAGGTTGCTTGTAGTAGGAGGAGGACGACTTGAACTTGTCGATGTCTTCTTGTAACTTGACTTGTCGCTGCTTTCTTGAAGGAAGCTTGGTTGGTGTAGATGTTGGAGGAGTCGTTGAAGCTTGGTTGTTGGAGAAGTCAGAGGTCTTGGATGAGTACTTGGCGATTTGAAGTCATCTTGTACTTGGCGCCCGCCTTTGTAGCTTGATGTACGAGCTCAATGAGGGATGAGTATGGTTGGAAGTCGGCGATCTTCTTGATGGGATGATTGAGTCCGCTCAAGAAACGTGCCATAGTTTGCTCATCATCTTCCTTGACATTGGCTCAATCATGGCTATCTCCATCTCCTTGTAGTATTCTTCAACGCTTTTGTTCCTTGCTTGAGTAGTTGGAGTTTCTTGAAGAGGTCGCGTTGTAGTAGGTTGGCACAAAACGTGCTCGCATGACATCCTTCATTTGAGCCCAAGTGGTGATTGGGGTTCACCTCTTGCTTGTCGTCAGCCAATGATTTGTTCCCACCATATGAGCACGTAGTCTTGGAACTCAAGTGATGCCATAGCGATTTTCTTCGCTTCATCGTAGTTGTGCAACCGAAGATTTTGTCAACCTTCAATGCCCATGAGAGGTAGTCTTCGGGTCATTGCTTCCATTGAACTTGGGCATGGTGAATTTTAGCTTGTCAGAAGCGTTGCTTTTCATTGTGTTGTTGGCGATGTTGATGATGACGCCCTTGACGTGGAATGTACTCGCCTTCATGTTGCTCTTGGCGCGAGGAAGACCATGATCAACTTGCTCTTGTTGAACTTGATGTTGAGGTGGAGCTTGACGAGCTTGTGGAGGGGCTTGAGGAACTTGACGCTGCACATGAGGTTGGTAGTTCCTCTCTTGGATTTCTTCTCAAGGGCTTCCTCTTGATTGCGCCGCTCATGATTGCGATTGGCGAAGGCTCTACTTGATTCTTGAAGTGCACGCTATGCCTCAAGAGCTTGCGCTCACGTTGTTGTTGTTGAAGACGCTTGAGCCTTGGCGCCTTGTTCGCCTTGGTGACGACGCGTTTTTCTTCCTCTTGTTGGCGCATTTAAGACGTTGTCGTTTTGGGCTTGAGCAAAAGCCTCTTGGTTTGATTGAGGACGAGGAACTTGATCATCAACTTGCTCTTGTGAATGCTTGTCATGTAGCGGTTGCGAGATGCATGACGGTCTTGGCGCTGCTCGTCAAGAGTGTTCGATGACGGTGTACTTGAGTCGAGAAGGTGTCGCCGAATGTCGACTCGAGCGGCTCCGCCTTGATGATGAAGAAGTGGAATGATGCCGTGTTCTCATCAACGCGCGGATCTCGCCCATTCTTGCATCATTCTCTTGCTTGTGAGCCTCGAACTTGTTGTCGGCGTAGTCTCTTGTACGCTGTTCGGAGAGTCGCAAGTCGGTGGCGAGGTTGTCGGCGCGGTCGCCATTGCTTGTTGTTCTTGGTGCAACGCTCACAGTGCACCAAAGAGGTGGCTCTTGGTGACGATGAGGACATGTCGCCGCCTTGCTCGATGAAGAGTGGGTTGGTAGAAGAACTTGGCCTATCCATCATTCCAAACAAGATGTGAGTGGTAGAACGGAAAAGAACTTATACCAATGTACCTTTGACCGATGTTGAAAATGAATCAAGTTCACTCAAATGCGGACAATGAAACAGCACTCTTGGTACCGATTCTTGTCGGTTCTCACACCTACACAAATAAAAGCTTATGGTGGAGCTCGTTAGGATGGTGGCACAAAATTTGTTGCAATTGTAAGTGAGACTCAATAAAGTTGAAAAGATTCGCAAATTCGCAAATGTAACAAGTAGACCAAGCAAGTAGTGGTACACGGAAACACACACGCAAATAGATAAGTGGGATTGTGCCAACCAAAAGTGAGCCAAAATGTGGAAACCACGAGAATGCTCTTGTTGCACAATACTAGAGAGACGCTAGCACGATTGCACAATAGGCGGATACGCTAACTTGTGCACAACCTATTCGGAAAAATGCAACGATCTCTATCCCAAGTATGCTATATGTATGATATTTCGTGCTATGATCCAAGATGATCGGATATGACAATCTTAATGTTGTATGATGCTATGGTTCTTGCTTATAAGCTCTTTGCTTATCTTTCCTCTTTGCTTAAAAGCTTGGGTGGCTCTTTCCTTTGAGCTCTTTTCTTATGCAAACTTCATGAACCAAGATAGCAATTGTGTATGCTATGACAACATTGTGACACACAAGTTGATCTCAAGATATGCACCACTTTGGTATGCTATGTATGCTATGGAGTATGATCACTAAGGTGCACAAGTCACGCTGTCGGCAATACTCAATGGCTAGTCTCGATGGGTAAGCAACGCAAAAGTAAGGCTATGTGGTTATCAATGCAATTGCGAAGATGACAAAGATGTCGCCGAGGTTACCGCCCTGACGATGATAAGTCCTTGGCGAAGATGAGTGGTGGTGATGTTGACGCCGAACCGCACTCTATATAGCCAAACACAATAGGACACGAGAACCACAACTCAAATTCTCAAAGACCAAAAGCAAAAATGTAGCGGAAAGTGGAGGTGGTATAGCGGATGATGTGGTTTAAGCCCTAGGCAAAGATGCCGATGTTCGGAAAATTTTATGGTGTCAAAAGGTGGTGAAACCAAGGTGAGGACCTCGGCACGCCGATAGCTTCAAACGAGCCAAAGAACACTCAAATCGGAGTTCGGAGTGAAAAGTTACGATGAAAATGGTGAAAGTTGAAGGCTGAATCGCCAGGGCGGTAGTACTGCTGGGAGGGCGGTAGTATCGCTGAAGCGGTAGTACCGCTTGAACGGGCGGTAGTACCGCCGTGTCGGGATTTTTCACTATTTAGGCTGAACGGGGCTGGCGGTAGTGCCGTGCTCAGCGGTAGTACCGCTTAGGAGGGCGGTAGTACCGCTCTAAGCGGTAGTACCGCTTAGGAGGGCGGTAGTACCGCCGTGTCGGGATTTTCTCGATTGTTCTAACGGTTGCGCGATTTTGGGGCGGAAATGGGTGATTTCGGGTCAAAATTGATGGATTTTGTGGATGGAAAGAGGTGAAACTTGGGGAGATGCTAGATCGACTCGAAACCAAGCAAATCCACGGATCAAAATCAACAAAATTTCATCACACTAACAAATCACAAAAAAAATTGGGGCTATTTTTGTGGGGAATTTTTGGAATTAGGACAAAAACAACAAAATCAAGCTAGAAAAAGAGGGGTAGGGGCTCCAATAACGTGATCAACGTGGCTCATGATACCATGATGATGTAGGGCGGAACCCTATGTAGACGATCTTTCACGTTTGGAGAGAATCCCTACGAGGAACACGAAGAACGAGCGGAAGGACACGAGGGAAAACACGGGGAGAACGAGAGAGAGAGATCACTCAACCGACAAGAAAACAATCACACAAGTGCTAGATTATCAAACACATAGAGTGGCACAAGATTCAAGGACAACAAAGGGTAGGATACAAGGGTAGCCGTTCTTCTCCGAGAGGAGGTCTTGAGTGGTCCACCCTAGGAGGGGGTCTTGAATCCGCTTGGGGATCTTCTCCAGAGAGGTCCTGATCTCAAGGAGAAGTAGCCAAGTGGATGAGCAAAGGCTCTCACACCAAATATGAGCAAATCCAAAGCTAACCCTAGAAAGGATGAGGGAAGGTCTATTTATAGTCTAGGACCTCCAAGGGGTAAGTTGGGGCGAAAGAGTACATGGGCCTCGCCCGACACGCTGACGCAGTGTGGCGGTAGTACTGCTGTTTCATGGCGGTAGTACCGCTTACAGCGGTAGTACCGCTTGGTGGGCGGTAGTACCGCTCTGACGCCATTCGATTCCTGGAGTGTGTCGGGTTTTGCGGAAGTAGGCCGGATGGAGAGCGGTAGTACCGCTTGGCTCGGCTCAGCGGTAGTACCACTTGGCTTGAGCGGTAGTACCGCTCCCTCTGGACTCTGCAGCTCCTCTTCTTGCTCTTGGTGTCCATCTTGGGCTGCAGCTTCTCCTAGGTTGGTTCCTTGGTACCTAAGCATGCACAACATTCCGGATTGAGGTAGTAGCCATGTCTCGAGAGGGTCATATGATATTTCACTAAGGAGAGAAGTCACCTCGGTCTCGAGAGCTCGGGCTCGTGCTCTAGTCATGGGTCCTCTTGGCTCTTGATGAGACGGTTGTGGCTGCATGGGGATGATCGTGGGATGCTCCGCATCAGGATGCCTATATCGAACGGTAATAGCATTGATAGGTCTACAATCGGAACACAAACGGAAACTTCCATCGGGCTTAGGCACAAGAATAACCGGAACGACACAAGGGCTTAGGCTTTCACGTACATGACCGTTGTCGATGAGTTGTTGTACTTGCCGTTGAATCTCCTTGGATTCTTCCGGATTGACTCGGTATGGAGCTTTGTTTGGTAGAGGCGCCCGGGATGAGGCCGATTCTATGCTCAATGCCTCAAGAGGAGGTAGATCCGAGGTAGCTCATCGGAAAAACATCTTGGAATTCCTGCAAAGAGATTGAAACACCAAAGGTAGCTCGTGAATGGTGTTAGTTTTTGGTTCCCATCCTTGCACACAAGGACAAAGTGCATCACGGTAGATGGGTTCTCACACACTTCTCTCATCTCACTTTTGGTGGCAAATAGAATGAGGTTTTTCTCTCTAGGCTAAGAGTCGCTCAAATTTGGCTTGTGGCTCTCACTCACTTTTTGGTGGATCGCTTTCACTCTTTTTCTCTATGATGGGTGGCTTGTTTGTCGGCTATCACATGACTAGGAGACATAGGTCGAGCACATATTCTTTCCCTTCATCTTGAAGCTATAGTGATTGGTGCGCCCATTGTGGATGACACCACGGTCGAATTGCCATGGTCGACCAAGAAGTAGGTGGCAAACGGTCATTGGGACCACATCACATTCCAAAGTGTCTTCACAAGACCAATTTTGAAGGAGACTTGGACCGTATGCTCGACTCAGATAGTGCCGAGTCACTTAGCCATTGAACCTTGTAAGGGTGTGGGTGCTTCCTCTTGACCAATTGTAGCTTGGAGCATAGTTCTTCACTTGCCAAGTTGTGGCAACTACCTCCATCGATGATGACCTTGATGGACCGGCCCATTGATGCCGGCTTTTGTGTGGAAGATGTGGCATCGCTGGTCTTCTTCTTGTTGATGTTGAAGGGTCAAGACTTTGGAAACAACGAGAGCGGGCTCAATCCTCATCACAAAAGACTTGATCGCCTTCATCTTCATTTACTTGCCGGTGCATGGCCACTTGCTCAAGAGCTTCCATTTCCTCTTCACTCATGGAGTCATATGTGCCATCGCCGTTGAGGATCATGGTGCGCTTGTTGGTGCATTCAGATGACTTGTGGCCTCGGCCGCCGCAAGTGAAACACTTTAAGGAGCTTGTCTTAATGGTCTCATCGGTCGGAGTAGAGGATGAAGCACGCGGCTTGAGGTTGTTTGTAGAAGGAGGAGGACGACTTGAACTTGTCGAAGTTTTCTTGTAACTTGACTTGTCGCTGCTTCGTGAATAAGGCTTGGTCGATGTGGAAGTTGGAGGAGTCGTTGAAGCTTGGTTGTTGGATGGACCGTAGGTCTTGGATGAGTATTTGGCGATTTGAAGTCATCTTGCACTTGGCGCCCGCCTTTGTAGCTTGATGCACGAGCTCAATGAGGGATGTATATGGTTGGAAGTCGGCGATCTTCTTAATGGGATGATTGAGTCCATTCAAGAAACGTGCCATAGTTTGCTCATCATCTTCTTTGACATTGGCTCAATCATGGCTATCTCCATTTCCTTGTAGTATTCTTCAACGCTTTTGTTCCTTGCTTGAGTAGTTGGAGTTTCTTGAAGAGGTCGCGATTGTAGTATGTTGGTACAAAACGTGCTCGCATGACATCCTTCATTTGAGCCCAAGTGGTGATTGAGGTTCACCTCTTGCTTGTCGTCAGCCAATGATTTGTTCCCACCATATGTGCACATAATCTTGGAACTCAAGTGATGCCATAGCGATTTTCTTCGCTTCATCGTAGTTGTGCAAACGGAAGATTTTGTCAACCTTCAATGCCCATGAGAGGTAGTCTTCGGGGTCATTGCTTCCGTTGAACTTGGGCATGGTGAATTTTAGCTTGTCGAAGCGTTGTTTTTCATTGTATTGTTGACGATGTTGATGATGACGCCCTTGACGTGGATGTACTCGCCTTCATGTTGCTCTTGGCGCGGAGGAAGACCATGATCAACTTGCTCTTGTTGAATTTGAGGTTGAGGTGGAGCTTGACGGCTTGTGGAGGAGCTTGAGGAGCTTGACGGTGTACATGAGGTTGGTAGTTCCTCTCTTGTATTTCTTCTCAAGGGCTTCCTTCTTGATTGCGCCGCTCATGATTGCGGTTGGCGACGGCTTTCCTTGATTCTTGAAGGGCACGTTATGCCTCAAGAGCTTGCGCTTCACGTTGTTGTTGTTGACGACTTTGAGCATTGGCGCCTTGTTCGCCTTGGTGACGACGCGCTCTTTCTTCCTCTTGTTGGCGCATTTAAGACGTTGCTGCTTCTTGAGCTTGAGCAAAAGCCTCTTGGTTTGATTGAGGACGAGGAACTTGATCATCAACTTGCTCTTGTGAGTGATTTTCATGTAGCGGGTTGCGAGATGCATGACGTTCTTGGCGTATGCTCGTCAAGAGAGTTCGATGACGGAGTACTTGAGTCGAGAAGGTGTCGCCGGAGTGTCTACTCGAGCGGCTCCGCCTTGATGATGAAGAAGTGGAATGATGCCGGTTTCTCATCAACTTGCGGATCTCGCCCATTCTTGCATCATTCTCTTGCTTGTGCGCCTCGAACTTGTTGTCGGCGTAGTCTCTTGTACGTTGCTCGGAGAGTCGCAAGTCGGTGGCGAGGTTGTCGATCGCGGTCGCCATTGCTTGTTGTTCTTGGTGCAACGCCACAGCAATCAAGAGGTGGCTTTTGGTGACGATGAGGACATGTCGCCGCCTTGCTCGATGAAGAGTGGGTTGGTAGAAGAACTTGGCCTATCCATCATTCCAAGCAAGATGTGAGTGGTAGAACGGAAAAGAACTTATACCAATGTACCTTTGACCGATATTGAAAATGAATCAAGTTCACTCAAATGCGGACAATGAAATAGCACTCTTGGTACCGATTCTTGTCGGTTCTCACACCTACACAAATAGAAGCTTATGGTGGAGCTCGGTTAGGATGGTGGCACAAAATTTAATGCAATTGTAAGTGAGACTCAATAAAGTTGGAAATGATTCACAAATTTGCAAATGCAACAAGTAGACCAATAGCAAAATATGGTACACGGAAACATACGCGCAAACAGATAGTATGGGGTTATGCAACCAAGGATGAGGCAAAATGTGGAATACACCAAGATGCTCTTGTTGCACAACACTAGAGAGACGCTAGCACGATTGCACAATAGGCGGATACGAACTTGTGCACAACCTACTAAGCAAAAATGCAACGACTTCTATCCCAAGTATGCTATATGTATGGTGTGTCGATGAGTTGATCCAAGATGATCAAGTATGACAAACTTAATGTTTGATGATGCTATGGTTCTTGCTCATAAGCTCTTTGCTTATCTTTCTCTCTCGTGCTTAAAAGCTTGATTGGCTCTTTCTCTTTGAGCTCTTTTCTCCAAGAAATTCAGTTTGGTCAGGGTTTTACGGACGTCCAGTAAACTTACCGTCGTCGGACAGCGCCGGACGTCCCGCCTTGTCCGGATGTCCGAGCTCGGCAAAATCGGGCTCGGAGAGGAACTGCAAAATTTCCGGGGAAGAAGATGATTGTGAGGTCGAAATCGAGGGGTTTGGAAGATGGGAAAGGTTGGGGAGGGTGGGGAAAGCTAGATCCACAAGTAGCAACTCAAATCCATGGACCAAATGATGAGGACATCAATACCATTGTTACACCCACAGCCCCTCACTTTACATACCGCTTACTAGAGTACGCCAATTGAATTATCTACTGTTCTAATGTTCATGAGAATATGATGCTGCCTAAATTGGATACATTTGTTTTGCTTACAAATGAAGGCCCTACCTTGGACAAGAAAGATGAACCTTGAGCAAGGTCAAGCATGGAGATGTTGGCATGCGCAAGGGGAACAAGAACGGAGTTACAAGTGATGATTCCAGGACTTTGAAGCCACCCTAATGAGTGCATGAGGCCTTGGACGAAATATACAAGATGCCACTTCATAATATTCGTCCATAGGCTATTCTAGGTGCTGCGTCACCTTATTATTGGTCCAGGCCCATGTAATTTCGAAATACTTAAGTATAGGCTGTTTTAGAGTCCGTATGTGGGGAAACAAGAGTTAGGGTTGATTTCGACCCTCCACCAAGGGCCACGAAATTCCTCCTCTTCCTCCATATATACAGCCCTTAGGGCACCGCTTAGACCTTGGGTTTTGTTTAGATTAAAAGTTCGCCATAGCTGCAACTTCGCAGCATTTCGCTTGTGTTCAACGACTGCATAAAGGCGCCACGTAACCCCACCTTGATCAATAAAGCTTTCATCTTATATTCGCAATATCCAGATTGCAATCTCAGTTTCTTGCTTGTTCTTCGCTTGCTCGCAGGAAACAGACCCTCGTGGTCGTTGATCGTGTTCGCGTGGTCAATAACCTCTCGGCGTTGGTTTAGCGATTGCTAGGCGCGACGCCCTCGCACGTCAGTAGTCGGATCGTCAAAGTCGACTTCCTCCAAAGCGAAAACCACATCTCATCGAAAGACGGACACCTTTGCCTCTATCAAGTGGTATCAGATTTCCAGGTTGCTCGGTGAGATTTTCCAGTTTTTCGTAGTTTAGATCGAGTCTGTTCTTCATACCTATTGTCCACGAAAAAGCCACAAAAAAATTAGGTTAGTTCATCATATCCGAACCAATCTGAGCCTTTGCATAATCTTTTTAGGGTTTTGCTTTGTTGAATTTGCGGTTGCATCGCCGTGTCAAGTTGCTGGTCTTAGAGTCTAGTCTTTAGAGTTTCGAAGTTCGGTCATAAGTTGTCACGCCGCCGCCGCACCATCATCATCGCCTTGCCATCTACCACCATTGCTTATCCGCCACCGCCTCAATCCGTATCCATATACCACCACCAATCCGTATCCATATACCACCACCGCTACCATATACCACCACCGCTGTCATATACCACCACCATATATCCACCACCAATCCGAGTTCCTTGCATATTAGGTTTGTTTTCGAGATCCATCTAGTTTCCGATTCGTGTTTTCCTTGCCGGAGTAGGTTTCGAAAAAAAAAAAAGAGTCTGGAAACCACCCTCCGTTTAGGCCCAAAATTTTCCAAAAACGCACTTGTCAAAAAAATTTTCCGCTATCCTATTTTTAGGTGTTTCTAAGTGGATTGAGACAACGCCATTATAGAAAGTTTTTTGACCTGCTTCAGCTTTTGGGTCCGGCAAATAAAAAAAAAAAAATTTGGTCGAAAAATTTCGTGCCCATCCTGTCAGGCTTGACCTGGAAGAGTTTTGAGACACTCGCCATTATAGTGATTTTTCGCAAAAAAAAGAGCAGCGCAAAAAAAAAAAAAAAAGCGCAAAAAAAAAAAAAAAAAAAAAAAAAAAAATTCCAGAGTGTGCTTTTCCGTTGTTTCCGCAGCGCCGTGATTTTGTTAGTGTTCTAGGCTCGCCTCTAGCACGGTTCAGCCTAGGACCAGCACAAGACTGCAAGCTGAGCGCTTATTCAACTTTGCATCTCTGAATTGATTATTGCTGACCCTTTTTGCTACCATATTATAAGCCTTCCCAGCTCCACATACATCTACATCGTGAGCTTGACTCTCCCCGTAATCGCTTCTATCCAAGCTTTGAGAGTTTTGACTACATCGGTTGCCGATCACCGCCGCTGCTGGGTAAGAACTGGTAAGAATTTGAGATTTGCTTGACGGATTTGTGACTGTCCACCACACCACCTCCACCACTTCCTAGTAGTCTGTCGAATCATATTCTTGTGTGTTTCTATTGCTGCTAACCATGGCAGGATTACAAGCCGATGAGACTGACTGGGAGAACATGACAAACAAAGCGCTACATGATAAGTTTCAACAAATGATGAGTGGGCAGGTTGATAGAGGCGAGGGTGTCCCGATCTTTCGATGAGATGATAACTATCGATTTGATGGAGACGACTTTGACGATCCGACTACAAACGTGCACGACGTTGCGCCTTAGCAATCGCTAAACCAACTCCGAGAGGTTATTGACCACGCTGGAGCACGATCAACCTGACCACGAAGGTCTATTCCTGCAAGCAATCGAAGAACAAGCAAGAATATGATAAAGCAATCTGAATATTGCGAATATATATGAAGTATTGATAATGGTGGGGATCCGTAAGCGGTCTTGGTCTGGTCGTTGGACACAAACAAAGTACACGGTTGCAATGGCTAACTTTAACTAAACAAATCCCAAGGAAAAACTACTAGATGGATCTACTTATATAGGAGCAAGGTGGCGGCCAAGGAGGTGGAGGACGTCCCAAGGCAGCCTAAAACTAACCCTAGGTCGTACAAGGCCAATGGGCCCAAGCGGAGGTGACGAACACCTTTGGACTTGTAGTTTGACTCGGATTCTGCTGCAGCATCAGATTGTTTCGTCTATAACTCAACGCCCGGACGGATTTTAAGGTGATTCCAATTGGGTTGGAAAATGCACGAAATCTATTTTCCAACAAAAAAGAATCAACCAATTTGGAGTCCGTATGAAAAGTTATAGACGTTTTGAGTCAGGTATGTCTGTGCAGTCCGAATCTGAGTCCGAACGTGAGAGACTTGGACTCTATCTTCTCTTGGGCCAAAAGTGACGTGAGAGAACTTTTGAACAGCAGGTAAACATCTCTTTCTCCCTTATCTTCATATGTGGATTGTACAAATGTCCCATACACCTGCAATTAGACATGGCACAAAAGTTTGTGAAGTATTTTGTCCTGGATAACATAAATATATTATTGAATAGTTTGCACTAGAAATCACCTGAGAAATATGCATGTATGCAATATTTTGGTCTCATCCAAGGTAGTCATGTCCTCATCATCCTCCCTTTTTGAAAACAAAGCCGCCCTCGGCTGCTTAATCTGAAATGTGGCTAACAAAAGAGACAAGGTGTACATGTTGTATATGTATACGCCATCCATTTTACTTCCCTTGATTTTTGCATATATGACACATGAATAGATGAGTAACTTGCATAGTTCATAAAATCTAAAGCCAACAAATTAGCACAAGAACTAGAAGGCTTGAAAATACTGCAACTCAGTTTGCACATATAAGTGAAGCTCTTATTTATTTCAAGAGATTGACAATGTTCATCATTAAACCATCCCAACATTGGTGAATAAACCTTATTTGAATCAAATTTACATGCTACAACATGCTTAGATAAGCAAACATGCAATGAGTCATTCGACACAGAATCATCACCAAGATTAGAGGTCGATTAAAATGATTAAACATTGATTCTTTTGCATCAATAGTTAATTCAATGGGTGCTCTCAAAATTGTTGGTATTTCAGTTGTTTGATCACATGGCAAAGTCAAATTATCAATATAATCCTCTAAAATAGGTGGTGTGATCAAAGTAGTGGGTAGCTCAACACATGATGTATTCAAGTTAACTAGGCATGCATCATTCTCATGTAAAAGTGGAAAATCTGTACCTTTGTCATTACCTCTTATAGTCAACTCAGATGATGCAGCACTCTCGATGGTGATGTGTCACATGGTGGAGATGATGTAGTCCTCGCAACAACGGATGTGGTTGTCATAGTACGCCTAGTAGTTGAATAAACATCTGTATCAACAGTTGAATGTGCACCGTGCGCTTGTTCTCCTTGTGGGCAACACGTCGCTTTTATTTCCTGTTCAGCTTTGCAAGCAAGACGAAACAAATGGTCCATAGGATAACACTCTTCATGAATTAGTATCTCCTGAATATTATGGTTTAATCCTCCCAAAATCTATCCATAAAATCTTCTTCACTTTCTTCTAAAATGAGTGCAACAAGGTAGTTTGTAAATCATCATAATATTTTGTTACGTGTCACTACCTTGTTTTAAATGTTCCAGTTTTTAATCATGCCACGAGTATAATAAACATCGATTTAATCTATCTCTCATGACATGTTTTAAATCATCCCAAGTATTAGGTACATAATCAGGGTGTAACCGACAATATTCACTCCACCAAACTAGAGCATAACCAGTGAAAGAACCAACCGCAACCATAACTTTTTACGCTCATCAAAATTATGGGAAGCAAATATATTATTTATGTCTAACTCCCATTCAATATATAAAGGAGGTCTAAAACAGCCATTAAATGGTGGTATAGAAACATGAACCTGATCATGTGCATTTGGATGTTTGTGCACCTCTCGTGACGGTTGTGGTATTTGCATAGGTGGTGGCATGTCTCCGCGATCGACAAAGCCCATGAATTGACTCGATCCTGTCATGATTAGTAGAACAAGAAACAAAATCCAAAAATAATGTTCCTATAACTACTAGGATGTGGTGGTAAAACGCCACAAGAAAGCAAATATCAATGTCTTACAAGTTCTTACCATGCAGCAAAGCGGTGATCGGCAACCAGCGTGTCAAGTAACTCCAATATTGAGTAAAGCGATTGCTGGGGAGCGACGATACACGTGTAGAAATATGTGGAGCTGGGTTGGCTATATATGGTAGCAAAAGATTAGCAATAATCAATTCAAAGATGCAATGTTGAATAAACGCCAACGACGGTATCTGTGCTGGTCCTAGGCTAGACCGACTAGAGACGCGAGCCTAGAACACTAATGAGGTCACGGCATAGCACAACTAGCATCAATGAAGGATACTAAGTAGCTCTTGACAGCAAGATATAAGTGAAGATCACAACGGCAGTGAAGATAATGATGAAAACAACTGCCAAGCAGGACATACAACAACTCTCTCTCCAACTTTCCTCTTGAAAAGTTTGAGCCAATTTTCTGATAAATTCTTTCAAAGAATGCTACTAACTCAAGCTTTCCAATGCAAAAAGAATCACTCAATTCCGAGTTGATATGAGGAGTCAAAGAATTCTAAAACTGGCCTGAAAAATTGGAACAAGCTGTGTTCACGAACTTCAGAGGGCAAAACACCTATTTAGAAGCCGATTTTGAGGTGTCAAATATTGAACTAGCTTCTGCAACTATTTAGATGCGCCTCGTCTCTAGCTTTAATTTGAGTACTCACGAGTCAAAACGGACTTCAGATGAGGAAGATACACCTGTTTTACTGAACAGTGCAAAAACAGATTCCAATCCGAATTCAGGTACGAGATTGATTCTAGATAGATCCGGTTTTTTTTTTTTTTTTTTTTTTCACGCTTTTTTTTTTTTTTTTTTTTTTTTTTTTTTCTTTCTTTTTTTTTTTTTTTTCTATCTTTTTTTCCCTCTTTCCAAGACAAACTGGATAAGATGCAGATTGATCAAAGCGAAGATGTGAATGACCTCAACTATGATTATGACAATGAACAGTGCGTAGCACGTGATGGAAATTAATGGATGGGATGGTGGACAGCGGAAGGGATAATGATGCAGCGGCGTGACTAATGTGAACAGAACTCAAACTCTAAAGGAACAAGACACTAAGACCAGCAACTCGACACGACGATGCAACCGATAATTCAATAATGCAAACAATGAAAAGAAAATTGCAAAGGCTCAGACTGGCTTGGACAAAGGATGAATAGATCTAACTTTTTTGTGGCTTTTTCTTGGACAATAGGTAAGAAAATAAATCTAATCTAGGATAATTGGAAATTCTCACCGAGCAACCTGAAAACTGATACCACTTGATAGAGGCGAGGTGTCCCGATCTTCGATGAGATGATAACTATCGATTTGGTGGAGACGACTTTGACGATCCGACTACAAACGCAGCACGACGCTGCGCCTTAGCAATCGCTAAACCAACTCCGAGAGGTTATTGACCACGCCGGAGCACGATCAACCTGACCACGAAGGTCTATTCCTGCAAGCAATCAAGAACAAGCAAGAATATGATAAAGCAATCTGAATATTGCGAATATATATGAAGTATTGATAATGGTGGGGATCCGTAAGCGGTCTTGGTCTGGTCGTTGGACACAAACAAAGTACACGGTTGCAATGGCTAACTTTAACTAAACAAATCCCAAGGAAAAAGCTACTAGATGGATCTACTTATATAGGAGCAAGGTGGCGGCCAAGGAGGTGGAGGACGTCCCAAGGCAGCCTAAAACTAACCCTAGGTCGTACAAGGCCAATGGGCCCAAGCGGAGGTGACGAACACCTTTGGACTTGTAGTTTGACTCGGATTCTGCTGCAGCATCAGATTGTTTCGTCTATAACTCAACGCCCGGACGGATTTTAAGGTGATTCCAATTGGGTTGGAAAATGCACGAAATCTATTTTCCAACAAAAAAGAATCAACCAATTTGGAGTCCGTATGAAAAGTTATAGACGTTTTGAGTCAGGTATGTCTGTGTAGTCCGAATCTGAGTCCGAACGTGAGAGACTTGGACTCTATCTTCTCTTGGGCCAAAAGTGACGTGAGAGAACTTTTGAACAGCAGGTAAACATCTCTTTCTCCCTTATCTTCATATGTGGATTGTACAAATGTCCCATACACCTGCAATTAGACATGGCACAAAAGTTTGTGAAGTATTTTTGTCCTGGATAACATAAATATATTATTGAATAGTTTGCACTAGAAATCACCTGAGAAATATGCATGTATGCAATATTTTTGGTCTCATCCAAGGTAGTCATGTCCTCATCACAGGTGGACGATGTGCTAAATAGATTTGAAGAGGCCATGGAGAAGATAGATGGCATGGAGAAGGCGTTCGAAACAAAGCTCGATAACAAGTTTAATGAATTGCTCGCTGGCTGCACCTAACGCACCTCTACTACAACAACAAGGACTACCTCCACATCGTGAAACAGCCCTCCGCCGAGCTTCCCGTGTTCCTCTTCAGCCTGGCCAAGCTGCTGGTGCTGCTGTTGATACTTCTGTGGCTCCTACTACAAGGTGGGGAGGATGATTATGTGAGAGCTTACGAGGATGAGGTTGATCAACATCGAACCACGTGCAACCACCAGCACCACAACCACCAGGTCGCCCACATGCAAATAATGGCAATGTTCGGCTCCCCTTCAGTACGAGATCATGACCATCTCCCTAAACTGAAATTGAATATTCCACCATTTGAGGGTAGATATGTTCCTGATATATATCTTACTTGGGAGTTAGAAACTGAACAACGATTTACATGTTTACAATATCCCGAGGAGAGACGTGTTCCTGCTGCTGTTTGTGCTTTCACTAGCTTTGCATGTGTTTGGTGGTCTGAACATTGTAGATTATATCCTGTTCCAGCTACTTGGGCTGCTTTGAAAACTGCTATGCGTATCGTGGTTCCACCATATTATCAGCGTGAATTACTTCAAAATTGCAGCGCTTAAGACAAGGAAAAATTCGTAGAAGAATATTATCGAATTACAAACTGGCTTGATTAGATGTGGTATTGTTGAGGAGAATGAAGCTATGCTTGCACGCTTTCGGGTGGATTAAATAGAGAGATTCAAACCATTCTAGACTACAAGGATTATAATAATATCACCGATTATTCCATCTTGCTTGTAAAGCTGAACGTGAAGTGCAGGATCGACAGTGCTTGGCGCGGACTAACTTTTCTGCAGGTCGACCTTCATCATGGACACCACGCATCATCTACTTCCACACGCTCTACTACACCGCACCTCCGCGGCTGCCACCTCCAACCGTGATACAAGAAAGCAGGCACAACCACCACTATCTCGCCAAGAGTACACCGCTGGGCCTACACAGAGCTCTTCTTCTTCCATGGCGCCAACAGGCACACAAGTGATATTATTTGTCGTCATGTAAGGGAAGAGGACATTTTATGAGAGAATGCCAATCTCAGCGCAGTGATGATTGCTACCGAGGATGGTGGGTATGAGTCCGCTAGTGACTATGATGAAGAGACTTTGGCTCTTATTACACATGAAGAACACGGTGGAGATGATTCTGATCTTGAGACGCAATACATGGCTGCTCAAGATGCCGACAGTATGAATGTTTAGTTGCTCAACGTGTTTTGAGTGTGCAGGTTACACAAGCTGAGCAAAATCAGAGGCATAACTTGTTCCATACAAAGGAGTTGTGAAGGAACGCTCTATTCAAGGCCATCATAGATGGAGGGAGCTGCAACAACTTGGCTAGCATGGATATGGTGGAGAAGCTTTCTCACCACAAGACCACATCCACATCCTTACTACATCCAATGGTTCAACAACAGCGCAAGGTTAAGGTAACACGACTGCTCGTGTGCATTTTAGTATCTCTACATATGCTGATTATGTTGATTGTGATGTGGTACCTATGCAAGCATGTTCCTTATTACTTGGTAGACCATGGCAATTTGATAAAATTTCTGTACACCATGGTAGAAACAATCAGATACTCTTGTTCACAAGGATAAAATATTACTTTGCTTCCTATGACTCCTGATTCCATTTTGAAAGATGATATTAATAGAGCTAATAAAGCAAAACAGGAGAAAAATAAGAGTGAAAATCAGATTGTGGCAAAAGAATTTGAGCAACAAATGAAGCCTAATAATAAACCATCTAATGTTGCTTCTGAAATTAAACTGAAAAGTGCATGTTTATTTGCCACCAAATCTGATATTGATGAGCTAGATTCTAGCAAATCTGTTTGCTATGCTTTTGTGTGCAAAGAGGCATTATTTTCATTCGAGGACGTGTTTTCCTCTTTGCCCCCTCGCTGTCACTAACATTTTGCAGAGTTCACGACGCCTTCCCACAAGACGTGCCACCGGATTACCACCTATTCGAGGGATTGAGCATCAAATTGACTTAATTCCCGTGCATCGCTACCCAACCGCGCACCATACCGCACTCAATCCAGAGGAGACGAAGGAGATTATGCGTCAAGTACAGAGCTGCTCGACAAAGGTTATATACGCGAATCTCTTAGTCCTTGTGCTGTTCCTATTATACTAGTGCCTAAAAAGGATGGTACGTCACAGTATGTGTGTTGATTGTAGAGGCATTAATAATATTACTATTCGTTATCGCCATCCTATTCCTAGGCTAGATGATATGCTTGATGAATTGAGTGGCTCTACAATATTCTCCAAAGTTGATTTATGAGTGGATACCATCAAATTCGTATGAAATTGGGAGATGAATGGAAAACAGCATTTAAAACTAAGTTTGGATTATATGAGTGGTTAGTCATGCCTTTTGGGTTAACTAATGCACCTAGTACTTTCATGAGATTAATGAACGAAGTTTTACGTGCTTTCATTGGACGATTTGTGGTAGTTTACTTTGATGATATACTGATTTATAGCAAATCTTTGGAAGAACATTTGGAACATTTACGTGTTGTTTTTAATGCTCTACGTGATGCACGCTTGTTTGGTAACCTTGGGAAGTGCACCTTTGCACCGACCGAGTATCTTTTCTTGGCTATGTTGTTACTCCACAGGAATTGAAGTTGATAAAGCCAAGATTGAAGCTATTGAGAGTTGGCCGCAGCCCAAAACGGTCACACAAGTGAGGAGTTTTCTTGGACTCGCTGGTTTCTATAGGCGCTTTGTGAGAGACTTTAGCACCATTGCTGCACCTCTCAATGAGCTTACAAAGAAGGATGTGCCTTTTGTTTGGGGTACCGCACAGAAGAAGCCTTCACGGTATTGAAAGATAAGTTGACACATGCCCTTTACTCCAACTTCCTGACTTTAATAAGACTTTTGAGCTTGAATGTGATGCTAGTGGAATTGGATTAGAGGTGTGTTATTACAAGATGGCAAACCTGTTGCATACTTTTCTGAAAAATTGAGTGGGCCTAGTCTGAACTATTCTACTTATGACAAAGAATTATATGCTCTTGTTCGGACTTTAGAGACATGGCAACATTATTTATGGCCCAAAGAATTTGTTATACATTCTGATCATGAATCTTTGAAACATATTAAAAGTCAAGCTAAACTGAATCGTAGACATGCTAAATGGGTTGAATTCATTGAGACTTTCCTTATGTCATTAAACACAAGAAGGGTAAAGAAAATGTTATTGCTGATGCTTTGTCTCGTCGATATACTATGCTTTCACAACTTGACTTCAAAATATTTGGTTTGGAGACCATCAAAGATCAATATGTGCATGATGCTGATTTTAAAGATGTAATGCAGAATTGTAAAGAGGGAAGAACATGGAACAAGTTCGTTATTAATGATGGTTTTGTGTTCGTGCTAACAAGCTATGCATTCCTGCTAGCTCTGTTCGCCTTTTGTTGTTGCAGGAGGCGATGGAGGAGGATTAATGGGACACTTTGGCGCCAAGAAGACGGAGGATATACTTGCTACACATTTCTTTTGGCCAAAGATGAGACGGATGTTGAGCGCTTTGTTGCTCGCTGCACTACATGTCAAAAAGCTAAGTCACGACTCAATCCTCATGGTTTATATATGCCTTTGCTCGTGCCTAGTGTTCCTTGGGAGGATATATCTATGGACTTTGTTTTAGGTTTACCTCGAACAAAGAAGGGAGGATAGCATATTTGTTGTCGTGGATAGATTCTCAAAATGGCACACTTTATACCATGTCATAAAAGCGATGATGTCGTGTAATGTTGCTGATTTGTTCTTTCGTGAAATTATTCGCTTGCATGGTGTGCCAAATACTATTGTTTCAGATCGTGATACTAAATTTCTTAGCCACTTTTGGAGATGTTTATGGGCTAAGTTGGGGACTAAACTGCTTTTAGTACTACTTGTCACCCCCAAACCGATGGATAAACTGAAGTAGTCAATAGAACATTGTCTACTATGCTTAGGGCTGTTTTGAAGAATAATAAGAAAATGTGGGAAGAATGCTTGCCTCATATTGAATTTGCTTATAATCGCTCATTGCATTCTACTACTAAGATGTGCCCTTTTGAAATTGTGTATGGCTTCCTACCTCGTGCACCTATTGATTTGTTGCCTCTTCCATCTTCGGAGAAGGTTAATTTTGATGCTAAAGAACGTGCTGAATTGATTTTAAAAGTGCATGAGATAACTAAGGAAAACATTGAGCGATGAATGCTAAATATAAACTTGCTGGAGATAAGGGTAGAAAACATGTTGTCTTTGCACCGGAGATCTTGTTTGGTTACATTTATGTAAGGATAGGTTTCCTAATTTGCAAAATCAAAGCTAATGCCACGTGTTGATGGTCCATTTAAGGTGTTAGAGAAAATAAATGATAATGCATATAAACTTGAGCTGCCTGCAGATTTTGGGGTTAGTCCCACTTTTAACATTGCAGATTTGAAGCCTTATTTGGGTGAGGAATATGAGCTCCGTCGAGGACGACTTCATTTCAAGAAGGGAGGATGATGAGGACATCAATACCATTGTTACACCCACAGCCCCTACTGCTATATATACTCGGACCAATTACTAGAGCTCACAAGACGCCAATTAAATTATCGTACTTTCGCTTCTTGGTAATGATTCTAATGTTCATGAGAATATGATGCTGCCTAAATTGGATACATTTGTTTTGCTTACAAATGAAGGCCCTAGCTTGGAGAAGGATGAACATTGAGCAAGAACAAGCATGGAGATAATGCCATGCTAAGGGGAACAAGAACGGAGTTACAAGTGATTATTTCAGGACTTTGAAGCCACCATAATGAGTGCATGAGGCCTTGGACGAAATATACAAGATGCTACTTCATAATATTCGTCCATAGGCTATTCTAGGTGCTGCGTCACCTTATTATTGGGCCAGGCCCATGTAATTTCGAAATACTTAAGTATAGGCTGTTTTAGAGTCCGTATGTGGGGAAACAAGAGTTAGGGTTGATTTCGACCCTCCACCAAGGGCCACGAAATTCCCCCTCTTCCTCCATATATACAGCCCTTAGGGCACCGCTTAGACCTTGGGTTTTGTTTAGATTAAAAGTTCGCCATAGCTGCAACTTCACAGATTTCGCTTGTGTTCAACGACTGCATAAAGGCGCCACGTAACCCCACCTTGATCAATAAAGCTTTCATCTTATATTCGCAATATCCAGATTGCAATCTCAGTTTCTTGCTTGTTCTTCGCTTGCTCGCAGGAAATGCACCTCGTGGTCGTTGATCGTGTTCGCGTGGTCAATAACCTCTCGGAGTTGGTTTAGCGATTGCTAAGGCGCGACGCCCTCGCGACGCTCAGAGTCGGATCGCCAAAGTCGACTTCCTCGCAAAGCGAAAACCACATCTCATCGAAAGACGGACACCTTTGCCTCTATCACCAAATCCAACAAAATCTCATCCAAAGGCTCTCACACGAAATATGAGCAAATCCAAAGCTAACCCTAACTAGGTGATGGAGGGTCCTATTTAGTCTTAGTGCAAGTGGAAGTCAAAACGAAGGGGTACATGGGCTTTAGCCCAGATCAACATCGGACGTCCGGAAGGCGTCGGACGTCCGGAGGCTCGGGAAGGTCCGTCGTCCGGACACGCTCGGACGTCCGTAGATTCTTCTCTGCCGTAGGTGCGCTCGGTCGTCCGTAGCGGACCGGTCGTCCGGGCTTCAGGAGGGTCCGGACGTCCGGAGGCTGCCGATCGTCCGTAGTTCCGCTCGGGAGGTCGTGAGTCCGGACGTCCGGTCAGCTCCGGCCGTCCGTAGGTTTGATTCGGTGGCGGCGATGTTCCGGACGTCCGGAGGGCGCTTGGACGTCCGTGTCTGGAATCGTCGGACGTCCGGAAGGGGTCGGACGTCCGTGTCTGTAGCTTCAGCTGCCTCCTTCTTCCTCTTCGACATACTTGGGGTCCTCGCCGTCTTGGCTCTTGCAAGTAGTAGATCCTGGTTCGCCTCCATGTATCTGATTACACATAGAGTTTCGGAATGAGGTAGTAGCCATGTCTCATGGGTAGAAATAAGAAGTTCGGAGAGGAGCGAGTTCACCTCATCTTCAATAGCCTTGGCTCGGGCTCTTGTCATGGGTCCCGGTGGTGTTGAGGGAGATGTAGGCACGTCCGTGGGGATGAGTGGGGGATGCTCCGTATCACAATTCCTCCGGCAAGCGGCTCTCCTCTCTCTACGCGGGGTGAGAAGTAATGGCGGAAGAGTGCGACATTGGGATGGACCCCGACAAAGTTCTCGCAGAGGTGTGCGAAAACGGCCATGGTGAGGACGGCGTTGGGGGTGAAGTCAAGGAGGCGGAGGCCATATGTGTTCATGACATCACGTAAGAATTAGAAAAGGCGGCAGAGCCCGCAGATGGAAGAAAATCGCAAAAAAGGGGTACCCGATGGAGACCTTATCAGACGTGGCGGCGGAGATCACTCTCGTGCTCGGGTGTGCCCGCGTCGCCGTCGACCAGAAGAGATAGTACAGCTCCATAACTCCTTCCTGTCGGCGAGAGGATCAAGAGGGCCCGCTCCTTCCAGCGCCGCGAGCCGCTGCGCCTCGGCTGATTTCACGCCTTTTCCCTTGTCGGCCTTCGGAGCCATGGGGAGAGGTGGTGGAGGAAGTCGATGGCGTTGGTGGCGCCGGTGGCAATGGAGGGGGCGGAGCGTCACTCTCTTTGGGCTCGAGGAGAAAGGGGAAAGCGACGGGGGTTTCTGATGTGACAACAATGGCAAGTGGGCGTCCTGCCCCTGTTCCCCCTGCTTATAAAGGGGGGAGGGGACGGGCGTTCCGATTTTTCCCATTAAAGAAAGCCCCACGATCTCCCCCACGACGCCACGTCCGGTGCGTGCCGTTCGTGGGAGACGTGGTGGGTCCAGTGCGAGTAATGGCGAAAATCAGACCACGCGTGCCCGTGCAGCTTGCTTTTGGGCCCGCCCAACAGAGCTTGGCGCCGTGTGTGGCCCAGGCCCGGGGGCTCCTGTCGGTGTACTAGAGTAGGGGTACCCTAGTATCCCGAACTCGTGCACGGGCAGTTGCAGCACCCCGCGGCAGGGCTGGCCTGGTGACCGTCAAGATCTTCCATGGCTCCTTTGGAGCCATTCAAGAACAAAGTAATCAAGGCCCCGGCAAGAGGAGCTTGTCGGGAAGACCACTCAAGGCACAAAGGAAACAAGGCCCCGGCAAGAGGAGCTTGCCGGGAAGGCTTGGTGAGCGACAAGCTCCCAAGCGCGACAAGAACCTTGCCGCGGCAAGGTGCTCGCCGCGGCAAGTGACCTCTCTTTATCTCCGCTCCAGCTCACCCGCCAACATGTCACCATGGGGCTTTCCCAAGCACGCGTGTCGACAGGCTGTGCAGCCAGCGGGGAGTAGCGATAAGCGGCGCTGACGAGCTACCATCGTGGCAAACGGAGGCGCGCCTGACGGTCCCTGTTACACTGTTCGGGCGACTGAGACGGGCATTAATGACTCTTGTCCCTTGCCGTCAGAGTTAGGTATAGAGCACTGTACACTGTACAAAGCGGTGTACCAACCTATGTTTTTACTATCTTACCCCTGCCTACTTGGCACATGTGGTGACCCCTTGTGCCTATGAAAGGAGGCCCAAGTGCAACGTAGAAAGGGTTCGGTTCAGCTCCAGCTTAGTTCATTCTACTCATACGAGACCACACTCAGGCTAGGTTTTGTAGCTCCAATTGCTCCCTAGCAAGAACACAAGATAATCCACAAAAGCAGCAGTAGGAGTATTATCTCTCCGGAGAGCTCCGAAGCTGGGTAAACTTGCTCGTGTGCATCGCTTCGATCCGCTCTTTGTGCATCCTCCGCTCCCCTTCCGAATCACAAGGGACCAGGTCCCATAGGTGATCGCGGGACATGATCAGTTCTCCCCGACAAGGGCGGAACCCTACATGGGCGATCTTTCACGTTGGAGCGGATCCTACGGGGAAACACGAGGAACACGCGGAAGAACACGAGGGAGAACACGGGGAAAATGAGAGGGAATGCACTCAACCGACAAGAAATCAATCACACAAGTGCTAGATTATCGAGCACATAGAGTGGCACAAGATTCGAGATCAACAAAGGTAAGGATACACGAGTAGTCGTTCTTCTCCGAGAGGAGGTCTTGATGGGTCCACCCTAGAAGGGGGTCTTGAATCCTCTTGGGGATCTTCTCCGTAGAGGTCCTGATCTCCGAGGAGAAGTAGCCAAGTGGATGAGCAAAGGCTCTCTCACCAAAATATGAGCTAATCCAAAGCTAACCCTAACTAGGAGGAGGGAAAGAAGTATATATAGTGCTAGTACAAGTTGGGGCGAGTTGGAGGGGTACATGTTAGCCACCATATATGCTTAGCCGCTGCTGCAACCTCACCACTTTACCCCTTCCTTTCCCTTTAAGCTTTGCTAGTCTTGATACGCATGGTAATGGGATTGCTGAGTCCTCGTGGCTCACAGATTACTACACCATCAGTTGCAGGTACAGGTTTTGCGATGATCATGACGCGCGAGCGATGTTTACTTGTGTTGGAGTTCTTCTTCTTCTTCGTCGATCAGGGGATAGGTTCCAGGTCGGCAGCCTGGGCTAGCAGGGTGGATATTGTTTGAGTTTTTGTTCATGTTTCATCCGTAGTCGGATGTTGATCTCTTGTATATGATGTTGATGTATTCTTGTGACATTGTATGTCATGGATGTATCCCCACTATTATGTAATGTTGATGTAATGATATCCACCTTGCAAAAGCGTTTCAATATGCGGGTCTATCCTTGGTGGACCTTCGAGTTCCTTTTGGATAGGGTCGCATATTGGGCGTGACAAGTTGGTATCAGAGCCTCGACCGACCCTAGGAGCCCCCTTGATTGATCGTGTAGTTTGGCCGCAGTTGAGTCTAGAATAAAACTGTTTTCAGAGTCTAGTTATATCGGAGAGTAGGAATTCTTTTTACTCCTCAGCCCCTTCGTCGCTCTGGTGAGGAATCTTGACGTAGGTGTTTTGAATTACTTCTCTTCCCCTTCAAATTTTTCTTTAGGTTCACGCAGTTGGTTTTCCGGTAATTGTTCCTCAGCTCTTTTTATCCGGTGCATTTCTCGTCAAGTTGACTCAAGTCTCTTCATCTTTGCAAGTTCAATCCTCAGTTGTTTTCTTTCCCACCCGCCCACCCTTCTTTTTCTTCTCGGAACCGGAGTCCGTAATCGAGTATCTATCCTACTCGTGTGAAGTCTTTGCTTTCTTTCCTCAATGATTTCAATCGGTGTTTTTCTCTTCAAGATATTCGTCGATTTCCCCTTCCAAGTTGATTTTGTTTTCCCGCCCTCCCACCCTCTTATTCCCGGAGCCTTAGTCTTTTTTTCGACCATCAATTTCATTCGTGTGGAGCCTCTTCAGTCTTCCATCAATTATCTCAACCGGCGTTTTCTCGTCTCGTTTGACATTCTTCATCTCTTTTCTTCTCCGGTGGATTCAATTCAAGTTTTCTTCGTTGTCGATCATATTCTTTTCCTTCGAAGTGTTCTCTTAGCTCGTTCGCCTCTCGCCAGTTTATCATTCCGGAGTTCGGAAGACCTATCAGGAGATTCGTCTGTGTTCTAATTAAATCGAGGTTATCACCTCATTCAAATATTTCAATTGTTCCGGTGCATCATCTATCTGTTCATCATTCCTTTTCCAACGGTGTTTTCTTTTAGTGGGCCCTAACCCACAGGTCTTTTCCCAGGATCTTACCTGACTCTTCTAATTTCCCCAGAGTTATTCTCAATTCTTTTCGGAGTTTGACGTAAGAATGAATTTCATCAGTCAGATGCCTTTTCCAAGATCGATTTCAAATTCTTTTCATTGTTGCCTCAACCTTTTCGGTTTTCATTATCCCGGAGTATCTCATTAATTTTGGTGATGTTTATCGTCATCATTTGAAGACCGAAGTAGATTTTCTCTTAAATCTTGTCCGTTCTCCCGAAGATTCGCGGTGCTAGCTCGATGTTATCATATCTAGTTGTTTCCAGTTGTGCAATTATTCTCACCCATCCGGAGTATGTCAGTAGTTGTTTTTCCATTTCTTTTCACCGGAGGCCATCATTCCAGAAGAATTCTTCGTTCTCACATTTCAGCTACCGTTATCCAATTATCCCGGTGCTTCGTTCAAGTGTTCTTTATTCAACTCATGATCTCTTCGCTCTTTCGTATCTAAATCCCCTCTAGCTTATTGGTTCTTCTAATTCTTCCCGGTGATTCATTCTCTTTCATCAGTCATTTTCGAATTCTTACGGTGGTTCATTCAGATTCTTTTTCCTTTGCTATCGTATTAATCCATTCGTTCTTTTCAATCCTACCGGTGGTTCACGAAGACCTTCTCAAGTTTGCTATATGTCACTTCTCAATTCTTTTTCAAGAAGAATAAGTAGTATGAAAAATCCATTGTTTGTCATCAATTTAATTTGATGAAGGATAAGCATACAATAAATCTTATTCTTATTTCATCCAAGTGAGTAATCCCTTCCTTCGGAGTTTGTTCTTAATGAATAAATTCTAGTTCCAAGTGTTTTCATCTTTTCTTTTCCGGAG
Organism: Aegilops longissima; assembly: GCA_021605205.1. NCBI lineage: Eukaryota > Viridiplantae > Streptophyta > Magnoliopsida > Poales > Poaceae > Aegilops > Aegilops longissima. Next base: position 320,646,662 of record CM038681.1, on the reverse strand, counting down.
TTCCAAGTCTTCTCGCTTGTCGCGTCGCGAAGCTCCATCCGAATCATCGCAAGGCTCATGTTATTCTTTCTTCCTTCATTCTATCTCACCATACTTTTGTCACTGGAGTTTTTCATGGTGGTTCTTCATGATTTAATTCATTCTTCAAGAGTTCATCAAGATTCTTGTTGGTGGAGTTCAAATATCTTTTCTTCTCGCATCTCGAAGCGCAAGTAATTCTTCAGTTTCTTTTGAAGTGAAGTTTTGCATTTCTTTGTTCTTCTCAGTTATCCAATTATTTCCGTTTGTGGCCGGTTATCATCTTATGATCTTGAGCCCACAACAAGCTTATTTATTTTCGTTGTTGATTTTCTCAACAACTCCGTTCAATCCTTCGATCTAAGTTCATTTCATTCCTTCCTTTTAATTCTTCCGGAGGCATCGCATTGTTCATCTCGTCAAGTGTCATTCCATCCTCTCAAGTTCGAGTTCTATTCCTCCATGTTTTAGTCGGAGTGCTGCCTAAATCCTTCCAGTCTTATTCGTTTCTTTTCTCATTCTAACCACTCCGGTTAGAACGAGTGCTTTCAGAGTCTATCTATTTCCGTGAGCATTTGATTCTCGTCATTCTCGTCGTTCCTCTCTTTTTCTCGAGTGCCCTCGATTCTTGGCTTCTTCTTTCGAGTTCTTATCTCACCTCATTTCTTTTCCCTTCCGTCTCGGTCCTAAGATCTCGGGACGAGATCTCTTGTTAGTGGAGGAGTGTTGTAACGCCCCGGATTCGATGCGCCAGGTGTCTTCCAGTTATTCGCTGTCTTTGCCCCGGATCCTCAGTAGCAATCATCACACGCTGAGATGTGCATTCTCTCGCAAAATGTCCTCTTCCCTTACAACGACGACAAATAATATCACTTGTGTGCCCTGTTGACGCCATGGAAGAAGAAGAGCTCGTAGGCCCAAAGGTGTACTCTTGGCGATAGTGGTGGTTGTGCCTGCTTTCTTGTATCACGTTGGAGGTGGCAGCCGATGGAGGTGCCGTGTAGTAGAACGTGTGAAGTAGATGATGCACGTGGTGTCCATGATGAAGGTCGACCTGCGAGAAAAGTTAGTCCGCGCCAAGGCACTGTCGATCCTGCACTTCACGCTCAGCTTTACAAGCAAGATGGAATAATCGAGTGATATTATTATAATCCTTGTAGTCTAGAATGGTCTGAATCTCTCTATTTAATCCACCCGAAAACGTGCAAGCATAGCTTCATTCTCCTCAACAATACCACATCTAATCAAGCCAGTTTGTAATTCCTGATAATATTCTTCACCGAATTTTTCCTTGTCTTAAGCGCTGCAATTTTTGAAGCAATTCACGCTGATAATATGGTGGAACCCAACGAGCACGCATAGCAGTTTTCAAAGCAGCCCAAGTAGCTGGAACAGGATATAATCTACAATGTTCGACCACCAAACACATGCAAAGCTAGTGAAAGCACAAACAGCAGCAGGAACACGCCTCTCCTCGTGATATTGTAAACATGTAAATCGTTGTTCAGTTTCTAACTCCCAAGTAAGATATATATCAGAAACATATCTACCCTCAAATGGTGGAATATTCAATTTTAGTTTAGGGAGATGGTCATGATCTCGCACTGAAGGGGAGCCCAACATTGCCATTATTTGCATGTGGACGACCGGTGGTTGTGGTGCTGGTGGTTGCACGTAGTTCGATGTTGATCAACCTCATCCTCGTAAGCTCTTACATAATCATCCTCCCCACCGTAGCAGCAGGAGCCACGTATATCAACAAGCAGCACTAGCAGCTTGGCCAGTGAAGAGGGACACGGAAGCTCATCGGGAGGGCTGTTTCACGATGTGGAGGTAGTCCATGTTGTTGTAGTAGAGGTGCGTTAGGTGCAGCCGGTGGTGGTGGTGGTAGACGCCATGAGCAATTCATTAAACTTGTTATCGAGCTTTGTTTCAACGCCTTCTCAATGCCATCTATCTTCTCCATGGCCTCTTCAAATCTATTTAGCACATCGTCCACCTGCCCACTCATCATTTGTTGAAACTTATCATGTAGCGCTTTGTTTGTCATGTTCTCCCGGTCGGTCTAAATCGGCTTGTGATCCTGCCATGGTTAGCAGCAATAGAAACACACAAGAATATGATTCGACAGACTACTAGGAAGTGGTGGTGGTGGTGTGGTGGACAGTCACAAATCCGTCAAGCAAATCTCAAATTCTTACCAGTTCTTACCCAAAGAGAAAGCGGTGATCGGCAACCGATGTAGTCAAAACTCTCAAAGCTTGGATAGAGCGATTACTGGGAGAGTCAAACGCACGATGTAGATGTATGTGGAGCTGGGAAGGCTTATAATATGGTAGCAAAAGGGTCAGCAATAATCAATTCAGAGATGCAAAGTTGAATAAACGCTCAACGACGGTCTCAGTCTTGGTCCTAGGCTAGACCGTGCTAGAGACGCGAGCCTAGAACACTAACAAAATCACGGCGCTGCACGGAAACAACGGAAAAGCACACTCTGGAATTTTTTTTTTCGCTCCTTTTTTTTTTGCGCTGCTTTTTTTTTTTGCGCTGCTCTTTTTTTTTCGAAAAATCACTATAATGGCGAGTGTCTCAAAACTCTTCCCAGGTCAAACTGACAGGATGGGCACGAAATTTTTTCGACCAAAATTTTTTTTTCGACTGCCCGGACCCAAAAACTGGAAACGGGTCAAAAAAAACTTTCTATAACGGCGACTGTCTCAATACACTTAGAAACACCTAAAAATAGGATAGCCAGAAATTTTTTCGACAAGTGCGTTTTCGGAAAATTTTGGGCCTAAACGGAGGGTGGTTTCCAGACTTTTTTTTTCCGAAACCTACTCCGGCAAGGAAACACGAATCGGAAACTAGATGGATCTCGAAAACAAACCTAATATGCAAGGAACTCGGATTGGTGGTGGATATATGGTGGTGGTATATGGCAGCGGTGGTGGTATATGGTAGCGGTGGTGGTATATGGATACGGATTGGTGGTGGTATTTGGATACGGATTGGTGGTGGTATATGGATACGGATTGGTGGTGGTATATGGATACGGATTCAGAGCTGTGGCGGATAAGCAATGGTGGTAGATGGCAAGGCGATGATGATGGTGCGGCGGCGGCGTGACAACTTATGACCAGAACTCGAAACTCTAAAAGACTAGACTCTAAGACCAGCAACTTGACACGACGATGCAACCGCAAATTCAACAAAGCAAAAACCTAAAAAGATTATGCAAAGGCTCAGATTGGTTCGGATATGATGAACTAACCCTAATTTTTTTGTGGCTTTTTCGTGGACTTTAGGTATGAAGAACAAACTCGATCTAATCTACAAAAAACTGTAAAATCTCACCGAGCAACCTAAAATCTGATACCACTTGATAGAGGCAAAGGTGTCCCGTCTTTCGATGAGATGTTGGTTTTCGCTTTGGAGGAAGTCGACTTTGACGATCCGACTCTGACGTCTGAGGACGTCGCGCCTTAGCAATCGCTAAACCAACTCCGAGAGGTTATTGACCACGCCGAGCACGATCAACCTGACCACGAGGGTCTTTTCCTGCGAGCAAGCGAAGAACAAGCAAGAAACTGAGATTGCAATCTGGATATTGCGAATATAAGATGAAAGCTTTATTGATCAAGGTGGGGTTACGTGGCGCTTTGTGCAGTCGTTGAACACAAGCGGCACGCGAAGTTGCAGCTATGGCGAACTTTTAATCTAAACAAAACCCAAGGTCTAAACGGTGCCCTAAGGGCTGTATATATGGAGGAAGAGGGGAATTTCGTGGCCCTTGGTGGAGGGGTCCAAATCAACCCTAACTCTTGTTTCCCCACACATACGGACTCTAAAAACAGCCTATACTTAAGTATTTCGAAATTACATGGGCCTGGCCCAATAATAAGGTGACGCAGCACCTAGAATAGCCTATGGACGAATATTATGAAGTGGCATCTTGTATATTTCGTCCAAGGCCTCATGCACTCATTAGGGTGGCTTCAAAGTCCTGGAATCATCACTTGTAACTCCGTTTTGTTCTCCTTAGCATGGCATTATCTCCATGCTTGTTCTTGCTCCAATGTCCATCCTTCTCCAAGCTAGGGCCTTCATTTGTAAGCAAAACAAATGTATCCAATTTAGGCAGCATCATATTCTCATGAACATTAGAATCATTACCAAGAAACGAAAGTACTGATAATTTAATTGGCGTCTTGAGCTCTAGTAATTGGTCCAGTATATGTAGCAGTAGGGGCTGTGGGTGTAACAATGGTATTGATGTCCTCATCATCGGTAGTATAGGCTGTTTTTAGAGTCCGTATGTGTGGGGAAACAAGAGTTAGGGTTGATTTCGACCCTCCACCAAGGGCCACGAAATTCCCCTCTTCCTCCATATATACAGCCCTTAGGGCACCGCTTAGACCTTGGGTTTTGTTTAGATTAAAAGTTCGCCATAGCTGCAACTTCGCGCATTTCGCTTTGTGTTCAACGACCGCATAAAGGCGCCACAGAACCCCACCTTGATCAATAAAGCTTTCATCTTATATTCGCAATATCCAGATTGCAATCTCAGTTTCTTGCTTGTTCTTCGCTTGCTCGCAGGAAATGACCCTCGTGGTCAGGTTGATCGTGCTCGCGTGGTCAATAACCTCTCGGAGTTGGTTTAGCGATTGCTAAGGCGCGACGTCCTCAAGACGCTCGTAGTCGGATCGCCAAAGTCGACTTCCTCCAAAGCGAAAACCAACATCTCATCGAAAGACGGACACCTTTGCCTCTATCGTGTTGCACTTTGCCATGTCATCATCTGCATTTCATATTATGTCATCATGTGCATTTCATTTTGCATACGTGTTCGCCTCATGCATCCGAGCATTTTCCCGTTGTCCGCTTTTGCAATCCGCACTCCTATGTCTCCGGCGCCCCTTTTACCTCTTTTTCGTAAAGCGGGTGTTAAACGGTCTCGAATGGACTGAGGTTTGCCAAGCGGCCTTGGTATAGCACCGGTAGACCACCTGTCAAGTTTCGGATCATTTGGAGGTCGTTTGGTACTCCAACGGTTAACCGGGTAACCGCAAAGCCCTCTTTGAGTTGCAGCCCAACACCCCTTCCAAAGTGGCCCAAAACCCACCAAACTCCCCTCCATGCTCTCGGTCATTCGATCACGATCGTGTGGGCGAAAACCGCGCCTCATTTGGAGCTTCCTAGCTCCTCCTATCTATAAAACTAGACCCCCGAAAATTCACGGTCCAAACCCCCTGAAACCCTAGTTTTCGTCCTCCGCGCCGCGCCGGACATGTCCACGCCGTCCGGACGCTTCCCCGCCGCCGCTCCCGGCCAATACGGGCGCGACACGTCACCGCCGCCGACCAGCGCCGCCCGAAGCCCGCAGAGCCCATCCGGGGCCACGCTGGGCCCGCTCCTCGCCCGCCGCCGCCAGTTGCGCCGCCGCCCGAGCCAGCGTCCGCCGCCCGCCTCCAGCAGCTCCGCCCGCCAATGGCGACGACTCGCGCCGCCCGCCGCTCCCGGCGTCTCCTCGCCGCCCGCCGCCCACGGTCCGCCCGCCGCCAGCGCCTCAAGCTTCGCCAACGCCATGAGCACCAGCCTCGCCGGCCTCTAGCCGCCCGCCACGGACGTCGCCCGCGCGAAGCCCGCCGTTTGCCGCCCATGCCCCAGCGCCTCCGCCGCCAGAGCTTCGCCGTCCGCTGCCGGATCCGGCCGGGGCCACCCCGGATCCGTCGTCCCCGGTCCTCTCCCGGCCTCCCTCGTCTTCTCCGGCCACGTCCCCGGCCAACTCCGGCGAGGCCCCGGATCGGGACGAGATCCACCACTCCCTCCATCCAAACGCCTCCCCGTCCCGGATCTCGCCATCCCGCACCGCTTCATCCCGTTGACTTTCTCGGAGAGGTTGATTTTCCACTAAGTCCCGAATCTGCAGTTATTTTGTTGCATATTCAACATGCCATAACTCTGCATCCGTAGCTCCGTTTTGCGCGTGTAATATGTCAAATTGTTCGTCTCGAAGAGTAAATCATTTAATCTCATTGGATCATTTTCATTTGAGCTCATCTTGTTGCCCGAAATGCTGTTGGAAGAGTGCTATGTGATGTTAGTTTCTGTTTCTTAACAGAACATGCACTTTTGTCATTTTTGCCATGATTGATGTGTGCACCCTATGAATTTGAGTCCTACATGTGTATTGTAATATGCCATGCCATCTTTCCAGGGGTGTATGCCATGTATTTTTGTGATCTATGTGGTGACTAGCACAAGCATGCAAACTAGGCTTCATGATGTTGCTGATTTCACCCTGCTTTCTTGATATTTTTATGCCATGTTAACTTGATGCTACCGAGAGATCCATGCTTATTTTGAGATACTTCAGTAAGGATGTTTTGAACATATGGTTATGCTCTATCCATCCATGCCCTTGTTTGCAATTATGGAGTGCCATAGCTTGAGTCAATCGAGCTCCACTTTTGCTATAAAATGTTTCCTGGCAGATTGTTTACATGTTATTCAATTTTGCCAAGGTTGTTGTAGTTGGTCCGTGTATGCTATGATGTCGTTCTTGCCATGTATAGCTTCTATGCCATGTCTTCTTGATGTATGTATGCTTAGTTTATCATGTATTGCTCTGTGGTGAGTGGTTCAAGCTCACCAACATGCCTACTTATTGTTGTTCCTGCCATGTATGAACCTGTAATATAACTTGCCATGTTTACATGGGTGCTATCATATCTTCTGATCCTTTTTGTCTTATGGTCAGTAAGGGACTTTTGTTCTATGCATTTAGTAGGTTCATGCCATGCCTTTGTTTGCCATGATAAGTTCCTGTAGCATGTTGTTTGATAGCTCTAAACATTGCAACCTGATGTTATTTTCTGCAAAGTCTGAAACTGTTATTATTTGCAATCTTGCCATGTGTGTTTGAGCATGTTTTAGTGATTTATGGAGATAGCTCAGTGTTCATCTTTTGTCATGCTTTACCTGTACATCATGTCTGATACGGAGCATCCCCCACTCATCCCCACGGATGTGCCTACATCTCCCTCAACACCACCGGGACCCATGACAAGAGCCCGAGCCAAGGCTATTGAAGATGAGGTGAACTCGCTCCTCTCCGAACTTCTTATTTCTACCCATGAGACATGGCTACTACCTCATTCAAAACTCTATGTGTAATCGATACATGGAGGCGAACCCAGATCTACTACTTGCAAGAGCCAAGACGGCGAGGACCCCAAGTATGTCAAGAGGAAGAAGGAGGCAGCACTGGGTTACAGGACACGGACGTCCGACCCCTTCCGGACGTCCGACGATTCCTCAGACACGGATGTCCGACGCCCTCGGACGTCCGGAACATCGCCACCCGAATCAAACCTACGGACGACCGGAGCTGACCGGACGTCCGGACTACGACCTCCCGAGCGGAACTACGGACGACCGATAGCCTCCGGACGTCCGGACCCTCCTCAAGCCCTGGACGACCGGTCCGCTACACGGACGACCGACGCGCACCTCTGACGACAGAGAAGAATCTACGGACGTCCAACATGTCCGGACGACCGACCTTCCCGAGCCTCCGGACGTCCGACGCCTTCCGGACGTCCGATGCCTGATGGGCTAAAGCCCATGTACCCCTTCGTTTTGACTTCCACTTGCACTAAGACTATAAATAGGACCCTCCCATCACCTAGTTAGGGTTAGCTTTGGATTTGCTCATATTTCGGTGTGAGAGCCTTTGCTCATCCACTTGGCTACTTCTCCTTCGAGATCAGGACCTCTTCGGAGAAGATCCCCCAAGCGGATTCAAGACCCCCTCCTAGGGTGGACCCCATCAAGACCTCCTCTCGGAGAAGATCGGCTACTCTTGTATCTTTACCTTTATTGTTTTTGAATCTTGTGCCACTCTATGTGTTCATCGATCTAGCGCTTGTGTGATTGATTTCTTGTCGGTTAAGTGATCTCTCTCTCGTTTTCCCCGTGATTTCCTCGTGTTCTTCCGCTTTCGTTCTTCGTGTTCCTCGTGGGATTCTCTCCAAACGTGAAAGATCGTCCACATAGGGTTCCGCCTATATCATCTATGGTATCATGAGCCACGCTCATCACGTTTTGGAGCCCCTACATCGTGTCTTCTAGCTTGATTTTGTTGTTTTTGTCCTAATTCCGAAAATTCCCCACAAAAATAGCCCCAAAATTTTTTTGTGATTTGTTAGTGTGATGAGATTTTGTTGGATTTGTGATAGAGGCAAAGGTGTCCCGTCTTTCGATGAGATGTGGTTTTCGCTTTGGAGGAAGTCGACTTTGACGATCCGACTACTGACGTCGAGGACGCCGCGCCTTAGCAATCGCTAAACCAACTCCGAGAGGTTATTGACCACGCCGAGCACGATCAACTTGACCACGAGGGTCTGCTTCCTGCGAGCAAACGAAGAACAAGCAAGAAACTGAGATTGCAATCTGGATATTGCGAATATAAGATGAAAGCTTTATTGATCAAGGTGGGGTTCTGTGGCGCTTTGTCCGGTCGTTGAACACAAACGGCACGCGAAGTTGCAGCTATGGCGAACTTTTAATCTAAACAAAACCCAAGGTCTAAACGGTGCCCTAAGGGCTGTATATATGGAGGAAGAGGGGGTATTTCGTGGCCCTTGGTGGAGGGGTCCAAATCAACCCTAACTCTTGTTTCCCCACACATACGGACTCTAAAACAGCCTATACTTAAGTATTTCAAAATTACATGGGCCTGGCCCACTAATAAGGTGACGCAGCACCTAGAATAGCCTCGGACGACATTTATGAAGTAGCATCTTGTATATTTCGTCCAAGGCTTCATGCACCCATTATGGTGGCTTCAAAGTCCTGAAATCATCACTTGTAACTCCGTTTTGTTCCCCTTAGCATGGCATTATCTCCATGCTTGTTCTTGCTCCAATGTCCATCCTTCTCCAAGCTAGGGCCTTCATTTGTAAGCAAAACAAATGTATCCAATTTAGGCAGCATCATATTCTCATGAACATTAGAATCATTACCAAGAAACGAAAGTACCGATAATTTAATTGGCGTCTGCGAGCTCTAGTAATTGGTCCAAGATATGTAGCAAGAGGGGCTGTGGGTGTAACAATGGTATTGATGTCCTCATCATCCTCCCTTCTTGAAATGAAGTCGTCCTCGACGGAAGCTCATATTCCTCACCCAAATAAGGCTTCAAATCTGCAATGTTAAAAGTGGACTAACCCCAAAATCTGCAGCAGCTCAAGTTTATATGCATTATCATTTATTTTCTCTAACACCTTAAATGGACCATCAAGACGTGGCATTAGCTTTGATTTATGCAAATTAGGAAACCTATCCTCACGCAAATGTAACCAAACAAGATCTCCAGTGCAAAGACAACATGTTTTCTACCCTTATCTCCAGCACGTTTATATTTAGCATTCATACGCTCAATGTTTTCCTTAGTTATCTCATGCATTTTTAAAATCAATTCAGCACGTTCTTTAGCATCAAAATTAACCTTCTCCCAAGATGGAAGAGGCAACAAATCAATAGGTGCACGAGGTAGGAAGCCATACACAATTTCAAAAGGGCACATCTTAGTAGTAGAATGCAATGAATGATTATAAGCAAATTCAATATGAGGCAAGCATTCTTCCCACATTTTCTTATTATTCTTCAAAACAGCCCTAAGCATAGTAGACAATGTTCTATTGACTACTTCAGTTTGTCCATCGGTTTGGGGTGACAAGTAGTACTAAAAGCAGTTTAGTCCCCAACTTAGCCCATAAACATCTCCAAAAGTGGCTAAGAAATTTAGTATCACGATCTGAAACAATAGTATTTGGCACACCATGCAAGCGAATAATTTCACGAAAGAACAAATCAGCAACATTAACAGATCATCGCTTTTATGACATGGTATAAAGTGTGCCATTTTCGAGAATCTATCCACGACAACAAATATGCTATCCTCCCTTCTTTGTTCGAGGTAAACCTAAAACAAAGTCCATAGATATATCCTCCCAAGGAACACTAGGCACAGCAAAGGCATATATAAACCAAGAGGATTGAGTCGTGACTTAGCTTTTTGACATGTAGTGCAGCGAGCTACAAAACGCTCAACATCCCGCCTCATCTTTGGCCAAAAGAAATGTGTAGCAAGTATATCCTCCGCCTTCTTGACGCCAAAGTGTCCCATTAATCCTCCTCCATGCGCCTCCTGCAACAACAAAAGACTAACAGAGCTAGCAGGAATGCATAGCTTGTTAGCACGAACACAAAACCATTATTAATAACGAACTTGTTCCATGTTCTTCCCTCTTTACAATTCTGCATTACATCTTTAAAATCAGCATCATGCACATATTGATCTTTGATGGTCTCCAAACCAAATATTTTGAAGTCAAGTTGTGAAAGCATAGTATATCGACGAGACAAAGCATCAAGAATAACATTTTCTTTACCCTTCTTGTGTTTAATGACATAAGGGAAAGTCTCAATGAATTCAACCCATTTAGCATGTCTACGATTCAGTTTAGCTTGACTTTTAATATGTTTCAAAGATTCATGATCGAAATGTATAACAAATTCTTTGGGCCATAAATAATGTTGCCATGTCTCTAAAGTCCGAACAAGAGCATATAATTCTTTGTCATAAGTAGAATAGTTCAGACTAGGCCCACTCAATTTTTCAGAAAAGTATGCAACAGGTTTGCCATCTTGTAATAACATAAGTAGAATAGTTCAGACTAGGCCCACTCAATTTTTCAGAAAAGTATGCAACAGGTTTGCCATCTTGTAATAACACACCTCCTAATCCAATTCCACTAGCATCACATTCAAGCTCAAAAGTCTTATTAAAGTCAGGAAGTTGGAGTAAAGGAGCATGTGTCAACTTATCTTTCAATACCGTGAAGGCTTCTTCCCATGCGGTACCCCAAACAAAAGGCACATCCTTCTTTGTAAGCTCATTGAGAGGTGCAGCAATGGTGCTAAAGTCTCTCACAAAACGCCTATAGAAACCAGCGAGTCCAAGAAAACTCCTCACTTGTGTGACCATTTTGGGCTGCGCCAACTCTCAATAGCTTCAATCTTGGCTTTATCAACTTCAATTCCTGTGGAGTAACAACATAGCCAAGAAAAGATACTCGGTCGGTGCAAAAGGTGCACTTCCAAAGGTTACCAAACAAACGTGCATCACGAGAGCATTAAAAACAACACGTAAATGTTCCAAATGTTCTTCCAAAGATTTGCTATAAATCAGTATATCATCAAAGTAAACTACCACAAATCGTCCAATGAAAGCACGTAAAACTTCGTTCATTAATCTCATGAAAGTACTAGGTGCATTAGTTAACCCAAAAGGCATGACTAACCACTCATATAAACCAAACTTAGTTTTAAATGCTGTTTTCCATTCATCTCCCAATTTCATACGAATTTGATGGTATCCACTACGCAAATCAACTTTGGAGAATATTGTAGAGCCACTCAATTCATCAAGCATATCATCTAGCCTAGGAATAGGATGACGATAACTAATAGTAATATTATTAATGCCTCTACAATCAACACACATACGCCGACGCACCATCCTTTTTAGGCACTAGTATAATAGGAACAGCACAAGGACTAAGAGATTCGCGATATAACCTTTGTCGAGCAGCTCCTGTATTTGACGATAATCTCCTTCGCCTCCTCCGGATTGGTACGGTATGGTGCGCGGTTGGATAGCGATGCACCGGAATTAAGTCAATTTGATGCTCAATCCTCGAATAGGTGGTAATCCTGTGGCACGCCTTGTGGGAAGACGCCAATGAACTCCCGCAAAATGTTAGTGACAGCAGGGGCAAAGAGGAAGGCACGCCCTCGAATGAAAATAATGCCTCTTTGCACACAAAAGCATAGCAAACAGATTTGCTAGAATCTAGCTCATCAATATCAGATTTGGTGGCAAATAAACATGCACTTTTCAGTTTAATTTCGAAGCAACATTAGATGGTTTATTATTAGGCTTCATTTGTTGCTCAAATTCTTTTGCCACAATCTGATTTTCACTCTTATTTTTCTCCTGTTTTGCTTTATTAGCTCTATTAATATCATCTTTCAAAATGGAATCAGAGTCATAGGAAGCAAAGTAATATTTTTATCCTTGTGAACAAGAGTATACTGATTGTTTCTACCATGGTGTACAGAATTTTTATCAAATTGCCATGGTCTACCAAGTAATAAGGAACATGCTTGCATAGGTACCACATCACAATCAACATAATCAGCATATGTAGAGATACTAAAATACACACGAATAGTGACGTGTTACCTTAACCTTGCCGCTGTTGTTGAACCATTGGATGTAGTAAGGATGTGGATGTGGTCTTGTGGTGAGAGAAAGCTTCTCCACCATATCCATGCTAGCCAAGTTGTTGCAGCTCCCTCCATCTATGATGACGCTAATAGAACGCTCCTTCACAACTCCCTTTGTATGGAACAAGTTATGCCTCTGATTTTGCTCAGCTTGTGTAACCTGCACACTCAAAACACGTTGAGCAACTAAACATTCATACCACAAGATCTTCAGAGCCATGTATTGCGCCTCAGATCGTAATCATCTCCACCGTGTTCTTCATGTGTAATAAGAGCCAAAGTCTCTTCATCATAGTCACTAGCGACTCATACCCACCATCCTCGTGAGCAATCATCACACGCTGAGATGTGCATTCTCTCAAAAATGTCCTCTTCCCTTACAACGACGACAAATAATATCACTTGTGTGCCCTGCTGACGCCATGGAAGAAGAAGAGCTCTGTAGGCCCAAAGCAGTGCACTCTTGGCGATAGTGGTGGTTGTGCCTGCTTTCTTGTATCACGGTTGGAGGTGGCAGCCGACGGAGGTGCCGTGTAGTAGAACGTGTGGAAGTAGATGATGCACGTGGTGTCCATGATGAAGGTCGACCTGCAGAAAAGTTAGTCCGCGCCAAGGCCTGCCGATCCTGCACTTCACGCTCAGCTTTACAAGCAAGATGGAATAATCGAGTGATATTATTATAATCCTTGTAGTCTAGAATGGTCTGAATCTCTATTTAATCCACCCGTAAAACGTGCAAGCATAGCTTCATTCTCCTCAACAATACCACATCTAATCAAGCCAGTTTGTAATTCCCGATAATATTCTTCTACCGAATTTTTCCTTGTCTTAAGCGCTGCAATTTTTGAAGTAATTCACGCTGATAATATGGTGGAACCCAACGAGCACGCATAGCAGTTTTCAAAGCAGCCCAAGTAGCTGGAACAGGATATAATCTACAATGTTCGCACCACCAAACACATGCAAAGCTAGTGAAAGCACAAACAACAGCAGAACACGCCTCTCCTCGTGATATTGTAAACATGTAAATCGTTGTTCAGTTTCTAATTCCCAAGTAAGATATATATCAGAACATATCTACCCTCAAATGGTGGAATATTCAATTTCAGTTTAGGAGATGGTCATGATCTCGCACTGAAGGGGAGCCCAACATTGCCATTATTTGCATGTGGACGACCGGGTGGTTGTGGTGCTGGTGGTTGCACGTAGTTCGATGTTGATCAACCTCATCCTCGTAAGCTCTCACATAATCATCCTCCCCACCGCAGCAGCAGGAGCCACGTATATCAACAAAGAGCACCAGCAGCTTGGCCAGTCAAGAGGGACACGGAAGCTCGGCGGAGGGCTGTTTCACATGTGGAGGTAGTCCATGTTGTTGTAGTAGAGGTGCGTTAGGTGCAGCCGGTGGTGGTGGTGGTAGACGCGCGAGCAATTCATTAAACTTGTTATCGAGCTTTGTTTCAACGCCTTCTCAATGCCATCTATCTTCTCCATGGCCTCTTCAAATCTATTTAGCACATCGTCCACCTGCCCACTCATCATTTGTTGAAACTTATCATGTAGCGCTTTGTTTGTCATGTTCTCCCAATCAGTCTCGCTTGTGATCCTGCCATGGTTAGCAGCAATAGAAACACACAAGAATATGATTCGACAGACTACTAGGAAGTGGTGGTGGTGGTGTGGTGGACAGTCACAACCGTCAAGCAAATCTCAAATTCTTACCAGTTCTTACCCAAAGAAGAAAGCGGTGATCGGCAACCGATGTAGTCAAAACTCTCAAAGCTTGGATAGAGCGATTACTGTGGAGAGTCAAACGCACGATGTAGATGTATGTGGAGCTGGGAAGGCTTATAATATGGTAGCAAAAGGGTCAGCAATAATCAATTTAGAGATGCAAAGTTGAATAAACGCTCAACGACGCAGATCAGGTCTTGGTCCTAGGCTAGACCGTGCTAGAGACGCGAGCCTAGAACACTAACAAAATCACGGCGCTGCACGGAAACAACGGAAAAGCACACTGAATAATTTTTTTTCGCTTTTTTTTTTTTTTTTTTTTTTTTTTTTTTTTTTTTTTTTTTTTGCGAAAATCACTATAATGGCGAGTGTCTCAAAACTCTTCCCAGTGTCAAACCGACAGATGGGCACGAAATTTTTTCGACCAATTTTTTTTTTTCGATCGCCTGACCCAAAAACTGAAACGGGTCAAAAAACTTTCTATAATGGCGATCGTCTCAATACGCTTAGAAACACCTAAAAATAGGATAGCCAGAAAATTTTTCGACAAGTGCGTTTTTGGAAAATTTTGGGCCTAAACGGAGGGTGGTTTCCAGACTCTTTTTTTCGAACAATTTTTTTTTTCGACCAATTTTTTTTTCGACCAAATTTTTTTTTTTTCCGAAACCTACTCTGGCAAGGAAAACACAAATCGGAAACTAGATGGATCTCGAAAACAAACCTAATATGCAAGGAACTCGGATTGGTGGTGGATATATGCTGGTGGTATATGACAGCGGTGGTGGTATATGGTAGTGGTGGTGGTATATGGATACGGATTGGTGGTGGTATATGGATACGGATTCAGAGCGGTGGCGGATAAGCAATGGTGGTAGATGGCAAGGCGATGATGATGAAAGCGGCAAGCAAGTGACAACTTATGACCGTAACTCAAACTCTAAAAGACTAGACTCTAAGACCAAAGAACTTGACACGACGATGCAACCGCAAATTCAACAAAGCAAAACCCTAAAAAGATTATGCAAAGGCTCGATTGGTTCGGATATGATGAACTAACCCTAATTTTTTGTGTGGCTTTTTCGTGGACAATAGGTATGAAGAACAGACTCGATCTAAACTACGAAAAACTGTAAAATCTCACCGAGCAACCTGGAAATCTGATATCACTTGATAGAGGCAAAGGTGTCCCGCCTTCGATGAGATGTGGTTTTCGCTTTGGAGGAAGTCGACTTTGACGATCCGACTACGAACGTCTTGAGGACGTCGCGCTTTAGCAATCGCTAAACCAACTCCGAGAGGTTATTGACCACGCCGAGCACGATCAACCTGACCACGAGGGTCTGCTTCCTGCGAGCAAACGAAGAACAAGCAAGAAACTGAGATTGCAATCTGGATATTGCGAATATAAGATGAAAGCTTTATTGATCAAGGTGGGGTTCTGTGGACGCCTTTGTCCGGTCGTTGAACACAAACGGCACGCAGGGTTGCAGCTATGGCGAACTTTTAATCTAAACAAAACCCAAGGTCTAAACGGTGCCCTAAGGGCTGTATATATGGAGGAAGAGGGGGAATTTCGTGGCCCTTGGTGGAGGGGTCCAAATCAACCCTAACTCTTGTTTCCCCACACATACGGACTCTAAAACAGCCTATACTTAAGTATTTCAAAATTACATGGGCCTGGCCCACTAATAAGGTGACGCAGCACCTAGAATAGCCTCGGACGACATTTATGAAGTAGCGCCTTGTATATTTCGTCCAAGGCTTCATGCACCCATTATGGTGGCTTCAAAGTCCTGAAATCATCACTTGTAACTCCGTTTGTTCCCTTGCGCATGGCATTATCTCCATGCTTGTTCTTGCTCCAATGTCCATCCTTCTCCAAGCTAGGGCCTTCATTTGTAAGCAAAACAAATGTATCCAATTTAGGCAGCATCATATTCTCATGAACATTAGAATCATTACCAAGAAACGAAAGTACCTGATAATTTAATTGGCGTGCGCGAGCTCTAGTAATTGGTCCAGTATATGTAGCAGTAGGGGCTGTGGGTGTAACAATGGTATTGATGTCCTCATCAATTTGGTCCATGGATTTGAGTTGCTACTTGTGGATCTAGCTTTCCCCACCCTCCCCAACCTTTTCCATCTTCCAAACCCCTCGATTTCGACCTCACAATCATCTTCTTCCCCGGAAATTTTGCAGTTCCTCTCCCCGAGCCCGATTTTCACCCAGGCTCCGGACATCCGGACAAGGCCGGACGTCCGACGCTGTCCGGACGACCGTAAGTTTACGGACGTCCGTAAAACCCTGACCAAACTGAATTTCTTCAGTTCAGACACCACATCTTCCAAACCCATATACACCAAAATCTTCCACGATTCTTCCGATGACGATTTTGACACATTTTGGTCCTTGAGATTTTGAGTTGTGGCTTCCAGATCCTTTTGTGTTTCGCTATCTAGGTGCGGTTCGTTCATCATCATCACCACGACTCAACTTCGCAAGGGTCTCATCATCGCCAAGGACGGTAACTTCGATTTACATCTTTGTCATACATTGCAATTGCATTGATAACCCACATTGCCTCATTTTATGTAGCTTACCCATCGAGACTAGCCTTTGAGTATTGCCGGCAACGTGACTTGTGCACATTTAGTGATCATACTCCATAGCATACATACCATACCAAAGTGGTGCATATCTTAGCATCAACTTGTGTGTCACAAAGTTGTCATCGCATACACAATTGCTATCTTGGTTCGTGAAGTTTTGCATGAGAAAAGAGCTCAAAAGAGAAAGAGCCAATCAAGCTTTTAAGCAAAGAGAGAAAGATAAGCAAAGAGCTTATGAGCAAGAACCATAGCATCATCAAACATTAAGTTTGTCATACTTGATCATCTTGGATCAACTCATCGACACACCATACATATAGCATACTTGGGATAGAAGTCGTTGCATTTTTGCTTAGTAGGTTGTGCACAAGTTCAGATCCGCCTATTGTGCAATCGTGCTAGCGCCTCTCTAGTGTTGTGCAACAAGAGCATCTTGGTGTATTCCACATTTTGGCTCATCCTTGGTTGCATAACCCCATATTATCTATTTGCGTGTGTTTCCCGTGTACCATATTTTGCTATTGGTCTACTTGTTGCATTTGCAAATTTGTAAATCATTTCCAACTTTATTGAGTCTCACTTACAATTGCATTAAATTTTGTGCCACCATCCTAACCGAGCTCCACCATAAGCTTCTATTTGTGTAGGTGTGAGAACCGACAAGAATCGGTACCAAGAGTGTTATTTCATTGTCCGCATTTGAGTGAACTTGATTCATTTTCAATATCGGTCAAAGGTACATTGGTATAAGTTCTTTTCCGTTCTACCACTCACATCTTGCTTGGAATGATGGATAGGCCAAGTTCTTCTACCAACCCACTCTTCATCGAGCAAGACGACGACATGTCCTCATACGTCACCAAAAGCCACCTCTTCGGTGCACAACGAGCGTTGCACCAAGAATGATGCAAGAATGGACGAGATCCGCAAGTTGATGAGAAACCGGCATCATTCCACTTCTTCATCATCAAGACGGAGCCGCTCGAGTAGACACTCCGACGACACCTTCTACGACTCAAGTACTCCGTCATCGAACTCTCTTCGACGAGCCGCACGCCAAGACCATCATGCATCTCGCAACCCGCTACATGAAAAGCACTCACAAGAGCAAGTTGATGATCAAGTTCCTCGTCCTCAATCAAACCAAGAGGCTTTTGCTCAAGCTCAAGAACGGCAACGTCTTCGTCGCCAACAAGAGGAAGAAAGAGCACGTCGTCACCAAGACGAACAAGACGCCAATGCTCAACGTCGTCAACAACAACAACGTGAAGCGCAAGCTCTTGAGGCACAACGTGCCCTTCAAGAATCAAGTAAAGTCGTCGCCAACCGCAATCGCGAACGGCGCAATCAAGAGGAAGCCCTTCGAGAAGAAATACAAGAGAGGAACTACCAACCTCATGTACACCGTCAAGCTCCTCAAGCTCCTCCACAAGCCCGTCAAGCTCCACCTCAACCTCAAATTCAACAAGAGCAAGTTGATCATGGTCTTCCTCCGCGCCAAGAGCAACATGAAGATTTAGTACATCCCACGCCAAGGACGCCATCATCAACATCGCCAACAATACAATGAAGAGCAACGCTGCGGCAAGCTAAAATTCACCATGCCCAAGTTCAATGGAAGCAATGACCCCAAGACTACCTCTCATGGGCATTGAAGGTTGACAAAATCTTCCGTTTGCACAACTACGATGAAGCGAAGAAAATCGCTATGGCATCACTTGAGTTCCAAGATTATGTGCTCATATGGTGGGAACAAATCATTGAGCGACGACAAGCAAGAGGTGAACCTCCAATCACCACTTGGGCTCAAATGAAGGATGTCATGCAAGCACGTTTTGTACCAACATACTACAATCGCGACCTCTTCAAGAAACTCCAACTACTCAAGCAAGGAACAAAGAGCGTTGAAGAATACTACAAGGAAATGGAGATAGCCATGATTCGAGCCAATGTCAAAGAAGATGATGAGCAAACTATGGCACGTTTCTTGAATAGACTCAATCATCCCATTAAGAAGATCGCCGACTTCCAACCATATTCATCCCTCATTGAGCTCGTGCATCAAGCTACAAAGGCGGAACGCCAAGTGCAAGATGACTTCAAGTACGCCAAATACTCATCCAAGACCTACGGTCCGTCCAACAACCAAGCTTCAACGACTCCTCCAACTTCCACATCGACCAAGCCTTATTCACGAAACAACGACAAGTCAAGTTACAAGAAAACTTCGACAAGTTCAAGTCGTCCTCCTCCTTCTACAAACAACCTCAAGCCGCGTGCTTCATCCTCTACTCCGACCGATGAGACCATTAAGACAAGCTCCTTAAAGTGTTTCACTTGCGGCGGCCGAGGCCACAAGTCATACGAATGCACCAACAAGCGCACCATGATCCTCAACGACGATGGCACATATGACTCCATGAGTGAAGAGGAAATGGAAGCTCTTGAGCAAGTGGCCATGCACCGGCAAGTAAATGAAGATGAAGACGATCAAGTCTTTTGTGATGAGGATTCGAGCCCCGCTCTCGTTGTTTCCAAAGTCTTGACCCTTCAACATCAACAAGAAGAAGACCAACGATGCCACATCTTCCACACAAAAGCCGGCATCAATGGACGGTCCATCAAGGTCATCATCGATGGAGGTAGTTGCCACAACTTGGCAAGTGAAGAACTATGCTCCAAGCTACAATTGGTCAAGAGGAAGCACCCACACCCTTACAAGGTTCAATGGCTAAGGACTCGGCACTATACGAGTCGAGCATACGGTCCAAGTCTCCTTCAAAATTGGTGCTTACGAAGACACTTTGAATGTGATGTGGTCCCAATGACCGCTTGCCACCTACTTCTTGGTCGACCATGGCAATTCGACCGTGGTGTCATCCACAATGGGCGCACCAATCACTATAGCTTCAAGATGAAGGGAAAGAATATGTGTTACGACCTATGTCTCCTAGTCATGTGATAGCCGACAAACAAGCCACCCATCATAGAGAAAAGAGGAGAAAGCGATCCACCAAAAAGTGAGTGAGAGCCACAAGCCAAATTTGAGCGACTCTTCGCCTAGAGAGAAAAACCTCATTCTATTTGCCACCAAAAGTGAGATGAGAGAAGTGTGTGAGAACCCATCTACCGTGATGCACTTTGTCCTTGTTTGCAAGGATGGAGAACCAAAACTAACACCATTCACGAGCTACCTTTGGTGTTTCAATCTCTTTGCAGGAATTCCAAGATGTTTTTCCCGATGAGCTACCTCCGGTCTACCTCCTCTTCGAGGCATTGAGCATAGAATCGACCTCATCCCCGAGCGCCTCTACCAAACAAAGCTCCATACCGAGTCAATCCGAAGAAACCAAGGAGATTCAACGGCAAGTACAACAACTCATCGACAACGGTCATGTACGTGAAAGCCTAAGCCCTTGTGCCGTTCCGTTATTCTTGTGCCTAAGCCCGATGGAAGTTTCCGCTTGTGTTCCGATTGTAGACCTATCAATGCTATTACTGCTCGATATAGGCATCCCATTCCTCGCTTAGATGACATGCTTGATGAACTTAGTGGAGCCAACTTTTCTCAAAATTGATCTTAAAAGTGGCTATTATCAAACCGCATACAAGAGGGTGATGAATGGAAAACTGCTTTAAAACCAAATTTGGTTTATATGAGTGGTTAGTGATGCCTATGGGTCTTTCGAAGCTCCCTGTACTTTTGTGCGCCTTATGCATCATGTACTTCGTCCTTACATTGGAGTCTTTGTTGTGGTTTACTTTGACGATATTCTTGTGTTTAGCAAAACCATGAAAGAGCACATCAATCATGTAAAATCTGTGTTGCAAACTCTTCGCAAAGAAAGCCTTTATGCAAACTTGAAAAATGCACATTTGGAGTTGACAAAGTGGTTTTCTTGGGTTTTGTTGTTTCCTCAAAGGGTGTCCATGTTGATGAATCTAAAATTCAAGCAATTAAAACTTGGCCCCAACCCACCAATTTGCAACAAGTGCGTAGTTTTCTTGGTCTTATGGGTTTCTATCGTCGCTTGTGAAAGATTTTAGCACAATTGCAGCTCCTTTGCATGCTTTGAGCAAGAAGAATACTCCCTTTGTTTGGGGAACTTTGCAATCAGCCGCTTTTGATAAGCTCAAGACTTTGCTTACTCATGCTCCGATTCTTGCTTTGCTCAATTTTGACAAAACTTTTGAGGTTCATTGTGATGCAAGTGGTACCGAATTGGCGGAGTTTTAATGCAAGAAAACGAGCCATTGCTTATTTTAGTGAAAACTCTCCGGTGCTCAACTTAATTATCCCATCTATGATAAGGAATTGTATGCTTTAGTGCGTGTGCTCCATGTTTGGGAACATTACCTTAGACCTCATGAGTTTGTCATCCATACCGATCATGAAACGCTTAAGTACCTCAAAGGTCAAACTAAATTAAACAAGCGCCATGCCAAATGGAGTGAATTCATTGAATCTTTTCCTTATGTGATCAAGTACATTAAGGGTAAAGAGAATGTAGTTGCCGACGCTTTCACACGATATGCATGCTTGTCACCCAACTTGAGTTGAATGTCATTGGTTTTGAGCATATAAAAGACTTGTATGAGCATGATCCATCTTTTGCCTCTCCTTATGCTAAGTGTTTGACGACACGCCTTGGGAACAATATTACATCAAGGATGGTTATCTTATGAGAGCTAACAAACTTTGCATTCCCGAGTCTTCTCTTCGTTTGCTCCTTTTGCAAGAGGCTCATGGAGGCGGACTCATGGGACACTTTGGACGTGACAAAACATTCGCCACGCTCTCCAACAACTACTTTTGGCCCAAGATGTTCCGCGACGTACAACGCTTCACCAACCGATGCTATACATGTCGCAAAGCTAAGTCTAAAGCTCAATCTCATGGTCTTTACATGCCTCTTCCTATCCCATATCAACCATGGGAAGACATTAGTATGGATTTTGTACTTGGTTTGCCTAGGACTCAAAATGGCAAGGATTCCGTCTTTGTTGTTGTGGATAGATTTTCTAAGATGGCACATTTCATACCTTGCAACAAGATAGACGATGCTTCACATGTTGCAAATCTCTTTGTAGGGAAATCTTGCGACTCCATGGCATACCAAAGACAATCATCTCCGATCGTGACATCAAGTTCTTGAGTTACTTTTGAAGACCTTATGTGCAAAGCTCGAATCAAGCTCTTGTTCTCCTCGGCATACCATCCTCAAACCGACGGCCAAACGGAGGTGACGAACCGCACACTATCCACTCTACTTCGTGTCTTGATCAAGAAGAACATCAAGGAATGGGAAGCATGTCTACCCATCGCCGAGTACGCCTACAATCGTGCAAGACATTCTACTACCGGCAAGTCCCCTTCGAGGTCGCTTCACGGTTTCAACCCGTTGTCCCCATTGGACATTCTACCACTCCCTCTCCAAGAGCGCACCAACATGGATGCAAGTGAACGAGCAAACTACATCAAGAAGATGCACGAAGATACAAGGCACACAATTGAGCGCCAAGTACAACGCAAAGCAAACAAGCTCAATGCCAACAAACAACCCATCGTCTTCAACATTGGTGATCTAGTGTGTCTACACCTTCGCAAGGACCGCTTCCCCAAAGAACGCAAGTCCAAACTTCTCCCTCGGGCCGACGGACCTTTCAAGGTGCTAGCACGCTACAACGACAACGCTTACAAGATCGACATACCCCGCGACAAGTACAACGTCAGCGATATCTTCAACGTCAAGGACCTTGCACCTTTCCATGGGGATGAAACTTTTGATCCGAGGTCGGATCTCTCCCAAGGGGGAGATGATACGAGCATCCCCACTCATCCCCACGGACGCGCCTACATCTCCCTCAACACCACCGGGACCCATGACAAGAGCCCGAGCTAAGGCTATTGAAGATGAGGTGAACTCACCCTCTCCGAACTTCTTATTTCTACCCATGAGACATGGCTACTACCTCATTCAAACTCTATGTGTAATCAGATACATGGAGGCGAACCAAGGATCTACTACTTGCAAGAGCCAAGACGGCGAGGACCCCAAGTATGTCGAAGAGGAAGAAGGAGGCAGCTGAAGCTACAGACACGGACGTCCGACCCTTCCGGACGTCCGACGATTCCTCAGACACGGATGTCCGACGCCCCGGACGTCCGAACATCGCCACCGAATCAAACCTACAGACGACCGGAGCTGACCGGACGTCCGGACTACGACCTCCCGAGCCGGAACTACGGACGACCGACAGCCTCCGGACGTCCGGACCCTCCTGAAGCCCCGGACGACCGGTCCGCTACGGACGACCGACGCACCTACGACAGAGAAGAATCTACGGACGTCCGAACGTGTCCGGACGACCGGACCTTCCCGAGCCTCCGGACGTCCGACGCCTTCCGGACGTCCGATGCCTGATGCGGGCTAAAGCCCATGTACCCCTTCGTTTTGACTTCCACTTGCACTAAGACTATAAATAGGACCCTCCCATCACCTAGTTAGGGTTAGCTTTGGATTTGCTCATATTTCGGTGTGAGAGCCTTTGCTCATCCACTTGGCTACTTCTCCTTCGAGATCAGGACCTCTTCGGAGAAGATCCCCCAAGCGGATTCAAGACCCCCTCCTAGGGTGGACCCCATCAAGACCTCCTCTCGGAGAAGATCGGCTACTCTTGTATCTTTACCTTTATTGTTTTTGAATCTTGTGCCACTCTATGTGTTCATCGATCTAGCGCTTGTGTGATTGATTTCTTGTCGGTTAAGTGATCTCTCTCTCGTTTTCCCCGTGATTTCCTCGTGTTCTTCCGCTCGTTCTTCGTGTTCCTCGTAGGGATTCTCTCCAAACGTGAAAGATCGTCCACATAGGGTTCCGCCCTATATCAATGTCCATGCCTTTTGTTTTCATGTTGGGGTGCTGTAGCATGTTGTTTTGATGCTTGCAATATGCCTAGTTGCTGTTTTGGACAGATTGTTGTTATGTCTTGTATTGTGTGTATGTGTTGAACCGTTGCTCCGTTTGAGAGTGCTCTATATGAAACTTGCTTAGAATTACATGTAGCTTCATATTATCATGTTGCATCCTTGTTTTGAGGTGTTTGCTTGATGTTTGTATGCATTTTGCATCAATGCCATGCTTATCTTGTTTTGCTCATATCTTCTAGGCCGTAGCTCCGAATTAAATGAACTTTATATGTAACTTGACTAGAATTTCGTGGAGATCATCGTGGTGCATCTTAACTTGCTGTTTAACAACTTGAACATAAGGTTTATTCAGATCTCGACTAATTTCGAAATATGCATATGAGGACTTACCGGAATTGTTATATGTTGTTCCCGGCCTCATTTAAACTTGCTTTGATGTGTTGCTCTTGTTTGCATCATCTCTTGCCATGAGTAGCTTCATGTAGTCTTGTCATGCATCATGCTTGTTGTGCATCATTTCTTGTTCATGTGTGGTGTATTTACCTATGTTGTGTGCTTCTTCTTGTTAGTTCCTGTTTCGTTGCGATCGTGAGGATTCGTTCGTCTACGCTTGGTTCGTCTTCGTGGCTTCTTCTTCTTCATGGACTCGTTCTTCTTCCTTGTGGGATTTCAGGCAAGATGACCGTCTCCTTGGATCTCACTACTATCATTGCTATGCTAGTTGCTTCGTTCTATCGCTATGCTGCGCTACCTATTACCTGTTTATCAAGCCATCCCAAATTGCCATGTCAGCCTCTAACCTCTTGCACCCTTCCTAGCAAACCGTTGTTTGGCTATGTTACCGCTTTGCTCAGCCCCTCTTATAGCGTTGTTAGTTGCAGGTGAAGATGAAGTTTGTTCCTTGTTGGAACATGGAGATGTTGTTCCTTGTTGGAACATGTTTATTTGTTGGGATATCACAATATATCTTATATTATTAATGCATCTATATACTTGGTAAAGGGTGGAAGGCTCGGCCTTATGTGGTGTTTTGTTCCACTCTTGCCGCCCTAGTTTCCGTCATATCGGTATTATGTTCCCGGATTTTGCGTCCCTAACGCGGTCGGGTGATTTATGGGACCCCTTGACAGTTCGCTTTGAATAAGACTCCTCCAAAGAAGGCCCAACATTGGTTTTACCATTTGCCTCACCACCACCTACTTTTCCCTTGGGAGTCGCTCTCTCGAGGGTCATCTTTATTTAGCCCCCGGGCGGTGCTTCTCTAAGTGCTGGTTCGAACCGAGTAGATCATGGGCCCCTCGTGGCAACTCGAGGTGTGGTTTTACTCGTAGGATGTCTCATCCAAAGTTGCCACGAGAACGAGATATGTGCAGCTCCTATCGGGATTGTCGGCGATCGGGCGGCTTTGCTGGTCTTGTTTTATTGTTTGTCGAATGTCTTGTAGCCGGATTCCGAGACTGATCGGGTCTTCCCGGGGAGAAGGAATATCCTTCGTTGATCGCGAGAGCTTATCATGGGCTAAGTTGGGACACCCCTGCAGGGTTTGAACTTTCGGGAGCCGTGCCCGCGGTTATGTGGCAGATGGGAATTTGTTAATATCCGGTTGTAGTAAACTTGAAGCAAACTTTTCTAAAATACACCAACCGCGTGGTGAACTGTGAGTGTCTCTTTTCGTGGTTGATCGAGAGGAGAACACGGTTTCGGGTTATGTCGACGTAAGTAGGAGTTCAGGATCACTTCTTGATCATTACTAGTTGACGACCGTTCCTTTGTTTCTCTTCTCGCTCTCATTTGCGTATGTTAGCCACCATATATGCTTAGCCGCTGCTGCAACCTCACCACTTTACCCCTTCCTTTCCCTTTAAGCTTTGCTAGTCTTGATACCCATGGTAATGGGATTGTTGAGTCCTCGTGGCTCACAGATTACTACACCATCAGTTGCAGGTACAGGTTCTGCGATGATCATGACGCGAGAGCGATGTTTACTTGTGTTGGAGTTCTTCTTCTTCTTCGTCGATCAGGGAATAGGTTCCAGGTCGGCAGCCTGGGCTAGCAGGGTGGATATTGTTTGAGTTTCTGTTCATGTTTCATCCGTAGTCAGATGTTGATCTCTTGTATATGATGTTGATGTATTCTTGTGACATTGTATGTCTTGGATGTATCCCCACTATTATGTAATGTTGATGTAATGATATCCACCTTGCAAAAGCCTTTCAATATGCGGGTCTATCCTTGGTGGGACCTTCGAGTTCCTTTTGGATAGGGTCGCATATTGGGCGTGACACCTTCGTTGTGGTTTACTTTGATGATATTCTTGTGTTTAGCAAAACCATGAAAGAGCACATCAATCATGTAAAATCTGTGTTGCAAACTCTTCGCAAGGAAAGCCTTTATGCGAACTTGAAAAAATGCACTTTTGGCGTTGACAAAGTGGTTTTCTTGGGTTTCGTTGTCTCTTCCAAGAGTGTCCATGTTGATGAAACTAAAATTGAAGCAATTAAAACTTGGCCCCAACCCACCAATTTGCAACAAGTGCGAAGTTTTCTTGGTCTTGCGGATTTTTATCGTCGCTTTGTGAAAAACTTTAGCACTATTGCCGCCCCTTTGCATGCTTTGAGTAAGAAGAATACTCCTTTTGTTTGGGGATCTTTCCAATCCACCACTTTTGATGAGCTCAAGTCTTTGCTTACTCATGCTCCGATACTTGCTTTGCCTAACTTTGATAAAACTTTTGAGGTTCATTGTGATGCAAGTGGTACCGGAATTGGCGGAGTTTTGATGCAAGAAAAACGAGCCATTGCATATTTTAGTGAAAAACTATCCGGTGCTCAACTTAACTATCCCACCTATGACAAAGAATTGTATGCTTTAGTGCGTGTGCTACATGTTTGGTAACATTACCTTAGACCGCATGAGTTTGTCATCCATACCGATCATGAAACGCTTAAGTACCTAAAAAAGGTCAGACTAAGTTGAACAAGCGTCATGCCAAATGGAGTGAGTTTATTGAATCTTTTCCTTATGTGATCAAGTACATTAAGGGTAAAGAAAATGTAGTTGCTGATGCACTTTCACGCATATGCACGCTTGTCACTAAACTTGAGTTGAACGTTATTGGCTTTGAGCACATAAAAGACTTGTATGCTAACGACCCATCTTTTGCTATTCCTTATGCTAAGTGTTTGACGCATACTTCTTGGGAACAATATTACATCAAGGATGGTTATCTTATGAGAGCTAACAAACTATGCATTCCCGAGTCTTCTCTTCGTTTGCTACTTTTGCAAGAGGCTCATGGAGGTGGACTCATGGGACATTTTGGACGCGACAAAACATTCGCCACGCTCTCCAAGAACTACTTTTGGCCCAAGATGTTTCGTGACGTCTCGCGCTTCACCACCCGATGCTATACATGTCGCAAAGCTAAGTCTAAAGCTCAATCTCATGGTCTTTACATGCCTCTTCCTATTCCTTATCAACCATGGGAAGACATTAGTATGGATTTTGTACTTGGTTTGCGTAGGACTCAAAATGGAAAGGATTCCGTGTTTGTCTTTGTGGACCGATTTTCTAAGATGGCACATTTCATTCCTTGCAACAAGATAGACGATGCTTCACATGTTGCAAATCTCTTTTGTAGGGAAATCTTGCGCCTCCATGGAGTACAAAAGACAATCGTCTCCGACCGCGACGTCAAGTTCTTGAGTTACTTTTGGAAGACGCTATGCGCCAAGCTCGGCATCAAGCTCTTGTTCTCATCCGCATACCATCCTCAAACCGACGGCCAAACGGAAGTGACGAACCGGACACTATCCACTCTACTTCGTGTGTTGATCAAGAAGAACATCAAGGAATGGGAGGCATGTCTACCCATCGCCGAGTACGCCTACAACCATGCAAGACATTCGACTACCGGCAAGTCCCCCTTCGAGGTCGTCTATGGCTTCAACCCATCGTCCCCATTGGACATTCTACCTCTCCCTCTACAAGAGTGCACCAACATGGATGCGAGTGCACGAGCAAGCTACATCAAGAAGATGCATGAGGATACAAGGCACACCATCGAGCGCCAAGTACAACGACTAGCGTCCAAGCTCAACGTCAACCAGCAGCCCAAGACATTCAACATTGGAGACCTCGTGTGGCTACACCTTCGCAAGGACCGCTTCCCCAACGAACGCAAGTCCAAGCTTCTCCCGCGAGCCGACGGACCCTTCAAGGTGCTAGCACGCTACAACGACAACGCCTACAAGATTGAACTCCCACGAGACAAGTACACCGTGAGCGACATCTTCAACATCAAAGACCTCTCGCCTTTCCATGGTGATGAAGATTTTGATCCGAGGTCGGATCTTTCCCAAGGGAGGGGAGATGATGCGGAGCATCCTTCCATCATCCCCATGGACTCTACATCGACACATCCAACCCCACGAGGACCCACGACGAGAGCTCGAGCACGTGCTATTCAATCCGAGGTTAACTCTCTCCTTGTTGAACTTCACTTTGACCCACTTGAGACATGGCTACTACCTCAAACAGAGATGCTTTGTGTGCTCAGGTACCATGTAAGCAACCAAGGAGAAGGAACTGTGCAAGACGGACATCAAGATCAAGGAAGCATTCGGCCCAACCTGGAAGGACCGGTTCAACCGCCCAACAACCGGCCGGGCGGAACAACCGGCCTACTACCGGCCAACAACCGGCCGCCATTCTGTGATCAAGCGGTGCAAGGCCGGTACAGCATCGGATGTACCGGTAAATCCCATATGACCGGAACTACCGGCCCCACGACCGGTACAACCGCTGGGGACCCCGACGACCAGCTGCAGAAGCCAACACCTGACCCCAGCGGTAGTACCGCCTCCCTCGACCGGTACTTCCGCTCTCCCTGGATCGCCAGCGGTACAACCGCCACCTTAACCGGAACAACCGTCCTGTCTGCGCACAGGGCTCGGGCATGAGGCCCATGTACCCCTTCACTTCGCCCCCATTTGCACTAAGACTATAAATAGAACTCCCCGACCTCCTAGTTAGGGTTAGCATTGGATTAGCTCATATTTGTGTGAGAGCCTTTGCTCATCCACTTGGTTACTTCTCTTCGGAGTTCACGGCCTCTTCGGAGAAGATCCCCAAGCGGATCCAAGACCCCTTTCTAGGGAAGAACATCAAGGCCTCCTCTCGGAGAAGAATGGTTCCGCTGTATCCTTTCCTTTGTTGATCTTGAACCTTGTGCTACCTTATGTGTGTGATGATCTAGCACTCGTGTGATTGATTCTATGTCGGTTTAGAGATTCTCTCTCGTTCCCCGCCGTGTTTCCCTTTGTGCTTCCGCGTGTTCTTCATGATTCCCCCGTAGGATCCACTCCAAACGTGAAAGATCGACGCTATATGGTTCCGCCCTACATCATCAACGCCCGTACCCACATCAGCTACGTCTTTGCGACAAGGTAACAGTAAAGGTATTAATGATATAACTTCACATGAGAATGATGCATCCCTAGTTAACTTGAATGCATCATGTGTTGAGTTACCTGGTGATTTGAGCACATCACCTATTTTAGAGAATCTTGATACTATCATGAATGCGTCATGTGATCAAACAACTGAAATACCAACAATTTTGAGTGCACCCACTGAATTAACTGTTGATGCAAAAGAATCAATGTTTAATCATTTTGATATGACCTCTAATCTTGGTGATGATTCTGTGTCGAATAACTTATTGCATGTTTGCTTATTTAAGCATGTTGTAGCATGTAAACTTGATGCAAGTAAGGTTTATTCACAAATGTTGGTATGGTTTAATGATGAACATTGTCAATCTTTTGAAATGAATAAGAGCTTCACTTATATGTGCAAACTGAGTTGCAATATTTGCATGCCTTCTACTTCTTGTGATAATGTTTTGGCTTTAGATTTTATGAACTATGCAAGTTACTCATCTATTCATCTGTCATATGTGCAAAAATCAAGGGAAGTAAAAATGGATGACATATACATATACAACATGTACACCTTGTCTCTTTTGTTAGCGACATTTCAGACTAAGCAACGCCGAGGACGGCTTTGTTTTCAAGAAGGGGAGTGATGAGGACATCAATACCATTGTTACACCCACAACCCCTGCTGCTATACATACTGGACCAATTACTAGAGCTCGCGCACGCCAATTGAATTATCAGGTACTTTCGTTTCTTGGTAACGATTCCAATGTTCATGAGAATATGATGCTGCCTAAATTGGATACATTTGTTTTGCTTACAAATGAAGGGCCTACCATGGACAAGAAAGATGAACCTTGGAGCAAGTTCAAGCATGGAGATGTTGGCATGCTAAGGGGAACAAGAACGGAGTTACAAGTGATGATTCCAGGACTTTGAAGCCACCCTAATGAGTGCATGAGGCCTTGGACGAAATATACAAGATGCCACTTCATAATATTCGTCCATAGGCTATTCTAGGTGCTGCGTCACCTTATTATTGGGCCAGGCCCATGTAATTTCGAAATACTTAAGTATAGGCTGTTTTAGAGTCCGTATGTGTGGGGAAACAAGAGTTAGGGTTGATTTCGACCCTCCACCAAGGGCCACGAAATTCCCCCTCTTCCTCCATATATACAGCCCTTAGGGCACCGCTTAGACCTTGGGTTTTGTTTAGATTAAAAGTTCGCCATAGCTGCAACTTCACAGCATTTCGCTTGTGTTCAACGACTGCACAAAGCGCCACAGTAACCCCACCTTGATCAATAAAGCTTTCATCTTATATTCGCAATATCCAGATTGCAATCTCAGTGTCTTGCTTGTTCTTCGCTTGCTCGCAGGAAACAGACCCTCGTGGTCGTTGATCGTGTTCGGCGTGGTCAATAACCTCTCGGAGTTGGTTTAGCGATTGCTAAGGCGCCGACGTCCTCGACGTCAGTAGTCGGATCGTCAAAGTCGACTTCCTCCCAAGCGAAAACCACATCTCATCGAAAGACGGGACACCTTTGCCTCTATCAAGTGGTATCAGATTTCCAGGATGCTCGGTGAGATTTTACAGTTTTCCGTAGTTTAGATCGAGTCTGTTCTTCATAACTATTGTCCACGAAAAAGCCATAAAAAAATTTAGGGTTAGTTCATCATATCCGAACCAATCTGAGCCTTTGCATAATCTTTTTAGGGTTTTGCTTTGTTGAATTTGCGGTTGCATCGTCGTGTCTAGTTGCTGGTCTTAGCGCCTAGTCTTTTAGAGTTTCGAGTTCGGTCATAAGTTGTCACGCCGCCACCGCACCATCATCATCGCCTCGCCACCTACCACCACCGCCTCCAATCCGTATCCATAGACCACCACCAATCCGTGTCCGTATACCACCACCGATCCATATCCATATACTACCACCGCTGCCATATACCACCACCATATATCCAATCCGAGTTCCTTGCATATTAGGGTTGTTTTCGAGATCCATCTAGTTTCCGATTCGTGTTTCCTTGCCGGAGTAGGTTTCAAACCACCTCCGTTTAGGCCCAAAATTTTTCGAAAACGCACTTGTCGAAAAAATTTTCGCTATCCTGTTTTAAGTGTTTCTAAGTGTATTGAGACAATCGCCGTTATAGAAAGTTTTTTGACCTGCTTCAGTTTTTGGGTCCGGCAATAAAAAAAAATTGGTCGAAAAATTTCGTGCCCATCCTGTCGGTTTGACCTCGGAAGAGTTTTGAGACACTCGCCATTATAGTGATTTTTCAAAAAAAAAAAAAAGCAGCAAAAAAAAAAGCAAAAAAAAAAAAAAAGCGCGAAAAGAAAAAATCCAGAGTGTGCTTTTCCCTTGTTTACGCAGCAGCGCCGTGATTTTGTTAGTGTTCTAGGCTCGCCTCTCTAGCACGGTCTAGCCTAGGACCAGCACAAGACTGTCGTTGAGCGCTTATTCAACTTTGCATCTCTGAATTGATTATTGCTAACCTTTTTTTGCTACCATATTATAAGCCTTCCCAGCTCCACATACATCTACATCGTATGCTTGACTCTCCCCGTAATCGCTCTATCCAAGCTTTGAGAGTTTTGACTACATCGGTTGCCGATCACCGCCGCTGGGTAAGAACTGGTAAGAATTTGAGATTTGCTTGACGGATTTGTGATCGTCCACCACACCACCACCACCACTTCCTAGTAGTCTGTCAATCATATTCTTGTGTGTTTCTATTGCTGCTAACCATGGCAGGATCACAAGTTTATTTAGACTGACCGGGAGAACATGACAAACAAAGCGCTACATGATAAGTTTCAACAAATGATGAGTGGGCAGGTGGACGATGTGCTAAATAGATTTGAAGAGGCCATGGAGAAGATAGATGGCATTGAGAAGGCGTCAAACAAAGCTCGATAACAAGTTTAATGAATTGCTCATGCTGCCTACCACCACCACCACCGCTGCACCTAACGCACCTCTACTACAACAACACGGACTACCTCCACATCGCTAAACAGCCCTCCGCCGAGCTTCCCGTGTCCCTCTTCACCTGCCAAGCTGCTGGTGCTGCTGTTGATACTTCATGGCTCCTGCTGCTGCGGTGGGGAGGATGATTATGTGAGAGCTTACGAGGATGAGGTTGATCAACATCGAACTACGTGCAACCACCAGCACCACAACCACCAGGTCGCCCACATGCAAATAATGGCAATGTTCGGGCTCCCCTACAGGTACGAGATCATGACCATCTCCCTAAACTGAAAATGAATATTCCACCATTTGAGGGTAGATATGTTCCTGATATATATCTTACTTGGGAATTAGAAACTGACCAACGATTTACATGTTTACAATATCCCGAGGAGAGACGTGTTCCTTCTGCTGTTTGTGCTTTCACTAGCTTTGCATGTGTTTGGTGGTCTCAACATTGTAGATTATATCCTGTTCCAGCTACTTGGGCTGCTTTGAAAACTGCTATGCGTACTCGTTGGGTTCCACCATATTATCAACGTGGATTACTTCAAAAATTGCAGCGCTTAAGACAAGGAAAAATTCGTAGAAGAATATTATCGTGAATTACAAACTGGCTTGATAAGATGTGGTATTGTTGAGGAGAATGAAGCTATGCTTGCACGCTTTCTCGGGTGGATTAAATAGAGATATTCAGACCATTCTAGACTACAAGGATTATAATAATATCACTCGATTATTCCATCTTGCTTGTAAAGCTGAACGTGAAGTGCAGGATCGATGTGCCTTGGCGCGACTAACTTTTCTCGCAGGTCGACCTTCATCATGGACACCACGTGCATCATCTACTTCCACACGCTCTACTACACCGCACCTCCGCCGGCTGCCACCACCAACCGTGATACAAGAAAGCAGGCACAACCACCACTATCTGCCAAGAGTACACCTGCTGGCATACACAGAGCTCTTCTTCTTCCATGGCGTCAACAGGCACACAAGTGATATTATTTGTCGTCATTGTAAGGGAAGAGGACATTTTATGAGAGAATGCCAATCTCAGCGTGTGATGATTGCTACCGAGGATGGTGGGTATGAGTCTGCTAGTGACTATGATGAAGAGACTTTGGCTCTTATTACACATGAAGAACACGGTGGAGATGATTCTGATCCCGAGACGCAATACATGGCTGCCAAGATGCCGACAGTATGAATGTTTAGTTGCTCAACGTGTTTTGAGTGTGCAGGTTACACAAGCTGAGCAAAATCAGAGGCATAACTTGTTCCATACAAAGGGAGTTGTGAAGGAACGTTCTATTCGCGCCATCATAGATGGAGGGAGCTGCAACAACTTGGCTAGCATGGATATGGTGGAGAAGCTTTCTCTCACCACAAGACCACATCCACATCCTTACTACATCCAATGGTTCAACAACAGCAGCAAGGTTAAGGTAACACGCATCTGTTCGTGTGCATTTTAGTATCTCTACATATGCTGATTATGTTGATTGTGATGTGGTACCTATGCAAGCATGTTCCTTATTACTTGGTAGACCATGGCAATTTGATAAAATTCTGTACACCATGGTAGAAACAATCAGTATACTCTTGTTCACAAGGATAAAAATATTACTTTGCTTCCTATGACTCCTGATTCCATTTTGAAAGATGATATTAATCGAGCTAATAAAGCAAAACAGGAGAAAAATAAGAGTGAAAATCAGATTGTGGCAAAAGAATTTGAGCAACAAATGAAGCCTAATAATAAACCATCTAATGTTGCTTCTGAAATTAAACTGAAAAGTGCATGTTTATTTGCCACCAAATCTGATATTGATGAGCTAGATTCTAGCAAATCTGTTTGCTATGCTTTTGTGTGCAAAGAGGCATTATTTTCATTCGAGGACGTGTTTTCCTCTTTGCCCCCTCGCTGTCACTAACATTTTGCAGAGTTCACGACGCCTTTCCACAAGACGTGTCACCGGATTACCACCTATTCGAGGAATTGAGCATCAAATTGACTTAATTCCCGGTGCATCGCTACCCAACCGCGCACCATATCGTACCAATCCAGAGGAGACGAAGGAGATTATGCGTCAAGTACAGGAGCTGCTCGACAAAGGTTATATACGCGAATCTCTTAGTCCTTGTGCTGTTCCTATTATACTAGTGCCTAAAAAGGATGGTACGTCACAGGCGTATGTGTGTTGATTGTAGAGGCATTAATAATATTACTATTCGTTATCGCCATCCTATTCCTAGGCTAGATGATATGCTTGATGAATTGAGTGGCTCTACAATATTCTCCAAAGTTGATTTATGAGTGGATACCATCAAATTCGTATGAAATTGGGAGATGAATGGAAAACAGCATTTAAAACTAAGTTTGGATTATATGAGTGGTTAGTCATGCCTTTTGGGTTAACTAATGCACCTAGTACTTTCATGAGATTAATGAACGAAGTTTTACGTGCTTTCATTGGACGATTTGTGGTAGTTTACTTTGATGATATACTGATTTATAGCAAATCTTTGGAAGAACATTTGGAACATTTACGTGCTATTTTTAATGCTCTACGTGATGCACGCTTGTTTGGTAACCTTGGGAAGTGCACCTTTTGCACCGACCGAGTATCTTTTCTTGGCTATGTTGTTACTCCACAGGAATTGAAGTTGATAAAGCCAAGATTGAAGCTATTGAGAGTTGGCCGCAGCCCAAAACGGTCACACAAGTGAGGAGTTTTCTTGACTCGCTGTTTTCTATAGGCGTTTTGTGAGAGACTTTAGCACCATTGCTGCACCTCTCAATGAGCTTACAAAGAAGGATGTGCCTTTGTTTGGGGTACCGCACAGAAGAAGCTTTCACGGTATTGAAAGATAAGTTGACACATGCTCCTTTACTCCAACTTCCTGACTTTAATAAAACTTTTGAGCTTGAATATGATGCTAGTGGAATTGGATTAGGAGGTGTGTTATTACAAGATGGAAAATGATAGAGGCAAAGGTGTCCCGTCTTTCGATGAGATGTGGTTTTCGCTTTGGAGGAAGTCGACTTTGACGATCCGACTATTTAACGCAGCGAGACGCCGCGCTTAGCAATCGCTAAACCAACTCCGAGAGGTTATTGACCACGCCGAGCACGATCAACCTGACCACGAGGGTCTGCTTCCTGCGAGCAAACGAAGAACAAGCAAGAAACTGAGATTGCAATCTGGATATTGCGAATATAAGATGAAAGCTTTATTGATCAAGGTGGGGTTCTGGACGCTTTGTCCGGTCGTTGAACACAAACGGCACGCGGGTTGCAGCTATGGCGAACTTTTAATCTAAACAAAACCCAAGGTCTAAACGGTGCCCTAAGGGCTGTATATATGGAGGAAGAGGGGGAATTTCGTGGCCCTTGGTGGAGGGGTCCAAATCAACCCTAACTCTTGTTTCCCCACATACGGACTCTAAAACAGCCTATACTTAAGTATTTCGAAATTACATGGGCCTGGCCCAATAATAAGGTGACGCAGCACCTAGAATAGCCTATGGACGAATATTATGAAGTGGCATCTTGTATATTTCATCCAAGGCCTCATGCACTCATTAGGGTGGCTTCAAAGTCCTGAATCATCACTTGTAACTCCGTTTGTTCTCCTTGCGCATGGCATTATCTCCATGCTTGTTCTTGCTCCAATGTCCATCCTTCTCCAAGCTAGGGCCTTCATTTGTAAGCAAAACAAATGTATCCAATTTAGGCAGCATCATATTCTCATGAACATTAGAATCATTACCAAGAAACGAAAGTACCGATAATTTAATTGGCGTGCGCGAGCTCTAGTAATTGGTCCAAGATATGTAGCAAGAGGGGCTGTGGGTGTAACAATGGTATTGATGTCCTCATCATCCTCCCTTCTTGAAATGAAGTCGCCCTCGACGGAAGCTCATATTCCTCACCCAAATAAGGCTTCAAATCTGCAATGTTAAAAGTGGACTAACCCCAAAATCTGCAGCAGCTCAAGTTTATATGCATTATCATTTATTTTCTAACACCTTAAATGGACCATCAAGACGTGGCATTAGCTTTGATTTATGCAAATTAGGAAACCTATCTCACGCAAATGTAACCAAACAAGATCTCCAGTGCAAAGACAACATGTTTTCTACCCTTATCTCCAAAGAAGTTTATATTTAGCATTCATACGCTCAATGTTTTCCTTAGTTATCTCATGCATTTTAAAATCAATTCAGCACGTTCTTTAGCATCAAAATTAACCTTCTCCAAGATGGAAGAGGCAACAAATCAATAGGTGCACGAGGTAGGAAGCCATACACAATTTCAAAAGGGCACATCTTAGTAGTAGAATGCAATGAACGATTATAAGCAAATTCAATATGAGGCAAGCATTCTTCCCACATTTTCTTATTATTCTTCAAAACAGCCCTAAGCATAGTAGACAATGTTCTATTGACTACTTCAGTTTGTCCATCAGTTTGGGGTGACAAGTAGTACTAAAAGCAGTTTAGTCCCCAACTTAGCCCATAAACATCTCCAAAAGTGGCTAAGAAATTTAGTATCACGATCTGAAACAATAGTATTTGGCACACCATGCAAGCTTTAATAATTTCACGAAAGAACAAATCAGCAACATTAACAAAGATCATCGCTTTTATGACATGGTATAAAGTGTGCCATTTTCGAGAATCTATCCACGACAACAAATATGCTATCCTCCCTTCTTTGTTCGAGGTAAACCTAAAACAAAGTCCATAGATATATCCTCCCAAGGAACACTAGGCACAGCAAAGGCATATATAAACCATGAGGATTGAGTCGTGACTTAGCTTTTTGACATGTAGTGCAGCGAGCAACAAAACGCTCAACATCCCGCCTCATCTTTGGCCAAAAGAAATGTGTAGCAAGTATATCCTCCGCCTTCTTCACGCCAAAGTGTCCCATTAATCCTCCTCCATGCGCCTCCTGCAACAACAAAAGACTAACAGAGCTAGCAGGAATGCATAGCTTGTTAGCACGAACACAAAACCATCATTAATAACGAACTTGTTCCATGTTCTTCCCTCTTTACAATTCTGCATTACATCTTTAAAATCAGCATCATGCACATATTGATCTTTGATGGTCTCCAAACCAAATATTTTGAAGTCAAGTTGTGAAAGCATAGTATATCGACGAGACAAAGCATCAAGAATAACATTTTCTTTACCCTTCTTGTGTTTAATGACATAAGGGAAAGTCTCAATGAATTCAACCCATTTAGCATGTCTACGATTCAGTTTAGCTTGACTTTTAATATGTTTCAAAGATTCATGATCGAATGTATAACAAATTCTTTGGGCCATAAATAATGTTGCCATGTCTCTAAAGTCCTAACAAGAGCATATAATTCTTTGTCATAAGTAGAATAGTTCAGACTAGGCCCACTCAATTTTTCGTAAAAGTATGCAACAGGTTTGCCATCTTGTAATAACACACCTCCTAATCCAATTCCACTAGCATCACATTCAAGCTCAAAAGTCTTATTAAAGTCGAAGTTGGAGTAAAGGAGCATGTGTCAACTTATCTTTCAATACCGTGAAGGCTTCTTCCCGTGCGGTACCCCAAACAAAAGGCACATCCTTCTTTGTAAGCTCATTGAGAGGTGCAGCAATGGTGCTAAAGTCTCTCACAAAACGCCTATAGAAACCAGCGAGTCCAAGAAAACTCCTCACTTGTGTGACCGCTTTGGGCTGCGCCAACTCTCAATAGCTTCAATCTTGGCTTTATCAACTTCAATTCCTGTGGAGTAACAACATAGCCAAGAAAAGATACTCGGTCGGTGCAAAAGGTGCACTTCCCAAGGTTACCAAACAAACGTGCATCACGAGAGCATTAAAAACAGCACGAATGTTCCAAATGTTCTTCCAAAGATTTGCTATAAATCAGTATATCATCAAAGTAAACTACCACAAATCGTCCAATGAAAGCACGAAACTTCGCTCATTAATCTCATGAAAGTACTAGGTGCATTAGTTAACCCAAAAGGCATGACTAACCACTCATATAATCCAAACTTAGTTTTAAATGCTGTTTTCCATTCATCTCCCAATTTCATACGAATTTGATGGTATCCACTACGCAAATCAACTTTGGAGAATATTGTAGAGCCACTTAATTCATCAAGCATATCATCTAGCCTAGGAATAGGATGACGATAACTAATAGTAATATTATTAATGCCTCTACAATCAACACACATACGCCGACGCACCATCCTTTTTAGGCACTAGTATAATAGGAACAGCACAAGGACTAAGAGATTCACGATATAACCTTTGTCGAGCAGCTCCTGTACTTGACGATAATCTCCTTCGCCTCCTCCGGATTGGTACGGTATGGTGCACGGTTGGGTAGCGATGCACCGGAATTAAGTCAATTTGATGCTCAATCCTCGAATAGGTGGTAATCCTGTGGCACGCCTTGTGGGAAGACGCCAATAACTCCCCGCAAAATGTTAGTGACAGCAGGGGCAAAGAGGAAGGCACGCCCTCGAATGAAAATAATGCCTCTTTGCACACAAAAGCATAGCAAACAGATTTGCTAGAATCTAGCTCATCAATATCAGATTTGGTGGCAAATAAACATGCACTTTTCAGTTTAATTTCGAAGCAACATTAGATGGTTTATTATTAGGCTTCATTTGTTGCTCAAATTCTTTTGCCACAATCTGATTTTCACTCTTATTTTTCTCCTGTTTTGCTTTATTAGCTCTATTAATATCATCTTTCAAAATGGAATCAGAGTCATAGGAAGCAAAGTAATATTTTTATCCTTGTGAACAAGAGTATACTGATTGTTTCTACCATGGTGTACAGAATTTTATCAAATTGCCATGGTCTACCAAGTAATAAGGAACATGCTTGCATAGGTACCACATCACAATCAACATAATCAGCATATGTAGAGATACTAAAATGCACACTAACAAAGACGTGTTACCTTAACCTTGCCGCTGTTGTTGAACCATTGGATGTAGTAAGGATGTGGATGTGGTCTTGTGGTGAGAGAAAGCTTCCACCATATCCATGCTAGCCAAGTTGTTGCAGCTCCTCCATCTATGATGACGCTAATAGAACGCTCCTTCACAACTCCCTTTGTATGGAACAAGTTATGCCTCTGATTTTGCTCAGCTTGTGTAACCTGCACACTCAAAACACGTTGAGCAACTAAACATTCATACCTGCCAAGATCTTCAAGCAGCCATGTATTGCGCCTCAAGATCGTAATCATCTCCACCGTGTTCTTCATGTGTAATAAGAGCCAAAGTCTCTTCATCATAGTCACTAGCGACTCATACCCACCATCCTCAAGAGCAATCATCACACGCTGAGATTGGCATTCTCTCAAAAATGTCCTCTTCCCTTACAACGACGACAAATAATATCACTTGTGTGCCCTGTTGACGCCATGGAAGAAGAAGAGCTCTGTAGGCCCAAGCAGTGTACTCTTGGCGATAGTGGTGGTTGTGCCTCGCTTTCTTGTATCACGGTTGAGGTGGCAGCCGACGGAGGTGCCGTGTAGTAGAACGTGTGGAAGTAGATGATGCACGTGGTGTCCATGATGAAGGTCGACCTGCAGAAAAGTTAGTCCGCGCCAAGGCCTGCCGATCCTGACTTCACGCTCAGCTTTACAAGCAAGATGGAATAATCGAGTGATATTATTATAATCCTTGTAGTCTAGAATGGTCTGAATCTCTATTTAATCCACCCGTAAAACGTGCAAGCATAGCTTCATTCTCCTCAACAATACCACATCTAATCAAGCCAGTTTGTAATTCCTGATAATATTCTTCACCGAATTTTTCCTTGTCTTAAGCGCTGCAATTTTTGAAGTAATTCACGCTGATAATATGGTGGAACCCAACGAGTACGCATAGCAGTTTTCAAAGCAGCCCAAGTAGCTGGAACAGGATATAATCTACAATGTTCGACCACCAAACACATGCAAAGCTAGTGAAAGCACAAACAAAGCAGCAGAACACGCCTCTCCTCGTGATATTGTAAACATGTAAATCGTTGTTCAGTTTCTAACTCCCAAGTAAGATATATATCAGAACATATCTACCCTCAAATGGTGGAATATTCAATTTCAGTTTAGGAGATGGTCATGATCTCGCACTCAAGGGGAGCCCAACATTGCCATTATTTGCATGTGGACGACCGGTGGTTGTGGTGCTGGTGGTTGCACGAGTTCGATGTTGATCAACCTCATCCTCGTAAGCTCTCACATAATCATCCTCCCCACCGCAGCAGCAGGAGCCATGTATATCAACAAGAGCACCAGCAGCTTGGCCAGCTGAAGAGGGACACGGAAGCTCATGGAGGGCTGTTTCACGATGTGGAGGTAGTCCATGTTGTTGTAGTAGAGGTGCGTTAGGTGCAGCCGGTGGTGGTGGTGGTAGACGCGCGAGCAATTCATTAAACTTGTTATCGAGCTTTGTTTCAACGCCTTCTCAATGCCATCTATCTTCTCCATGGCCTCTTCAAATCTATTTAGCACATCGTCCACCTGCCCACTCATCATTTGTTGAAACTTATCATGTAGCGCTTTGTTTGTCATGTTCTCCCACCAGTCCTCGCCGGCTTGTGATCCTGCCATGGTTAGCAGCAATAGAAACACACAAGAATATGATTCGACAGACTACTAGGAAGTGGTGGTGGTGGTGTGGTGGACAACACAAACCGTCAAGCAAATCTCAAATTCTTACCAGCCTACCCAAAGAAGAAAGCGTGATCGGCAACCGATGTAGTCAAAACTCTCAAAGCTTGATAGAGCGATTACTGTGGAGAGTCAAACGCACGATGTAGATGTATGTGGAGCTGGGAAGGCTTATAATATGGTAGCAAAAGGGTCAGCAATAATCAATTCAGAGATGCAAAGTTGAATAAACGCCAACGACGGTATTATGTTGGTCCTAGGCTAGACCGTGCTAGAGACGCGAGCCTAGAACACTAACAAATCACGGCGCTGCACGTAAACAAGGGAAAAGCACACTGGATTTTTTTTTCGCTTTTTTTTTTTTGCGCTTTTTTTTTTTTTTGCGCTTTTTTTTTTTTTGCGAAAAATCACTATAATGGCGAGTGTCTCAAAACTCTTCCCAGTCAAACCGACAGATGGGCAC
Source organism: Aegilops longissima (assembly GCA_021605205.1). Lineage (NCBI taxonomy): Eukaryota > Viridiplantae > Streptophyta > Magnoliopsida > Poales > Poaceae > Aegilops > Aegilops longissima. Next base: position 320,605,438 of record CM038681.1, on the reverse strand, counting down.
GAAATTTTTGACCAATTTTTTTTTTTTTCGATCGCCCGACCCAAAAACTGAAACGGGTCAAAAAATTTCTATAACGGCGATCGCCTCAATACGCTTAGAAACACCTAAAATAGGATAGCCAAAAATTTTTTGACAAGCACGCTGAAAATTTTGGGCCTAAACGGAGGGTGGTTTCAGACTTTTTTTTTTTTTTCAAACCTACTCCGCAAGGAAACACGAATCGAAACTAGATGGATCTCAAAACAACCCTAATATGCAAGGAACTCGGATTGGTGGTGGATATATGGTGGTTGTATATGGCAGCGGTGGTGGTATATGGATACGGATTGGTGGTGGTATATGGATACGGATTGGTGGTGGTATATGGATACGGATTCGAGAGCGTGGCGGATAAGCAATGGTGGTAGATGGCAAGGCGATGATGATGGTGCGGCGGCGGCGTGACAACTTATGACCGTAACTCAAACTCTAAAAGACTAGACGCTAAGACCAGCAACTAGACACGACGATGCAACCGCAAATTCAACAAAGCAAAACCCTAAAAGGATTATGCAAAGGCTCGATTGGTTCGGATATGATGAACTAACCCTAATTTTTTTGTGGCTTTTTCGTGGACTATAGGTATGAAGAACAGACTCGATCTAAACTACGAAAACTGTAAAATCTCACCGAGCAACCCGGAAATCTGATACCACTTGATAGAGGCAAAGGTGTCCCGCCTTTTCGATGAGATGTCGCTTTCGCTTTGGAGGAAGTCGACTTTGACGATCCGACTACGAACGCAGCGAGGACGCCGCGCTTTAGCAATCGCTAAACCAACTCCGAGAGGTTATTGACCACGCCGAGCACGATCAACCTGACCACGAGGGTCTGCTTCCTGCGAGCAAACGAAGAACAAGCAAGAAACTGAGATTGCAACTGGATATTGCGAATATAAGATGAAAGCTTTATTGATCAAGGTGGGGTTCTGTGACGCTTTGTCCGGTCGTTGAACACAAACGGCACGCCAAGTTGCAGCTATGGCGAACTTTAATCTAAACAAAACCCAAGGTCTAAACGGTGCCCTAAGGGCTGTATATATGGAGGAAGAGGGGGAATTTCGTGGCCCTTGGTGGAGGGGTCCAAATCAACCCTAACTCTTGTTTCCCCACACATACGGACTCTAAAAACAGCCTATACTTAAGTATTTCGAAATTACATGGGCCTGGCCCAATAATAAGGTGACGCAGCACCTAGAATAGCCTATGGACGAATATTATGAAGTGGCATCTTGTATATTTCGTCCAAGGCCTCATGCACTCATTAGGGTGGCTTCAAAGTCCTGGAATCATCACTTGTAACTCCGTTTGTTCTCCTTTGCGCATGGCATTATCTCCATGCTTGTTCTTGCTCCAATGTCCATCCTTCTCCAAGCTAGGGCCTTCATTTGTAAGCAAAACAAATGTATCCAATTTAGGCAGCATCATATTCTCATGAACATTAGAATCATTACCAAGAAACGAAAGTACCTGATAATTTAATTGGCGTGCGCGAGCTCTAGTAATTGGTCCAAGATATGTAGCAAGAGGGGCTGTGGGTGTAACAATGGTATTGATGTCCTCATCGTAAAACCTGTTGCATACTTTTCTAAAAAATTGAGTGGGCCTAGTCTGAACTATTCTACTTATGACAAAGAATTATATGCTCTTGTTCGACTTTAGAGACATGGCAACATTATTTATGGCCCAAAGAATTTGTTATACATTCTGATCATGAATCTTTGAAACATATTAAAAGTCAAGCTAAACTGAATCGTAGACATGCTAAATGGGTTGAATTCATTGAGACTTTCCTTATGTCATTAAACACAAGAAGGGTAAAGAAAATGTTATTGCTGATGCTTTGTCTCGTCGCTATACTATGCTTTCACAACTTGACTTCAAAATATTTGGTTTGGAGACCATCAAAGATCAATATGTGCATGATGCTGATTTTAAAGATGTAATGCAGAATTGTAAAGAAGGAAGAACATGGAACAAGTTCGTTATTAATGATGGTTTTGTGTTCCGTGCTAACAAGCTATGCATTCCTCGCTAGCTCGCTCATCTTTTGTTGTTGCAGGAGGCGATGGAGGAGGATTAATGGGACACTTTGGCGCAAGAAGACGGAGGATATACTTGCTACACATTTCTTTTGGCCAAAGATGAGACGGATGTTGAGCGCTTTGTTGCTCGCTGCACTACATGTCAAAAAGCTAAGTCACGACTCAATCCTCATGGTTTATATATGCCTTTGCTCGTGCTTCTAGTGTTCCTTGGGAGGATATATCTATGGACTTTGTTTTAGGTTTACCTCGAACAAAGAAGGAGGATAGCATATTTGTTGTCGTGGATAGATTCTCTAAATGGCACACTTTATACCATGTCATAAAAGCGATGATGTCGTTAATGTTGCTGATTTGTTCTTTCGTGAAATTATTCGCTTGCATGGTGTGCCAAATACTATTGTTTCAGATCGTGATACTAAATTTCTTAGCCACTTTTGGAGATGTTTATGGGCTAAGTTGGGGACTAAACTGCTTTTTAGTACTACTTGTCACCCCCAAACTGATGGATAAACTGAAGTAGTCAATAGAACATTGTCTACTATGCTTAGGGCTGTTTTGAAGAATAATAAGAAAATGTGGGAAGAATGCTTGCCTCATATTGAATTTGCTTATAATCGCTCATTGCATTCTACTACTAAGATGTGCCCTTTGAAATTGTGTATGGCTTCCTACCTCGTGCACCTATTGATTTGTTGCCTCTTCCATCTTCGGAGAAGGTTAATTTTGATGCTAAGGAACGTGCTGAATTGATTTTAAAATGCATGAGTTAACTAAGGACAACATTGAGCGTATGAATGCTAAATATAAACTTGTTGGAGATAAGGGTAGAAAACATGTTGTCTTTGCACCGGAGATCTTGTTTGGTTACATTTATGTAAGGATAGGTTTCCTCATTTGCGCAAATCAAAGCTAATGCCACGTGTCGATGGTCCATTTAAGGTGTTAGAGAAAATAAATGATAATGCATATAAACTTGAGCTGCCTGCATATTTTGGGGTTAGTCCCACTTTTAACATTGCAGATTTGAAGCCTTATTTGGGTGAGGAAGATGAGCTCACCGAGGACCACTTCATTTCAAGACGTTTCACTTTGTATCATTCTTAATTGTTTGTTTTTCTTTGTTGTCATAGAAATGATTCTCGTGGTCGCTGATCAACCCGACTACGAGGGTCTGCTTCGCGCGAGCAAACGAAGAACAAGCAAGAAACTGAGATTGCAATCTGGATATTGAGAATATAAGATGAAAGCTTTATTGATCAAGGTGGGGTTCTGTGACGCTTTGTCCGGTCGTTGAACACAAACGGCACGCCGAGTTGCGCTATGGCTAACTTTTAATCTAAACAAAACCTAAGGTCTAAACGGTGCCCTAAGGGCTGTATATATGGACGAAGAGGGGGGAATTTCGTGGCCCTTGGTGGAGGGGTCCAAATCAACCCTAACTCTTGTTTCCCACACATACGGACTCTAAAAACAGCCTATACTTAACTATTTCGAAATTACATGGGCCTGGCCCAATAATAAGGTGACGCAGTACCTAGAATAGCCTATGGACTAATATTATGAAGTGGCATCTTGTATATTTCGTCCAAGGCCTCATGCACTCATTAGGGTGGCTTCAAAGTCCTGAATCATCACTTGTAACTCCGTTTGTTCCCTTGCATGCCAACATCTCCATGCTTGAACTTGCTCCAAGGTTCATCTTTCTTGTCCATGGTAGGCCCTTCATTTGTAAGCAAAACAAATGTATCCAATTTAGGCAGCATCATATTCTCATGAACATTGGAATCAAGTACAAGAAACGAAAGTACCGATAATTCAATTGGCGCATGCGAGCTCTAGTAATTGGTCCAAGATGTATAGCAGCAGGGCTGTAGGTGTAACAATGGTATTGATGTCCTCATCATGTGCTCAAATCACCAGCTAACTCAACACATGATGCATTCAAGTTAACTAGGGATGCATCATTCTCATGTGAAGTTATATCATTAATACCTTTATCGTTACCTTGTCGCAAAGACGAGCTGATGTAGGTACGGCCTTGATAATGCACCATACACTTGAGATGATGTCGCTCACAATCTGGGTGGGGCTGCTCTAGTAGGTGCAACGGTGGAGGAACCAACTGACGATGGTGAGCATGAACTGAATAGTAGTTGTTGTAGTCACCCAATGCATCCTCCTCGTAGCTGTCTCTCAAAGGTACAAGCGCGAACATACATACCAATAATGGAACGAGGAATATAGTGAAATCTTGCATGGATATCATGGTTCAAACCACCAAAAATCTATTCATTGTATCATCCTCGATTCTTCTATGTCACAATGATGCATATAAGATTTGAACTCTTTGTAGTAAGCATGAACAGTTATACTTGCTTTGTTTTAATTGTTCAAATTTATGAAGCAATTCACGACGATAGTAAGGAGGAAAAATTGTTGTCTCATTACAGCTTTCAAAACTTTCCAAGTTGTGGGTTGGTTATCAATGTTTTTCTTACAATGTACACTCCACCAAATGTAGCAAAACCAGTAAATGCTCTAGTGGTAGCTCGTACTTCTCAAGTTCGTAAAAATCATGGTGACTAAAACTTCTTCTAATTCAAGCTCCCAAGCTAGATAAATAGCAGGATTAAATCTACCTCAAATGATGGTAAAGACATACCCTGACCATATGCTTGTGTGTGTTGTCCCAACTCTCGTGATGATGAAGATGTGTCCGTCGTCCAAGAACTTCTATCTCCGAACCTGTCATGATTAGTAGAAACAAGAAACAAAATTCGAGAATAATGTTCCTATGAACTACTAGGATGTGGTTGTAAAGTGCTCACAGTAAAGCAAATATCAATATCTTACAAGTTCTTACCATGCGGCAGATGTGTTGTCAAGTAACTCTGAAGATTGTGTAAAGCGATTGCCAGGGGAATGTACGTATACACGGTGTAGAAATATGTGGAGCTGGGTTGGCTATATATGGTAGCAAAAAAATTAGCAATAATCAATTCATAGATGCAATGTTGAATAAACGCCGACGACGGTAGATCGTGCTGGTCCTAGGCTAGACCGACTAGAGAAGCGAGCCTAGAACACTAATGAGGTCACGACGTAGCACAACTAGCATCAATAAAGGATAATAAGTAGCTCGACAGCAAGATATAAGTCAAGATCACAACGGCAAGAAAGATAATGATGAAGAACAACGCCAAGCAGGATATACAACAACTCTCTCTTCAATTTTCCTTATGAAAAGTTTGAGCCAATTTTCTGATAACTTTTTAAAAGAATGCTACTAACTCAAGCTTTCCAATTCAAAAGAATCACTCAATTCGAGTTGATATGAGGAGTCAAAAAATTCTAAAACTGGTTTGAAAAACTGGAATAAGCTGTGTTCACGAACTTCGGAGGGCAAAAAGACCTATTTAGGAGCCGATTTTGAGGTGCCAAATATTGAAATTGCTTCTGCAACTATTTAGATGCGGCTCGTCTCTAGCTTTAATTTGAGTACTCGCAGAGCCAAAACGGACTTCGTATGAGGAAGTTATGCCTGTTTTATTGAACAAAGGCACAAAATGATTCCAATCCGAATTCAGCTACGAGATTGAGTCTAGATAGATCCGAACTTTGTTTTTTTTTCTTCTCTCTTTTTTTTTCTCACACTTATTCTTTCTTTTTCTTTCTCTGTTTTTTTCTCTGACTTTTTTTTACTTTTTTCTCTCTTTTTTTCTCTCTCCCTCTTTCCAAACAAACTAGATAAGATGCAGATTGGATCAAGTGAAGATGTGAACGATCTCAACTATGATTATGACAATGAACGGTGGGAAGCACGTGGTGGAAATTGATGGATGGATGGTGGTCAACGGAACGGATAACGATGCAGCGGCGGCGTGACTAATGTGAACAGAACTCGAAACTCTAAACGAACTAGACACTAAGACCAGCAACTCGACACGACGATGCAACCGATAATTCAATAATGCAAACAATGAAAATAAAACTGCAAAGGCTCAGACTGGCTTGGACAAAGGATGAATAGATCTAACTTTTTTTTTGTGGCTCTTTCTTGGACAATAGGTAAGAAAATAAATCTAATCTAGGGATAATTGGAAATTCTCACCGAGCAACCTGAAAACTGATACCACTTGATAGAGGCGAGGGTCCCGATCTTTCGATGAGATGATAACTATCGATTTGGTGGAGACGACTTTGACGATCCGACTACAAACGTGCACGACGTTGTGCCTTAGCAATCGCTAAACCAATCTCCCGAGGTTACTGACGATGCTGGAAACACAATCAGCCTGACCACGAAGGTCTATTCCTGCAAGCAATCGAAGAACTAGCAAGAATATGATAAAGCAATCTGAATATTGCGAATATATATGAAGTATTGATAATGGTGGGGATCCGTAAGCGGCCTTGGTCTGGTCGTTGGACACAAACGAAGTACACGAAGTTGCAATGGCTAACTTTTAACTAAACAAATCCCAAGGGAAAAGCTACTAGATGGATCTACTTATATAGGAGCAAGGGATGACGGCCAAGGAGGTGGGAGGACGTCCCAAGGCAGCCTAAAACTAATCCTAGGTCGTACAAGGCCAATGGGCCCAAGTGGAGGTGACGTAACACCTTTGGACTTGTAGTTTGACTCGGATTCTGGTGCAGCGTCATATTGTTTCGTCCATAACTCAACGCTCCGGACGGATTTTAAGGTGATTCCAATTGGGTTGGAAAGAGCATGAAATCTACTTTCCAACAAAAAGAATCACCCAATTCGAGTCCGTATGAAAAGTTATTGGCGTTTTGAGTCGTATGTCTCATGCAGTCCGAATCTGAATCCAGAATGTGAGAGACTTGGACTCTATCTTCTCTTGGCCCAAAAGTGACGTGAGAGGACTTTTTGAATAGCACCTAAACTTCTCCTTTTCCCTTATCTTCATATGTGTATTGTACAAATGTCCCATACACCTGCAATTAGACAAAACACAAAAGTATGTGAAGTATTTTTATTCTGGATAACATAAATAGATTATTGAATAGTTTGCACTAGAAATCACCTGACAAATATGCATGTATGCAATATTTTTGGTCTTATCCAAGGTAGTCATGTCCTCATCATGTTTTATTGCTGTTTGAGTGTCCTATTGCATCAAAATTATTTTACAAAATTGCTTTGGAGTTGGAACTAGTGTTCCTGTAGTTTATAGTTGTAGAGCTATTTTTACTGTGTGTAGGTATTTTTATTTAGATTTTATACTGTGTATTTATTTTATTTATTTTGTTTTCTGTTGTTGTGTTTAAAAAAAAAGCAGCGAGCCGACCAGCCAGCGGCCCAACCAAGCCACCGCCCAAAGAAGCGCCACCGACCCATCGCCACGCTGCCCAGCCAACCGCCACCCCATCGCCCCGCCGCCAGCCCAGAGCCCACCCGCCGCCTCCAGCCATCGACTAGCGGGCCCGCTCCTGTTCGTCCTTCACAGAGCCGGACGCGCACCACAAGATGCCGAGGCCGACCCGATCGATCCGGCGCTCTGGTCCACCTCGAACGCGCCGAGTGTCCGTCGCGCGTGCCCAAGACCCCGACGAACCCGCAGCCCTTTCTACCCGTCTCCCGTGCCGCACGCGCGCAAGCTAGGCGAATCGGATCTCGCCGTCGAGCTCGAGACCGCCGCCGTTCGCGGTCGTTGCCGCCGCCGTAGAAGGACTCGCAGAGCCGCACCACCTACTCCGTTCGAACCCCTCTCGACGCCGCACCTTTTGACACCTCGGAGTACCTGCGCGCAGACCAGACGACGCCGCCACCGACGCCTCGACTTCGCCGAGCACGCCAAGCGTTCAGGTCTTCGCCACCACCGCCGAGGGAGCCCGTCGCCGCTTGACGCCACCACCACCTCCGCTTACTCACCACCGCACCCGCCACTTCCCCATCACGGAGAGTCGCGGAGGAGCGCCACCGCCGACGCCTGACCCGCCGCCAAGTCCCCTGTTTTCTGGTGAGTACGCGCGGGCAACACACCTCGGCCAATCGGGTGATGCCACGTGGCAAAATCTACATCGCCGCTACAAAGAACAGACGCAATCGTTGTTGTTTTTTTTTTCTTTTTCAGATTTTAGCTATAACTTCAATTAGCTATAACTTTTATTCTATATGTCCAAATTAGGTGATTCTTTTTCCTATGCACTCACAAAAATCAGCACATTATCACAGTACCAACTTTGCACATGTTTGCACTGTTCAAATTTGAATTCGTTTGAATTTGAATTAAACCTTCCGGAGACCGTAACTCTCAAACCGTTTATCGGAATCGAGTGATTCTTTTTGCGTTGTGACCGTAGTGCAATTTAGGTGATGTTAAGCTTCTGTTGTTGAGTTTTAAAATTGATTTTCTTGCTGTTGGTTTTGTTTTGATTCTTTTCATGTTCCAGTGATTGATTTGTTGAATTGTGTGAAACGTGTAGATTGTCCGGAGTGCGACGCGAGCTATTGTCAGGAGTGTGACTTTCTGAACCAGAACCAAGGCAAGTTACATGTTGATCATCCTTTACCTATTGTTTTCTATGCATTGTAGTATATATCACACTATAACTTTATGCATTATAGAATTGTTATATTTTGAGCTATGCTGTTGAGCTATTTTCCCGTCTTTTGCAAACCGTGGTAGTTGTAGTTGCTATGCTTTGTAGACGGGGGTGGTTCGTGTATTCATTGAGTTTATGTGAGGATTATATATATATAACAATTGAGTAGTAACTCAGGATTTAACTCACCTCTGGGCGGAAGTGGTATTGCTTGGTGTTGAGGGAAGGCATCATGGGGTCTTGCACCTTTTCTAAGGCCATGCGCTCATGAGAGTGCACCCTAAGTGGAATGCCGCCCAGATTCAAAAAGATCAGACAGACTTAGTGACTAGTAGCTTCCATGTGCGGCCACCGCTATATGGGCTCGCTTAGTTGATCAGTTGTTGGAACCCCGCCCCATAAAGGTGTCGATGATGTAGCATATGTAGGTGGGATGTGGCCGTCGGTGGTTAAGGAACCTCTTCTCAAAGACTTTGTCTCAATCTTCGGATTGGGTCCATGGGTAAAGCGTACAAAACTCTGCAGAGTATTAAAACTAATCATGATTAGCCGTGCCCCAGTTATGGGTAAATTTGAGCCACTATGCCATTATAGTTGTTGGATGATCTTGACAGATGTGACACTTAATAATATTTGTGGGCAACTTAATAATGGGTAGGTTGGAGTTGACTTTGCCAACTCAACCTTGTGCATTTAATTGTAGTAATAAAGAACTAAATAAAAAATATTTGACTATTAGGTAGTTATGAGGATAAAACCAGCTTTCTGCAAAAATAAACCCTCAAGCCTTCCTTTGTTGTACTATGCATATACATGTAGGTCTGCTTTATTATTACTCCTGTGTAACTTGCCAATACATTCCAAGTATTGACCTATATGGCTGCAACGTCTCATGTTGCAGGATATTCAGACGAAGAGTAAGGTACCGTTAGGGTCATGAAGTCTGCACTCAAAGATCGCCAAGGGCTATGATGGGACTCATCGTTATTTTCTGCTACTTTCCGCTGTTTGATTGAATAAAGCTAGCCAAGTGCTATGCAGATTGTTTTATTTTATATACTCTGGATCATACGTTGTAATAAATGATGCACTTGCTATTCTGGTATTCATCTATACTGTGTGTGCTAGCGAGTTCGATCCAGGGACTAGCACGGTAAGCACAGAGACTCAAATCCTTCGAGGTTTGGTCGTTACAGGCACTATATGATAGAGGCGAGGGTGTCCCGATCTTTCGATGAGATGATAACTATCGATTTGGTGGAGACAACTTCGACGATCCGACTACAAACGTGCACGACGTTGCGCCTTAGCAATCGCTAAACCAATCTCCTTAGGTTACTGACGATGCCGGAAGCACGATCAGCCTGACCACGAAGGTCTATTCCTGCAAGCAATCGAAGAACGAGCAAGAATATGATAAAGCAATCTGAATATTGCGAATATATATGAAGTATTGATAATGGTGGAGATCCGTAAGCGGTCTTGGTCTGGTCGTTGGACACAAACGAAGTACACGAAGTTGCAATGGCTAACTTTTAACTAAACAAATCCCCACCAAAAAGCTACTAGATGGATCTACTTATATAGGAGCAAGGGGTGGCGGCCAAGGAGGTGGGAGGACGTCCCAAGGCAGCCTAAAACTAACCCTAGGTCGTACAAGGCCAATGGGCCCAAGCGGAGGTGACGTAACACCTTTGGACTTGTAGTTTGACTCGGATTCTGCTGCAGCATCAGATTGTTTCGTCTATAACTCAACGCTCCGGACGGATTTTAAGGTGATTCCAATTGGGTTGGAAAATGCACGAAATCTATTTTCCAACAAAAAAGAATCAACCAATTTGGAGTCCGTATGAAAAGTTATAGACGTTTTGAGTCAGGTATGTCTGTGCAGTCCGAATCTGAGTCCGAACGTGAGAGACTTGGACTCTATCTTCTCTTGGGCCAAAAGTGACGTGAGAGAACTTTTGAACAGCAGGTAAACATCTCTTTCTCCCTTATCTTCATATGTGGATTGTACAAATGTCCCATACACCTGCAATTAGACATGGCACAAAAGTTTGTGAAGTATTTTGTCCTGGATAACATAAATATATTATTGAATAGTTTGCACTAGAAATCACCTGAGAAATATGCATGTATGCAATATTTTGGTCTCATCCAAGGTAGTCATGTCCTCATCATCCTCCCTTTTTGAAAACAAAGCCGTCCTCGGCGCTGCTTAATCTGAAATGTGGCTAACAAAAGAGACAAGGTGTACATGTTGTATATGTATACGTCATCCATTTTACTTCCCTTGATTTTTGCATATATGACACATGAATAGATGAGTAACTTGCATAGTTCATAAAATCTAAAGCCAACAAATTAGCACAAGAACTAGAAGGCTTGAAAATACTGCAACTCAGTTTGCACATATAAGTGAAGCTCTTATTTATTTCAAGAGATTGACAATGTTCATCATTAAACCATCCCAACATTGGTGAATAAACCTTATTTGAATCAAATTTACATGCTACAACATGCTTAGATAAGCAAACATGCAATGAGTCATTCGACACAGAATCATCACCAAGATTAGAGGTCGATCAAAATGATTAAACATTGATTCTTTTGCATCAATAGTTAATTCAATGGGTGCTCTCAAAATTGTTGGTATTTCAGTTGTTTGATCACATGGCAAAGTCAAATTATCAATATAATCCTCTAAAATAGGTGGTGTGATCAAAGTAGTGGGTAGCTCAACACATGATGTATTCAAGTTAACTAGGCATGCATCATTCTCATGTAAAAGTGGAAAATATGTACCTTTGTCATTACCTCTTATAGTCAACTCAGATGATGCAGGCACTCTCGATGGTGATGTGTCACATGGTGGAGATGATGTAGTCCTCGCAACAACGGATGTGGTTGTCATAGTACGCCTAGTAGTTGAATAAACATCTGTATCAACAGTTGGAATGTGCACCGTGCGCTTGTTCTCCTTGTGGGCAACACGTCGTTTTATTTCCTGTTCAGCTTTGCAAGCAAGACGAAACAAATGGTCCATAGGATAACACTCTTCATGAATTAGTATCTCCTGAATATTATGGTTTAATCCTCCCAAAATCTATCCATAAAATCTTCTTCACTTTCTTCTAAAATGAGTGCAACAAGGTAGTTTGTAAATCATCATAATATTTTGTTACGGTGTCACTACCTTGTTTTAAATGTTCCAGTTTTTAATCATGCCACGAGTATAATAAACATCGATTTAATCTATCTCTCATGACATGTTTTAAATCATCCCAAGTATTAGGTACATAATCAGGGTGTAACCGACAATATTCACTCCACCAAACTAGAGCATAACCAGTGAAAGAACCAACCGCAACCATAACTTTTTTACGTTCATCAAAATTATGGGAAGCAAATATATTATTTATGTCTAACTCCCATTCAATATATAAAGGAGGTCTAAAACGGCCAATAAATGGTGGTATAGAAACATGAACCTGATCATGTGCATTTGGATGTTTGTGCACCTCTCGTGACGGTTGTGGTATTTGCATAGGTGGTGGCATGTCTCCCGCGATCGACAAAGCCCATGAATTGACTCTGGATCCTGTCATGATTAGTAGAACAAGAAACAAAATCCAAAAATAATGTTCCTATAACTACTAGGATGTGGTGGTAAAACGCTCACAATAAAGCAAATATCAATGTCTTACAAGTTCTTACCATGCAGCAGGCGGTGATCGGCAACCAGCGGTGTCAAGTAACTCGAATATTGAGTAAAGCGATTGCCAGGGGAGCGTTACGTATACACGGTGTAGAAATATGTGGAGCTGGGTTGGCTATATATGGTAGCAAAAGATTAGCAATAATCAATTCAAAGATGCAATTTTGAATAAACGCTCAACGACGGTACTGTGCTGGTCCTAGGCTAGACCGGACTAGTGACGCGAGCCTAGAACACTAATGAGGTCACGGCATAGCACAACTAGCATCAATGAAGGATACTAAGTAGCTCTTGACAGCAAGATATAAGTGAAGATCACAACGGCAGTGAAGATAATGATGAAAAACAACTGCCAAGCAGGACATACAACAACTCTCTCCAACTTTCCTCTTGAAAAGTTTGAGCCAATTTTCTGATAAATTCTTTCAAAGAATGCTACTAACTCAAGCTTTCCAATGCAAAAGAATCACTCAATTCGAGTTGATATGAGGAGTCAAAGAATTCTAAAACTGGCCTGAAAAATTGGAACAAGCTGTGTTCACGAACTTCAGAGGGCAAAAACACCTATTTAGAAGCCGATTTTGAGGTGTCAAATATTGAACTAGCTTCTGCAACTATTTAGATGCGCCTCGTCTCTAGCTTTAATTTGAGTACTCACGGAGTCAAAACGGACTTCGTATGAGGAAGATACACCTGTTTTACTGAACAGTGCGCAAAACAGATTCCAATCCGAATTCAGGTACGAGATTGATTCTAGATAGATCCGGTTTTTTTTCCTCTTTTTTTTTTCTCACGCTTTTTTTTTTTTTTCTTCTCTTTCTTTTTTTTTCTTTCCTTTTTCTCTTTTTTTCTCTATCTTTTTTTCTCCTCTTTCCAAGACAAACTGGATAAGATGCAGATTGGATCAGGCGAAGATGTGAATGACCTCAACTATGATTATGACAATGAACAGTGCGTAGCACGTGATGGAAATTAATGGATGGGATGGTGGACAGCGGAAGAAGGGATAATGATGCAGCGGCGGTGTGACTAATGTGAACAGAACTCGAAACTCTAAAGGAACAAGACACTAAGACCAGCAACTCGACACGACGATGCAACCGATAATTCAATAATGCAAACAATGAAAAGAAAATTGCAAAGGCTTGGACTGGCTAGGACAAATGATGAATAGATCTAACTTTTTTTTGTGGCTTTTTCTTGGACAATTGGTAAGAAAATAAATCGAATCTAGGGATAACTGGAAAATCTCACCGAGCAACCTGAAAACTGATACCACTTGATAGAGGCGAGGGTGTCCCGATCTTTCGATGAGATGATAACTATCGATTTGGTGGAGACGACTTTGATGATCCGACTACAAACGTGCACGACGTTGCGCCTTAGCAATCGCTAAACCAATCTCCTTAGGTTACTAACGATGCCGGAAGCACGATCAGCCTGACCACGAAGGTCTATTCCTGCAAGCAATCAAGAACGAAGCAAGAATATGATAAAGCAATCTGAATATTGCGAATATATATGAAGTATTGATAATGGTGGAGATCCGTAGCGGTCTTGGTCTGGTCGTTGGACACAAACGGCACACGGTTGCAATGGCTAACTTTAACTAAACAAATCCCCACCAAAAGCTACTAGATGGATCTACTTATATAGGAGCAAGGGTGGCGGCCAAGGAGGTGGGAGGACGTCCCAAGGCAGCCTAAAACTAACCCTAGGTCGTACAAGGCCAATGGGCCCAAGAGGAGGTGACGTAACACCTTTGGACTTGTAGTTTGACTCGGATTCTGCTGCAGCATCAGATTGTTTCGTTTATAACTCAACGCTCCGGACGGATTTTAAGGTGATTCAATTGGGTTGGAAAATGCACGAAATCTATTTTCCAACAAAAAAAGAATCAACCAATTTGGAGTCCGTATGAAAAAGTTATAGACGTTTTGAGTCAGGTATGTCTGTGCAGTCCGAATCTGAGTCCAGAACGTGAGAGACTTGGACTCTATCTTCTCTTGGGCCAAAAGTGACGTGAGAGAACTTTTGAACAGCAGGTAAACATCTCTTTCTCCTTATCTTCATATGTGGATTGTACAAATGTCCCATACACCTGCAATTAGACATGGCACAAAAGTTTGTGAAGTATTTTTGTCCTGGATAACATAAATATATTATTGAATAGTTTGCACTAGAAATCACCTGAGAAATATGCATGTATGCAATATTTTTGGTCTCATCCAAGGTAGTCATGTCCTCATCACTATACGAGTTGAGCATACGGTCCAAGTTTTCTTCAAAATCGGTGCATATGAGGACACTTTGGAATGTGATGTGGTCCCAATGACGGTTTGCCACCTCCTTCTTGGTCGACCATGGCAATTCGACCGTGGTGTCTTCCACAACGGCCGCACCAATCACTATAGCTTCAAGATGAAAGGGAAGGAATATGTGCTACGACTTATGTCTCCTAGTCAAGTGATAGCCGACAAGCAAGCCACCCATCATAGAGACAAGAGTGAGAAAGTGATCCACCAAAAAGTGAGTGAGAGCCACAAGCCAAACCTGAGCGCCTCTTCGCCTAGAGAGAAAAACCTCATCCTATTTGCCACCAAAAGTGAGATGAGAGAAGTGTGTGAGAACCCATCTAATGTGATGCACTTTGTCCTTGTGTGCAAGGATGGAGAGCCAACAACTAACACCTCTCATGAGCTACCTTTAGTGTTTAAATCTCTTTTGCAGGACTTCCAAGATGTTTTCCCCGATGAGCTACCTCCGGGTCTACCTCCTCTTCGAGGCATTGAGCATCGAATCGACCTCATCCCTGGAGCGCCTCTACCAAACAAAGCTCCATACCGAGTCAATCCCAAAGAAACCAAGGAAATTCAACGGCAAGTACAACAACTCATCGACAACGGTCATGTACGTGAAGGCTTAAGCCCTTGTGTCGTTCCCGTTATACTTGTGCCTAAGCCCGATGGAAGTTTTCGCTTGTGTTCCAATTGTAGACCTATAAATGCTATTACCGTTCGCTATAGGCATCCCATTCCTCGCTTAGATGATATGTTTGATGAACTTAGTGGAGCCAACTTTATCTCAGAAATTGATCTTAAAAGTGGCTATTATCAAATCCGCATACAAGAGGGTGATGAATGGAAAACTGCTTTCAAAACCAAATTTGGTTTATATGAGTGGTTAGTGATGCCTATGGGTCTATCGAAGGCTCCCGGTACTTTCGTGTGTCTTATGCATCATGTGCTTTGCCCTTACATTGGAGTCTTTGTTGTGGTTTACTTCGACGATATTCTTGTGTTTAGCAAAACCATGAAAGAACATCTTGATCATGTTAGGACTGTTTTGCAAACCCTTCGAAAGGAAAGTCTTTATGCAAACATGAAAAAATGCACATTTGGTGTTGACAAAGTGGTTTTCTTGGGTTTTGTTGTATCCTCAAAGGGTGTCCATGTTGATGAATCTAAAATTGAAGCAATTAAAACTTGGCCCCAACCCACCAATTTGCAACAAGTGCGTAGCTTTCTTGGTCTTGCGGGTTTTTATCGTCGCTTTGTGAAAGATTTTAGCACAATTGCCGCTCCTTTGCATGCTTTGAGTAAGAAGAATACTCCTTTTGTTTGGGGAACTTTGCAATCCACCGCTTTTGATGAGCTCAAGTCTTTGCTTACTCATGCTCCGATTCTTGCTTTGCCTAATTTTGACAAAACTTTTGAGGTTCATTGTGATGCAAGTGGTACCGGAATTGGCGGAGTTTTGATGCAAGAATAACGAGCCATTGCATATTTTAGTGAAAAACTATCCGGTGCTCAACTGAACTATCCCATCTATGACAAAGAATTGTATGCTTTAGTGCATGTGCTACATGTTTGGTAACATTACCTTAGACCGCATGAGTTTGTCATCCATACCGATCATGAAACGCTTAAGTACCTAAAAAAGGTCATACTAAGTTGAACAAGCGTCATGCCAAATGGAGTGAGTTTATTGAATCTTTTCCTTATGTGATCAAGTACATTAAGGGTAAAGAAAATGTAGTTGCTGATGCACTTTCACGCATATGCACGCTTGTCACTAAACTTGAGTTGAACGTTATTGGCTTTGAGCACATAAAAGACTTGTATGCTAACGACCCATCTTTTACTATTCCTTATGCTAAGTGTTTGACGCATACTTCTTGAGAACAATATTACATCAAGGATGGTTATCTTATGAGAGCTAACAAACTATGCATTCCCGAGTCTTCTCTTTGTTTGCTCCTTTTGCAAGAGGCTCATGGAGGCGGACTCATGGGACACTTTGGACGCGACAAGACATTCGCCACGCTCTCCAAGAACTACTTTTGGCCCAAGACGTTCCGCGATGTCTCACGCTTCACCAACCGATGCTCTACATGTTGCAAAGCTAAGTCTAAAGCTCAATCTCATGGTCTTTACATGCCTCTTCCTATTCCTTATCAACCTTGGGAAGACATTAGCATGGATTTTGTACATGGTTTGCCTAGAACTCAAAATGGAAAGGATTCCATGTTTGTTGTTGTGGATAGATTTTCTAAAATGGCACATTTCATTCCTTGCAACAAGATAGTCGATGCTTCACACATTGCAAATCTATTTTGTAGGGAAATCTTGCGACTCCATAGAGTACCAAAGACAATCGTCTCTGATCGTGACGTCAAGTTCTTGAGTTACTTTTGGAAGACCCTATGCGCCACGCTCGGAATCAAGCTCTTGTTCTCATCCGCATACCATCCTCAAACCGACGGCCAAACGGAGGTGACGAACCGCACACTATCCACTCTACTTCGTGTCTTGATCAAGAAGAACATCAAGGAGTGGGAAGCATGTCTACCCATCGCCGAGTACGCCTACAACCGTGCAAGGCATTCGACTACCGGCAAGTCCCCCTTCGAGGTCGTCTACGGCTTCAACCCATTGTCCCCATTGGACATTCTACCTCTTCCTCTACAAGAGCGCACCAACATGGATGCGAGTGCACGGGCAAGCTACATCAAGAAGATGCATGAGGATACAAGACAAACCATCGAGCGTCAAGTACAATGACTCGCGACCAAGCTCAACGTTAAGAAGCAACCCATGGTCTTCAACATTGGTGATCTAGTGTGGCTACACCTTCGCAATGACCGCTTCCCCAAAGAACGCAAGTCCAAGCTTCTTCCTAGAGCCGATGGACCTTTCAAGGTGCTAGCACGGTACAACGACAACGCCTACAAGATCGACCTACCTCGAGACAAGTACAATGTTAGCGACATCTTTAACGTCAAGGACCTCACACCATACCATGGACATGAAGCTTTTGATCCGAGGTCGGATCTCTCTCAAGGGGGGGGGGGGGAGATGATGCGGAGCATCCCTCACTCATCCCCATGGACGCACCTACATCTTCCTCAACACCACGTGGACCCATGACTCGAGCCCGAGCTAAGGCTATCGAAGATAAGGTGAACTCGCTCCTCTCCGAACTCCCTCTTCCTACTCACGAGACATGGCTACTACCTCATTCGGAAACTCTATGTGTAATCAGGTACATGGAGATGAGCCAAGGAACAACTACTTGCAAGAGCCAAGACGACGAGGACCCCAAGCATGTTGAAGAAGAAGAAGAAAAGATGCTGAAACTACAGGCATCGGACGTCCGACCAAGTCTGGACGTCCGACGACTCCCAGGCCATGGACGACCGACGCCCTCCGGACGTCCGGCAGCTGGGCACCCGAATGGAAACTCACGGACAACCGAAGCCTCTGGACGTCCGACCGATGCACGCCCGAACTGGATCTACGGACGTCCGACGATCCACGGACGTCCGGGCCTTCCCGAAGCCCCGGACGACCGGGCCTCTCCGGACGACCGACAAACACCGATCAGAGCCAAATCTACGGAAGACCGAAGTCTCTGGACGACCGACAGACAGCGCCCGAGCCAGATTTACGGACGTCCGACAGCCTCCGGACGTCCGGACCGTCCCGAAGCCCCGGACGTCCGACGCCTTCCGGACGTCCGACACCTGTGTGACCGCGACCGCGTGCTGGAGCCCTTGTACCCGTTCACTTCGCCCCATTTGCAATAAGACTATAAATAGACCTCTTCCTCCTCCTAGTTAGGGTTAGCAAAGGATTAGCTCATATTTGTGTGAGAGCTTTGCTCATCCATTTGGTTACCTTCTCCTCGGAGATCGTGCCTCCTCGGAGAAGATCCTTCCAAGAGGATTCAAGACCCCCTTCTAGGGTGGACCCCATCAAGACCTCCTCACGGAGAAGACCGGTTACTCGTGTATCTTTCGTTTGTTGATTTTGAATCTTGTGCTACCTTATGTGTTCGGTGATCTAGCCCTTGTGTAATCGAAACTTGTCGGTTTAGTGTTCCTCTTGTGTGTTTTTCCTTGTGTTCTTCCGCTTGTTCGTCGTGTTCTCCCCGTAGGATCCCCTCCAAACGTGAAAGTTCTGCGATTAGGGTTCCGCCCTACATCAGGAGGTCTATTTATAGTCTTAGTGCAAATGGGGGCGAAGTGAAGGGGTACAAGGGCTCCAGCCCGCGGGCGCGGTCACTCAGGGGCCGGACGTCCGGAAGGCGTCGGACGTCCGGAGGCTCGGGATGGTCCGGATGTCCGGTCGGGCTCGGACGTCCGTAGATTCAGCTCTGTCGTGGGTGCGTCGGACGTCCAGAGTAGGCCGGTCGTCCGTAGATTCGGTTCGGTCGCTTGTCGCCCGGTCGTCCGGTCCGCCTCGGACGTCCGTAGATTTGGCTCTGGATGTCAGGTACCGGACATCCGGAGAGTTCGGTCGTCCGCGTCCTGGGACTCGTCGGACGTCCGGGCGCCGTCGGTTGTCCGATGCCTGTAGCTTCTGCAGCAGCTCTTCATCTTCTTCATCACGCTTGGGGTCCTCGCTATCTTGGCTCTTGTATGTAGCTGTATCGTGGCTCTCCTCCATGCACCTGACCACACACAGAGTATCCGAATGAGGTACTAGCCATGTCTCTTGAGTAGGAAGAGGGAGTTCGGAAAGGAGCGAGTTCACCTTATCTTCAATAGCCTTAGCTCGAGCTCGAGTCATGGGTCCACGTGGTGTTGAGGAAGATGTAGGTACGTCGATGGGGATGAGTGAGGGATGCTCCGCATCACACGCCCAGGCTGGTCGATGTCGTCAGAGGTCGGAGGCTCCGGGTAGGCCGAACGTTCCGGGGGCCGGAAGTTCCGGGCTGTGGCCGGAGGTTCCGGGCTGTCCAGAGAGTTGACGCCTGTCATTTCTTCTTCAGCTCCCGGCTCCTTGACTTGAACGTTATACACGCATAGCGTCTCGGACTTAGGTAGTAGCCATGTCTCATTGGAATAAAAGGGGAACTCAAATAGGAGCGATGTCACCTCGGATTGAATAGCACGAGCTCTTGCTCTTGTCATGGGATCACTTGGACCTTGGATAGTCGATGTGATGATGAGGACATCAATACCATTATTACACCCACAGCCCCTGCTGCTATACATACTGGACCAATTACTAGAGCTCGCGCACGCCAATTGAATTATCAGGTACTTCCTTTCTTGGTAACGATTCCAATGTTCATGAGAATATGATGCTGCCTAAATTGGATACATTTGTTTTGCTTACAAATGAAGGGCCTACCATGGACAAGAAAGATGAACCTTGGAGCAAGTTCAAGCATGGAGATGTTGGCATGCTCAAGGGGAACAAGAACGGAGTTACAAGTGATGATTCCAGGACTTTGAAGCCACCCTAATGAGTGCATGAGGCCTTGGACGAAATATACAAGATGCAACTTCATAATATTCGTCCATAGGCTATTCTAGGTGCTGCGTCACCTTATTATTGGGCCAGGCCCATGTAATTTCGAAATACTTAAGTATAGGTTGTTTTTAGAGTCCGTATGTGTGGGGAAACAAGAGTTAGGGTTGGTTTCGGACCCCTCCCTCAAGGGCCACGAAATTCCCTCCTCTTCCTCCATATATACAGCCCTTAGGGCGTCGTTTAGACTTAGGGTTTTGTTTAGATTAAAAGTTCGCCATAGCTGCAACTTCGCGTACTTCATTTGTGTTCAACGACCAGACATAGGCGTCACAGAACCCCACCTTGATCAATAAAGCTTTCATCTTATATTCGCAATATCCAAATTGCAATCTCAATTTCTTGCTTGTTCTTCGTTTGCTCGCAGGAAACAGAACCTCGTGGTCAGGTTGATCGTGCTCCGGCGTGGTCAATAACCTCACGGAGTTGGTTTAGCGATTGCTAAGGCGCGACGTCCTCGCATGTTCGTACTCGGATCGTCAAAGTCGACTTCCTCCAAAGCGAAAACCAACATCTCATCGAAAGACGGGACACCTTTGCCTCTATCAAGTGGTATCCGATTTTCAGGTTGCTCGGTGAGATTTTACAGTTTTCCGTAGTTTAGATCGAGTCTGTTCTTCATACCTATGGTCCACGAAAAAGCCACAAAAAAATTTAGGGTTAGTTCATCATATCCGAACCAATCTGAGCTTTTGCATAATCTTTTTAGGTTTTGCTTTGTTGAATTTGCGGTTGCATCGTCGTGTCTAGTTGCTGGTCTTAGCGTTTAGTCTTTTAGAGTTTGAGTTCGGTCATAAGTTGTCACGCCGCCACCGCACCATCATCATCGCCCCTGCCACCTACCATCACCGCTCCGAATCCGTATCCATATACCACCACCAATCCGTGTCCATATACCACCACCGATCCATATCCATATACTACCACCGCTACCACCACCGCTGCCATATACCACCACCATATATCCACCACCAATCCGAGTTCCTTGCATATTAAGTTCGTTTTCGAGATCCATCTAGTTTCCGATTCGTGTTTCCTTGCCGGAGTAGGTTTCGAAAAAAAAGAGTCCGGAAACCACCCTCCGTTTAGGCCCAAAATTTTCCGAAAACGCACTTGTCGAAAATTTTTCTGGCTATCCTATTTTTAGGTGTTTCTAAGCGTATTGAGACAGTCGCCGTTATAGAAAGTTTTTTTTGACCCGTTTCCAGTTTTTGGGTCCGGGCAAAAAAAAAAATTTGGTCGAAAAAATTTCGTGCCCATCCTGTCAGTTTGACCTGGGAAGAGTTTTGAGACACTCGCCATTATAGTGATTTTTCGCAAAAAAGAAAAAAGAACAGCAAAAAAAAAGCAGCGCAAAAAAAAAGAAGAGCGAATTTTTTTCCGTAGTGTGCTTTTCCCTTGTTTACGTGCAGCGCCGTGATTTTGTTAGTGTTCTAGGCTCGCGTCTCTAGCACGGGTCTAGCCTAGGACCAACCACATCTACTGTCGTTGAGCGCTTATTCAACTTTGCATCTCTGAATTGATTATTGCTGACCCTTTTGCTACCATATTATAAGCCTTCCCAGCTCCACATACATCTACATCGTATGCGTTTGACTCTCCCCGTAATCGCTCTATCCAAGCTTTGAGAGTTTTGACTACATCGGTTGCCGATCACCGCCTGCCATTGGGTAAGAACTGGTAAGAATTTGAGATTTGCTTGACGGTTTGTGATCGTCCAAAGACACCACCACCACCACTTCCTAGTAGTCTGTCAATCATATTCTTGTGTGTTTCTATTGCTGCTAACCATGGCAGGATCACAAGCCGATTTAGACCGACCGGGAGAACATGACAAACAAAGCGCTACATGATAAGTTTCAACAAATGATGAGTGGGCAGGTGGAAGATGTGCTAAATAGATTTGAAGAGGCCATGGAGAAGATAGATGGCATTGAGAAGGCGTTCGAAACAAAGCTCGATAACAAGTTTAATGAATTGCTCGCGCTTCTACCACCACCACCACCGGTTGCACCTAACGCACCTCTGCAACAACAACAACGACTACCTCCACATCACGAAACAGCCCTCTGCCGAGCGACCCATGTCCCTCTTCAGCCTGGCCAAGCTGCTGGTGCTGCTGTTGATACTTCTGTGGCTCCTGCTGCTGATGTGGGGGAGGATGATTATGTGGGAGATTACGAGGATGAGGTTGATCAACATCAAAACTACGTGCAACCACCAGCACCACAACCACCGTGTCGCCCACATGCAAATAATGGCAATGTTAGGGCTCCCCTCAGTGCGAGATCATGACCATCTCCTAAACTGAAATTGAATATTCCACCATTTGAGGGTAGATATGTTCCTGATATATATCTTACTTGGGAGTTAGAAACTGAACAACGATTTACATGTTTACAATATCCTGAGGAGAGACGTGTTCCTGCTGCTGTTTGTGCTTTCACTAGCTTTGCATGTGTTTGGTGGTCTGAACATTGTAGATTATATCCTGTTCCAGCTACTTGGGCTGCTTTGAAAACTGCTATGCGTACTCGTTGGGTTCCACCATATTATCAATGTGAATTACTTCAAAATTGCAGCGCTTAAGACAAGGAAAAATTCGGTGAAGAATATTATCGGAATTACAAACTGGCTTGATTAGATGTGGTATTGTTGAGGAGAATGAAGCTATGCTTGCACGCTTTACGGTGGATTAAATAGAGATTCAGACCATTCTAGACTACAAGGATTATAATAATATCACTCGATTATTCCATCTTGCCTGTAAAGCTGAACGTGAAGTGCAGGATCGACAGGCGTGTGCGCGGACTAACTTTTCTGCAGGTCGACCTTCATCATGGACACCACGTGCATCATCTACTTCCACACGTTCTACTACACCGGCACCTCCGTCTGCTGCCACCTCCAACCGTGATACACGAAAGCAGGCACAACCACCACTATCTGCAAAGTGCACACCTGCTGGGCCTACACAGAGCTCTTCTTCTTTCATGGCGTCAACAGGGCACACAAGTGATATTATTTGTCGTCGTTGTAAGGGAAGAGGACATTTTGCGAGAGAATGCCAATCTCAGCGTGTGATAATTGCTACTGAGGATGGTGGGTATGAGTCCGCTAGTGACTATGATGAAGAGACTTTGGCTCTTATTACACATGAAGAACACGGTGGAGATGATTACGATCATGAGACGCAATACATGGCTGTCAAGATGCCGACAGGTATGAATGTTTAGTTGCTCAACGTGTTTTGAGTGTGCAGGTTACACAAGCTGAGCAAAATTAGAGGCATAACTTATTCCATACAAAGGGAGTTGTGAAGGAACGTTCTGTTCGCGTCATCATAGATGGAGGGAGCTGCAACAACTTGGCTAGCATGGATATGGTGGAGAAGCTTTCTCTCACCACAAGGCCACATCCACATCCTTACTACATCCAATGGTTCAACAACAGCGGCAAGGTTAAGGTTACACGTACTGTTCGTGTGTATTTTAGTATCTCTACATATGTTGATTATGTTGATTGTGATGTGGTACCTATGCAAGCATGTTCCTTATTACTTGGTAGACCATGGCAATTTGATACAAATTCTGTACACCATGGTAGAAACAATCAGTATACTCTTGTTCACAAGGATAAAAATATTACTTTGCTTCCTATGACTCCTGATTCCATTTTGAAAGATGATATTGATAGAGGCAAAGGTGTCCCGATGTTTCGATGAGATGGTGGCCATCGTTTCTGTGGGAGTCGACCTTGACGATTCGACTACGTACGTGCGAGACGTCGCGCCTTAGCAATCGCTAAACCAGCTTCCAAGGGTTATTGACCACGCCGGAGCACGTTCAACCTGACCACGAGGGCCTGTTTCTTGCGAGCAAACAAAGAACAAGCAAGAAACTAAGATTGCAATCTGGATATTGCGAATATAAGAGGAAAGCTTTATTAATGAAGGTGGGGTTCGTGGCGCTTGGTCTGGTCGTTGAACACAAACGGCACTGCTGGTTGCTGCTATGGCGAACTTTTAATCTAAACAAAACCCAAAGTCTAAACGACGCCTAAGGGCTGTATATATGGAGGAAGAGGAGGAATTTCGTGGCCCTTGAGGGAGGGGTCCAAACCAACCCTAACTCTTGTTTCCCCACACATACGGACTCTAAAAACAGCCTATACTTAAGTATTTCGAAATTACATGGGCCTGGCCCAATAATAAGGTGACGCAGCACCTAGAATAGCCTATGGACGAATATTATGAAGTGGCATCTTGTATATTTCGTCCAAGGCCTCATGCACTCATTAGGGTGGCTTCAAAGTCCTGAATCATCACTTGTAACTCCGTTTTGTTCCCCTTGCATGCCAACATCTCCATGCTTGAACTTGCTCCAAGGTTCATCTTTCTTGTCCATGGTAGGCCCTTCATTTGTAAGCAAAACAAATGTATCCAATTTAGGCAGCATCATATTCTCATGAACATTGGAATCGTTACCAAGAAACGGAAGTACCGATAATTCAATTGGCGTCGCGAGCTCTAGTAATTGGTCCAAGATGTATAGCAGCAGGGCTGTGGGTGTAACAATGTATTGATGTCCTCATCATCCTCCCTTCTTGAAATGAAGTCGTCCTCGACGGAAGCTCATCTTCCTCACCCAAATAAGGCTTCAAATCTGCAATGTTAAAAGTGGACTAACCCCAAAATCTGCAGGCAGCTCAAGTTTATATGCATTATCATTTATTTTCTCTAACACCTTAAATGGACCATCAAGACGTGGCATTAGCTTTGATTTATGCAAATTAGGAAACCTATCCTTACGCAAATGTAACCAAACAAGATCTCCGGTGCAAAGACAACATGTTTTCTACCCTTATCTCCAAAGAAGTTTATATTTAGCATTCATACGCTCAATGTTTTCCTTAGTTATCTCATGCATTTTAAAATCAATTCAGCACGTTCTTTAGCATCAAAATTAACCTTCTCTGAAGATGGAAGAGGCAACAAATCAATAGGTGCACGAGGTAGGAAGCCATACACAATTTCAAAAGCGCACGTCTTAGTAGTAGAATGCAATGAACGATTATAAGCAAATTCAATATGAGGCAAGCATTCTTCCCACATTTTCTTATTATTCTTCAAAACATCCCCAAGCATAGTAGACAATGTTCTATTGACTACTTTAGTTTGTCCATCAGTTTGGGGTGACAAGTAGTACTAAAAGCAGTTTAGTCCCCAACTTAGCCCATAAACATCTCCAAAAGTGGCTAAGAAATTTAGTATCACGATCTGAAACAATAGTATTTGGGACACCATGCAAGCGAATAATTTCACGAAAGAACAAATCAACAACATTAACAGCATCATCGCTTTTATGACATGGTATAAAGTGTGCCATTTTCGAGAATCTATCCACGACAACAAATATGCTATCCCTCCCCTTCTTTGTTCGAGGTAAACCTAAAACAAAGTCCATAGATATATCCTCCCAAGGAACACTAGGTACAGGCAAAGGCATATATAAACCATGAGGATTGAGTCATGACTTAGCTTTTTGACATGTAGTGCAGCGAGCAACAAAACGCTCAACATCCCGTCTCATCTTTGGCCAAAAGAAATGTGTAGCAAGTATATCCTCCGTCTTCTTCAAGCCAAAGTGTCCCATTAATCCTCCTCCATGCGCCTCCTGCAACAACAAAAGACGAACAAAGCTAGCAGGAATGCATAGCTTGTTAGCACGGAACACAAAACCATCATTAATAACGAACTTGTTCCATGTTCTTCCTTCTTTACAATTCTGCGTTACATCTTTAAAATCAGCATCATGCACATATTGATCTTTGATGGTCTCCAAACCAAATATTTTGAAGTCAAGTTGTGAAAGCATAGTATAGAGACGAGACAAAGCATCAGCAATAACATTTTCTTTACCCTTCTTGTGTTTAATGACATAAGGGAAAGTCTCAATGAATTCAACCCATTTAGCATGTCTACGATTCAGTTTAGCTTGACTTTTAATATGTTTCAAAGATTCATGATCGAATGTATAACAAATTCTTTGGGCCATAAATAATGTTGCCATGTCTCTAAAGTCCTAACAAGAGCATATAATTCTTTGTCATAAGTAGAATAGTTCAGACTAGGCCCACTCAATTTTTCGAAAAAGTATGCAACAGGTTTGCCATCTTGTAATAACACACCTCCTAATCCAATTCCACTAGCATCACATTCAAGCTCAAAAGTCTTATTAAAGTCGGGAAGTTGGAGTAAAGGAGCATGTGTCAACTTATCTTTCAATACCGTGAAGGCTTCTTCCATGCGGTACCCCAAACAAAAGGCACATCCTTCTTTGTAATCTCATTGAGAGGTGCAGCAATGGTGCTAAAGTCTCTCACAAAACGCCTATAGAAACCAGCGAGTCCAAGAAAACTCCTCACTTGTGTGACCGTTTTGGGCTGCGGCCAACTGTCAATAGCTTCAATCTTGGCTTTATCAACTTCAATTCCCTGTGGAGTAACAACATAGCCAAGAAAAGATACTCGGTCGGTGCAAAAGGTGCACTTCCCAAGGTTACCAAACAAACGTGCATCACGTAGAGCATTAAAAACAGCACGTAAATGTTCCAAATGTTCTTCCAAAGACCTGCTATAAATCAATATGTCATCAAAGTAAACTACCACAAATCGTCCAATGAAAGCACGTAAAACTTCGTTCATTAATCTCATGAAAGTACTAGGTGCATTAGTTAACCCAAAAGGCATGACAAACCACTCATATAATCCAAACTTAGTTTTAAATGTTGTTTTCCATTCATCTCCCAATTTCATACGAATTTGATGGTATCCACTACGCAAATCAACTTTGGAGAATATTGTAGAACCACTCAATTCATCAAGCATATCATCTAGCCTAGGAATAGGATGACGATAACTAATAGTAATATTATTAATGCCTCTACAATCAACACACATACGTGATGTACCATCCTTTTTCGGCACTAGAATAGTAGGAACAGCACCCGTACTTGACGATTCGCGTATATAACCTTTGTCGAGCAGCTCCCGTACTTGACGCATAATCTCCTTCGTCTCCTCTGGATTGGTACGGTATGGTGCACGGTTGGGTAGCGATGCACCGGGAATTAAGTCAATGTGATGCTCAATCCCTCGAATAGGTGGTAATCCCGGTGGCACGTCTTGTGGGAAGACGTCATCGAACTCCTACAAAATGTTAGTGACAGCAGGGGGCAAAGAGGAAGGCACGTCCTCGAATGAAAATAATGCCTCTTTGCACACAAAAGCATAGCAAACAGAATTGCTGAAATCTAGCTCATCAATATCTGATTTAGTGGCAAGTAAACATGCACTTTTCAATTTAATTTCAGAAACAACACTAGATGGTTTACTATTAGGCTTCATTTGTTGCTCAAATTCTTTTACCACAATCTGATTTTCACTCTTATTTTTATCCTGTTTTGCTTTATTAGCTCGACTAATATCATCTTTCAAAATGGAATCAGGAGTCATAGGAAGCAAAGTGATGTAGGGCGAAACCCTACGTGGGCGATCTTTCACGTTGGAGCGGATCCTACGGGGAAATCACGAAGAACGAGTGGAAGAACACGAGGAAATCACGGGGAGGAACAAGGGACAACACTCAACCGACAAGAAAACAATCACACAAGTGCTAGATTATCAAACACATAGAGTGGTACAAGGTTCAAGATCAACAAAGGTAAGGATACACGAGTAGCCGTTCTTCTCCGCGAGGAGGTCTTGATGGGGTCCGCCCTAGAAGGGGGTCTTGGATCCGCGTGGGGATCTTCTCCGTAGAGGTCCTGATCTCCGAGGAGAAGTAGCCACGGGGATGAGCAAAGGCTCTCACACCGAAATATGAGCAAATCCAAAGCTAACCTTAGAAAGGATGAGGGGAGGGTCTATTTATAGTCTAAGACCTCCAAGGGGTAAGTTGGGGCGAAACGAGTACATGGGCCTCGGCCCGAAACGCTGCACACAGGCAGGGCGGTAGTACCGCTCTGACGCCGTTCGATTCCTGGAGTGTGTCGGGTTTTGCGGAAGTAGGCCGGATGGAGAGCGATAGTACCGCTTGGCTCGGCTCAGCGGTAGTACCGCTTGGCTTGAGCGGTAGTACCGCTCGCTGGGCGGTAGTACCGCTTGGCTTGAGCGGTAGTACCGCTCCCTCTGGACTCTGCAGCTCCTCCTCTTGCTCTTGGTGTCCATCTTGGGCTGTAGCTTCTCCTAGATTGGTTCCTTGGTACCTAAGCATGCACAACATTCCGGATTGAGGTAGTAGCCATGTCTCGAGAGGGTCATATGATATTTCACTAAGGAGAGAAGTCACCTCGGTCTCGAGAGCTCGAGCTCGTGCTCTAGTCATGGGTCCTCTTGGCTCTTGATGAGACGGTTGTGGATGCATGGGGATGATCGTGGGATGCTCTGCATCATCTCCCCCCTTGGGAGAGATCCGACCTTGGATCAAAAGCTTCATCTCCATGGAAAGGTGCGAGGTCCTTGACGTTGAAGATGTCGCTCACGTTGTACTTGTCGCGAGGTATGTCGATCTTGTAAGCGTTGTCGTTGTAGCGTGCTAGTACCTTGAAAGGTCCATCGGCTCGAGGGAGAAGTTTGGACTTGCGTTCTTTGGGGAAGCGGTCCTTGCGAAGGTGTAGCCACACTAGATCACCAATGTTGAAGATGATGGGTTGCTTGTTGGCGTTGAGCTTGTTTGCTTGGCGTTGTACTTGGCGCTCGATGGTGTGCCTTGTATCTTCGTGCATCTTCTTGATGTAGCTTGCTCGTTCACTTGCATCCATGTTGGTGCGCTCTTGGAGAGGAAGTGGTAGAATGTCCAATGGGGACAACGGGTTGAAACCGTAGACGACCTCGAAGGGGGACTTGCCGGTAGTTGAATGTCTTGCACGATTGTAGTCGTACTCGGCGATGGGTAGACATGCTTCCCACTCCTTGATGTTCTTCTTTATCAAGACACGAAGTAGAGTGGATAGTGTGCGGTTCGTCACCTCCGTTTGGCCGTCGGTTTGAGGATGGTATGCCGAGGAGAACAAGAGCTTGATTTCGAGCTTGGCACATAGGGTCTTCCAAAAGTAACTCAAGAACTTGACGTCACGATCGGAGACGATTGTCTTTGGTACGCCATGGAGTCGCAAGATTTCCCTACAAAAGAGATTTGCAACATGTGAAGCATCGTCTATCTTGTTGCAAGGAATGAAATGTGCCATTTTAGAAAATCTATCCACAAGAATCCTTGCCATTTTGAGGCCTAGGCAAACCAAGTACAAAATCCATACTAATGTCTTCCCATGGTTGATATGGAATAGGAAGAGGCATGTAAAGACCATGAGATTGAGCTTTAGACTTAGCTTTGCGACACGTGTAGCATCGGTTGGTGAAGCGTGAGACGTCGCGGAACATCTTGGGCCAAAAGTAGTTGTTGGATAGTGCGGTGAATGTCTTGTCGCGTCCAAAATGTCCCATGAGGCCGCCTCCATGAGCCTCTTGCAAAAGGAGCAAACGAAGAGAAGACTCAGGAATGCAAAGTTTGTTAGCCCTCATAAGGTAACCATCCTTGATGTAATATTGTTCCCAAGACGTATGCGTCAAACACTTAGCATAAGGAGAAGCAAAAGATGGATCATGCTCATACAAGTCTTTTATATGCTCAAAACCAATAACATTCAACTCAAGTTGAGTGACAAGCATGTTTATGCGTGAAAGCGCGTCGGCAACTACATTTTCTTTACCCTTAATGTACTTGATCACGTAAGGAAAAGATTCAATGAATTCACTCCATTTGGCATGACGCTTGTTCAATTTAGTTTGACCTTTGAGGTACTTAAGCGTTTCATGATCGGTATGGATGACAAACTCATGCGGTCTAAGGTAATGTTCCCAAACATGTAGCACACGCACTAAAGCATACAATTCTTTGTCATAGATGGGATAATTAAGTTGAGCACGGAGAGTTTTTCACTAAAATATGCAATGGCTCGTTTTTCTTGCATTAAAACTCCGCCAATTCGGTACCACTTGCATCACAATGAACCTCAAAAGTTTTGTCAAAATTGGGCAAAGCAAGAATCGGAGCATGAGTAAGCAAAGACTTGAGCTCATCAAAAGCGGTTGATTGCAAAGTTCCCCAAACAAAGGGAGTATTCTTCTTGCTCAAAGCATGCAAAGGAGCGGCAATTGTGCTAAAATCTTTCACAAAGCGACGATAGAAACCCATAAGACCAAGAAAACTTCGCACTTGTTGCAAATTGGTGGGTTGGGGCCAAGTTTTGATTGCTTCAATTTTAGATTCATCAACATGGACACCCTTTGAAGAAACAACAAAACCCAAGAAAACCACTTTGTCGACTCCAAAAGTGCATTTTTTCAAGTTTGCATAAAGGCTTTCCTTGCGAAGAGTTTGCAACACAGATTTTACATGATTGATGTGCTCTTTCATGGTTTTGCTAAACACAAGAATATCGTCAAAGTAAACCACAACAAAGACTCCAATATAAGGACGAAGCACATGATGCATAAGACGCACAAAAGTACCGGGAGCTTCCGAAAGACCCATAGGCATCACTAACCACTCATATAAACCAAATTTGGTTTTGAAAGCAGTTTTCCATTCATCACCCTCTTGTATGCGTATTTGATAATAGCCACTTTTAAGATCAATTTTTGAGAAAAAGTTGGCTCCACTAAGTTCATCAAGCATGTCATCTAAGCGAGGAATGGGATGCCTATATCGAACGGTAATAGCATTGATAGGTCTACAATCGGAACACAAGCGGAAACTTCCATCGAGCTTAGGCACAAGAATAACCGGAACGGCACAAGGGCTTAAGCTTTCACGTACATGACCGTTGTCGATGAGTTGTTGTACTTGCCGTTGAATCTCCTTGGTTTCTTCCGGATTGACTCGGTATGGAGCTTTGTTTGGTAGCGGCGCTCCGGGGATGAGGTCGATTCGATGTTCAATGCCTCGAAGAGGAGGTAGACCCGGAGGTAGCTCATCGGGGAAAACATCTTGAAATTCCTGCAAAAGAGATTGAAACACCAAAGGTAGCTCGTGAATGGTGTTAGTTTTTGTTTCTCCATCCTTGCACACAAGGACAAAGTGCATCACACTCGATGGGTGCTCACACACTTCTCTCATCTCACTTTTGGTGGCAAATAGAATGAGGTTTTTCTCTCTAGGCGAAGAGTCTCTCAAATTTGGCTTGTGGCTCTCACTCACTTTTGGGTGGATCACTTTCTCACTCTTTTCTCTATGATGTGTGGCTTGCTTGTCGGCTATCACTTGACTAGGAGACATAGGTCGTAGCACATACTCCTTCCCTTTCATCTTGAAGCTATAGTGATTGGTTCGCCCATTGTGGATGACACCACGGTCGAATTGCCATGGTCGACCAAGAAGGAGGTGGCAAACGGTCATTGGGACCACATCACACTCCAAAGTGTCTTCATAAGCACCAATTTTGAAGGATACTTGGACCGTATGCTCGACTCGTATAGTGCCGGAGTCACTTAGCCATCGAACCTTGTAGGGGTGTGGGTGCTTCCTCTTGACCAATTGTAGCTTGGAGCATAGTTCTTCACTTGCCAAGTTGTGGCAACTACCTCCATCGATGATGACCTTGATGGACCGTCCATTGATGCCAGCTTTTGTGTGAAAGATGTGGCATCGTTGGTCTTCTTCGTGTTGATGTTGAAGAGTCAAGACCTTGGAGACAACGAGAGCGGGGCTCGAATCCTCATCACAAAAGACTTGATCATCTTCATCTTCATTCACTTGCCGGTGCATGGCCACTTGCTCAAGGGCTTCCATTTCCTCTTCACTCATGGAGTCATATGTGCCATCGTCGTTGAGGATCATGGTGCGCTTGTTGGTGCATTCGTATGACTTGTGGCCTCGGCCGCCGCAAGTGAAACACTTGAAGGAGCTTGTCTTGATTGTCTCATCGGTCGGAGTAGAGGATGAAGCACGCGGCTTGAGGTTTCTTGTAGTAGGAGGAGGACGACTTGAACTTGTCGATGTCTTCTTGTAACTTGACTTGTCGTCGTTTCTTGAAGAAAGCTTGGTTGATGTAGATGTTGGAGGAGTCGTTGAAGCTTGGTTGTTGGAGAAGCCGTAGGTCTTGGATGAGTACTTGGCGTACTTGAAGTCATCTTGTATTTGGCGTTCTGCCTTTGTAGCTTGATGTACGAGCTCAATGAGGGATGAGTATGGTTGGAAGTCGGCGATCTTTTTGATGGGATGATTGAGTCCGTTCAAGAAACGTGCCATAGTTTGCTCATCATCTTCCTTGACATTGGCTCGAATCATGGCTATCTCCATCTCCTTGTAGTATTCTTCAACGCTCTTTGTTCCTTGCTTGAGTAGTTGGAGTTTCTTGAAGAGGTCGCGGTTGTAGTAGGTTGGCACAAAACGTGCTCGCATGACATCCTTCATTTGAGCCCAAGTGGTGATTGGAGGTTCACCTCTTGCTTGTCGTCGCTCAATGATTTGTTCCCACCATATGAGCACATAATCTTGGAACTCAAGTGATGCCATAGCGATTTTCTTCGCTTCATCGTAGTTGTGCAAACGGAAGATTTTGTCAACCTTCAATGCCCATGAGAGGTAGTCTTCGGGGTCATTGCTTCCATTGAACTTTGGCATGGTGAATTTTAGCTTGCCGTAGCGTTGCTCTTCATTGTGTTGTTGGCGATCTTGATGATGACGTCCTTGACGTGGAATGTACTCGCTCTTCATGTTGCTCTTGGCGCGGAGGAAGACCATGATCAACTTGCTCTTGTTGAACTTGATGTTGAGGTGGAGCTTGACGAGCTTGTGGAGGAGCTTGAGGAACTTGACGTTGTACATGAGGTTGGTAGTTCCTCTCTTGGATTTCTTCTCGAAGGGCTTCCTCTTGATTGCGCCTGTTCGCGATTGCGATTAGCGAAGGCTCTACTTGATTCTTGAAGGCACGTTGCGCCTCAAGAGCTTGCGCTTCACGTTGTTGTTGTTGAAGACGTTGAGCCTTGGCGTCTTGTTAAATCTTGGTGACGGCGTGCTCGATGAGGACATCAATACCATTGTTACACCCACAGCCCTGCTGCTATACATCTTGGACCAATTACTCGAGCTCGCATGCGCCAATTGAATTATCGGTACTTTCGCTTGTTGGTAACGATTCTAATGTTCATGAGAATATGATGCTGCCTAAATTGGATACATTTGTTTTGCTTACAAATGAAGGGCCTACCATGGACAAGAAAGATGAACCTTGGAGCAAGTTCAAGCATGGAGATGTTGGCATGCGCAAGGGGAACAAGAACGGAGTTACAAGTGATGATTCCAGGACTTTGAAGCCACCCTAATGAGTGCATGAGGCCTTGGACGAAATATACAAGATGCCACTTCATAATATTCGTCCATAGGCTATTCTAGGTGCTCGTCACCTTATTATTGGGCCAGGCCCATGTAATTTCGAAATACTTAAGTATAGGCTGTTTTAGAGTCCGTATGTGTGGGGAAACAAGAGTTAGGGTTGATTTGGACCCCTCCACCAAGGGCCACGAAATTCCCCCTCTTCCTCCATATATACAGCCCTTAGGGCCCGTTTAGACCTTGGGTTTTGTTTAGATTAAAAGTTCGCCATAGCTGCAACTTCGCGTGCCGTTTGTGTTCAACGACTGCACAAAGGCGCCACAGAACCCCACCTTGATCAATAAAGCTTTCATCTTATATTCGCAATATCCAGATTGCAATCTCAGTTTCTTGCTTGTTCTTCGCTTGCTCGCAGGAAACAGGCCCTCGTGGTCGTTGATCGTGCTCGGCGTGGTCAATAACCCTCGGAAGTTGGTTTAGCGATTGCTAAGGCGCGACGTCTCGCGACGTTCGTAGTCGGATCGTCAAGGTCGACTCCACGAAACGATAGCCACCATCTCATCGAAACATCGGGACACCTTTGCCTCTATCAAGTGGTATCAGATTTTCAGGTTGCTCGGTGAGATTTTACAGTTTTTCGAGATTAGATCGAGTCTGTTCTTCATACCTAAAGTCCACGAAAAAGCCACAAAAAAATTAGGGTTAGTTCATCATATCCGAACCAATCTGAGCCTTTGCATAATCTTTTTAGGGTTTTGCTTTGTTGAATTTGCGGTTGCATCGTCGTGTCTAGTTGCTGGTCTTAGCGTCTAGTCTTTTAGAGTTTCGAGTTCGGTCATAAGTTGTCACGCCCGCCACCGCACCATCATCATCGCCCCTGCCACCTACCATCACCGCTTCGAATCCGTATCCATATACCACCACCAATCCGTGTCCATATACCACCACCGATCCATATCCATATACTACCACCGCTTCCACCACCGCTGCCATATACCACCACCATATATCCACCACCAATCCGAGTTCCTTGCATATTAGGGTTGTTTTCGAGATCCATCTAGTTTCCGATTCGTGTTTCCTTGCGGAGTAGGTTTGAAAAAAAAAAAAAAACGATTTTCAAAAAATTTCTCCATATGATGTTTCAAAAATTAGGGTTAGTCCATTTTCTCCATATGATGTTTCAAATATTGCTCATGAGGAGACCCCATAGTTTTCTCGAAACCACCTCCGTTTAGGCCCAAAATTTTCCAAAACGTACTTGTCAAAAAATTTCGCTATCCTATTTTAGGTGTTTCTAAGTGGATTGAGACGATCGCCGTTATAGAAAGTTTTTTGACCCGTTTCGAGCTTTTGGTCCGGCAATCGAAAAAAAAAAATATTTGGTCAAAAAATTTCGTGCCCATCCCGCGGTTTGACCTCGGAAGAGTTTTGAGACACTCGCCATTATAGTGATTTTTCAAAAAAAAAAAAAAAAGCAGCGCAAAAAAAAAAAAGGCAAAAAAAAAAAAGCGAAAAAAAAAAATTCAGAGTGTGCTTTTCCCTTGTTTACGTGCAGCGCCGTGATTTTGTTAGTGTTCTAGGCTCGCGTCTCTAGCACGGTCTAGCCTAGGACCAAAGACAATCTGTCGTTGAGCGCTTATTCAACTTTGCATCTCTGAATTGATTATTGCTAACCTTTTTTTGCTACCATATTATAAGCCTTCCCAGCTCCACATACATCTACATCGTATGTTTGACTCTCCCAGTAATCGCTCTATCCAAGCTTTGAGAGTTTTGACTACATCGGTTGCCGATCACCGCTTTCTTCTTTGGGTAAGAACTGGTAAGACTTTGAGATTTGCTCGACGGATTTGTGATCGCCCACCACACCATCACCACCACTTCCTAGTAGTCTGTCAATCATATTCTTGTGTGTTTCTATTGCTGCTAACCATGGCAGGATCACAAGCCGGCGAGACCGACCGGGAGAACATGACAAACAAAGCGCTACATGATAAGTTTCAACAAATGATGAGTGGGCAGGTGGACGATGTGCTAAATAGATTTGAAGAGGCCATGGAGAAGATAGATGGCATTGAGAAGGCGTTCGAAACAAAGCTCGATATCAAGTTTAATGAATTGCTCGCGCGTCTACCACCACCACCACCGGCTGCACCTAACGCACCTCTACTACAACAACACGGACTACCTCCACATCGCGAAACAGCCCTCCGCCGAGCTTCCGTGTCCCTCTTCACCGGCCAAGCTGCTGGTGCTGCTGTTGATATTCATGGCTCCTGCTGCTGCGGCGGGGAGGATGATTATGTGAGAGCTTACGAGGATGAGGTTGATCAACATCGAACTACGTGCAACCACCAGCACCACAACCACCAGGTCGTCCACATGCAAATAATGGCGATGTTCGGCTCCCCTTCAGTACGAGATCATGACCATCTCCCTAAACTAAAATTGAATATTCCACCATTTGAGGGTAGATATGTTCTGATATATATCTTACTTGGGAATTAGAAACTGAACAACGATTTACATGTTTACAATATCCCGAGGAGAGACGTGTTCTGCTGCTTGTTTGTGCTTTCACTAGCTTTGCATGTGTTTGGTGGTCTGAACATTGTAGATTATATCCTGTTCCAGCTACTTGGGCTGCTTTGAAAACTGCTATGCGTACTCGTTGGGTTCCACCATATTATCAACGTGAATTACTTCAAAAATTGCAGCGCTTAAGACAAGGAAAAAATTCGGTAGAAGAATATTATCAGGAATTACAAACTGGCTTGATTAGATGTGGTATTGTTGAGGAGAATGAAGCTATGCTTGCACGCTTTCTGGGTGGATTAAATAGAGAGATTCAGACCATTCTAGACTACAAGGATTATAATAATATCACTCGATTATTCCATCTTGCTTGTAAAGCTGAACGTGAAGTGCAGGATCGATGTGCCTTGGCGCGGACTAACTTTTCTGCAGGTCGACCTTCATCATGGACACCACGTGCATCATCTACTTCCACACGTTCTACTACACCGACACCTCCGTCGGCTGCCACCTCCAACCGTGATACAAGAAAGCAGGCACAACCACCACTATCTGCCAAGAGTACACCTGCTGGCCTACAGAGCTCTTCTTCTTCCATGGCGTCAACAGGGCACACAAGTGATATTATTTGTCGTCGTTGTAAGGGAAGAGGACATTTTATGAGAGAATGCCAATCTCAGCGTGTGATGATTGCTCTTGAGGATGGTGGGTATGAGTCCGCTAGTGACTATGATGAAGAGACTTTGGCTCTTATTACACATGAAGAACACGGTGGAGATGATTCGATCTTGAGACGCAATACATGGCTGCAAGATCTTGACAGTATGAATGTTTAGTTGCTCAACGTGTTTTGAGTGTGCAGGTTACACAAGCTGAGCAAAATCAGAGGCATAACTTGTTCCATACAAAGGAGTTGTGAAGGAACGTTCTATTCAAGGCCATCATAGATGGAGGGAGCTGCAACAACTTGGCTAGCATGGATATGGTGGAGAAGCTTTCTCTCACCACAAGACCACATCCACATCCTTACTACATCCAATGGTTCAACAACAGCGGCAAGGTTAAGGTAACACGTCTTCGTTCGTGTGCATTTTAGTATCTCTACATATGCTGATTATGTTGATTGTGATGTGGTACCTATGCAAGCATGTTCCTTATTACTTGGTAGACCATGGCAATTTGATAAAATTCTGTACACCATGGTAGAAACAATCAGTATACTCTTGTTCACAAGGATAAAAATATTACTTTGCTTCCTATGACTCCTGATTCCATTTTGAAAGATGATATTAATAGAGCTAATAAAGCAAAACAGGAGAAAATAAGAGTGAAAATCAGATTGTGGCAAAAGAATTTGAGCAACAAATGAAGCCTAATAATAAACCATCTAATGTTGCTTCTGAAATTAAACTGAAAAGTGCATGTTTATTTGCCACCAAATCTGATATTGATGAGCTAGATTCTAGCAAATCTGTTTGCTATGCTTTTGTGTGCAAAGAGGCATTATTTTCATTCGAGGGCGTGCCTTCCTCTTTGCCCCTATTGTCACTAACATTTTGCGGGAGTTCACGACGTCTTCCCACAAGGCGTGCCACCGGATTACCACCTATTCGAGGGATTGAGCATCAAATTGACTTAATTCCGGTGCATCGCTACCCAACCGTGCACCATACCGTACCAATCCAGAGGAGACGAAGGAGATTATCGTCAAGTACAGGAGCTGCTCGACAAAGGTTATATCGCGAATCTCTTAGTCCTTGTGCTGTTCCTATTATACTAGTGCCTAAAAAGGATGGTACGTCGGCGTATGTGTGTTGATTGTAGAGGCATTAATAATATTACTATTCGTTATCGTCATCCTATTCCTAGGCTAGATGATATGCTTGATGAATTGAGTGGCTCTACAATATTCTCCAAAGTTGATTTATAGTGGATACCATCAAATTCGTATGAAATTGGGAGATGAATGGAAAACAGCATTTAAAACTAAGTTTGGATTATATGAGTGGTTAGTCATGCCTTTTGGGTTAACTAATGCACCTAGTACTTTCATGAGATTAATGAACGAAGTTTTACGTGCTTTCATTGGACGATTTGTGGTAGTTTACTTTGATGATATACTGATTTATAGCAAATCTTTGGAAGAACATTTGGAACATTTACGTGCTGTTTTTAATGCTCTACGTGATGCACGTTTGTTTGGTAACCTTGGGAAGTGCACCTTTTGCACCGACCGAGTATCTTTTCTTGGCTATGTTGTTACTCCACGAGGAATTGAAGTTGATAAAGCCAAGATTGAAGCTATTGAGAGTTGGCCGCAGCCCAAAACGGTCACACAAGTGAGGAGTTTTCTTGGACTCGCTGGTTTCTATAGGCGTTTTGTGAGAGACTTTAGCACCATTGCTGCACCTCTCAATGAGCTTACAAAGAAGGATGTGCCTTTTGTTTGGGGTACCGCACGGGAAGAAGCCTTCACGGTATTGAAAGATAAGTTGACACATGCTCCTTTACTCCAACTTCCTGACTTTAATAAGACTTTTGAGCTTGAATGTGATGCTAGTGGAATTGGATTAGGAGGTGTGTTATTACAAGATGGCAAACCTGTTGCATACTTTTCGAAAAATTGAGTGGGCCTAGTCTGAACTATTCTACTTATGACAAAGAATTATATGCTCTTGTTCGGACTTTAGAGACATGGCAACATTATTTATGGCCCAAAGAATTTGTTATACATTCGATCATGAATCTTTGAAACATATTAAAAGTCAAGCTAAACTGAATCGTAGACATGCTAAATGGGTTGAATTCATTGAGACTTTCCTTATGTCATTAAACACAAGAAGGGTAAAGAAAATGTTATTGCTGATGCTTTGTCTCGTCGATATACTATGCTTTCACAACTTGACTTCAAAATATTTGGTTTGGAGACCATCAAAGATCAATATGTGCATGATGCTGATTTTAAAGATGTAATGCAGAATTGTAAAGAGGGAAGAACATGGAACAAGTTCGTTATTAATGATGGTTTTGTGTTCCGTGCTAACAAGCTATGCATTCCTGCTAGCTCTGTTAGTCTTTTGTTGTTGCAGGAGGCGCATGGAGGAGGATTAATGGGACACTTTGGCGTCAAGAAGACGGAGGATATACTTGCTACACATTTCTTTTGGCCAAAGATGAGGCGGATGTTGAGCGTTTTGTAGCTCGCTGCACTACATGTCAAAAAGCTAAGTCACGACTCAATCCTCATGGTTTATATATGCCTTTGCTCGTGCCTAGTGTTCCTTGGGAGGATATATCTATGGACTTTGTTTTAGGTTTACCTCGAACAAAGAAGGGAGGATAGCATATTTGTTGTCGTGGATAGATTCTCGAAAATGGCACACTTTATACCATGTCATAAAAGCGATGATCTTTGTTAATGTTGCTGATTTGTTCTTTCGTGAAATTATTCGCTTGCATGGTGTGCCAAATACTATTGTTTCAGATCGTGATACTAAATTTCTTAGCCACTTTTGGAGATGTTTATGGGCTAAGTTGGGGACTAAACTGCTTTTAGTACTACTTGTCACCCCAAACCGATGGACAAACTGAAGTAGTCAATAGAACATTGTCTACTATGCTTAGGGCTGTTTTGAAGAATAATAAGAAAATGTGGGAAGAATGCTTGCCTCATATTGAATTTGCTTATAATCGTTCATTGCATTCTACTACTAAGATGTGCCCTTTTGAAATTGTGTATGGCTTCCTTCCTCGTGCACCTATTGATTTGTTGCCTCTTCCATCTTCGGAGAAGGTTAATTTTGATGCTAAAGAACGTGCTGAATTGATTTTAAAATGCATGAGTTAACTAAGGAAAACATTGAGCGTATGAATGCTAAATATAAACTTGTTGGAGATAAGGGTAGAAAACATGTTGTCTTTGCACCGGAGATCTTGTTTGGTTACATTTATGTGAGGATAGGTTTCCTAATTTGCATAAATCAAAGCTAATGCCACGTCTTGATGGTCCATTTAAGGTGTTAGAGAAAATAAATGATAATGCATATAAACTTGAGTTGCTGCAGATTTTGGGGTTAGTCCCACTTTTAACATTGCAGATTTGAAGCCTTATTTGGGTGAGGAAGATGAGCTTCCGTCGAGGACGACTTCATTTCAAGAAGGGAGGATGATGAGGACATCAATACCATTGTTACACCCACAGCCCCTGCTGCTATACATCTTGGACCAATTACTAGAGCTCGCAGCGCCAATTGAATTATCGGTACTTTCGTTTGTTGGTAACGATTCTAATGTTCATGAGAATATGATGCTGCCTAAATTGGATACATTTGTTTTGCTTACAAATGAAGGGCCTACCATGGACAAGAAAGATGAACCTTGGAGCAAGTTCAAGCATGGAGATGTTGGCATGCGCAAGGGGAACAAGAACGGAGTTACAAGTGATGATTCCAGGACTTTGAAGCCACCCTAATGAGTGCATGAGGCCTTGGACGAAATATACAAGATGCCACTTCATAATATTCGTCCATAGGCTATTCTAGGTGCTGCGTCACCTTATTATTGGGCCAGGCCCATGTAATTTCGAAATACTTAAGTATAGGCTGTTTTTAGAGTCCGTATGTGTGGGGAAACAAGAGTTAGGGTTGATTTCGGACCCCTCCACCAAGGGCCACGAAATTCCCCCCCTCTTCCTCCATATATACAGCCCTTAGGGCCCCGTTTAGACCTTGGGTTTTGTTTAGATTAAAAGTTCGCCATAGCTGCAACTTCGCGTACTTCGTTTGTGTTCAACGACCAGACAAAGGCGTCACAGAACCCCACCTTGATCAATAAAGCTTTCATCTTATATTCGCAATATCCAGATTGCAATCTCAGT
The DNA here is from genome assembly GCA_021605205.1 of Aegilops longissima. NCBI lineage: Eukaryota > Viridiplantae > Streptophyta > Magnoliopsida > Poales > Poaceae > Aegilops > Aegilops longissima. The sequence goes on along the minus strand of CM038681.1, from coordinate 320,564,431 downwards.
TTCTTGCTTGTTCTTCGTTTGCTCGCAGGAAACAGGCCCTCGTGGTCAGGTTGATCGTGCTCCGGCGTGGTCAATAACCCTCGGAAGTTGGTTTAGCGATTGCTAAGGCGCGACGTCTCGCACGTTCGTAGTCGGATCGTCAAGGTCGACTCCCACAGAAACGATAGCCACCATCTCATCGAAACATCGGGACACCTTTGCCTCTATCATGCTCTTTCTTCCTCTTGTTGGCGACGAAGACGTTGTCGTTCTTGGGCTTGAGCAAAAGCCTCTTGGTTTGATTGAGGACGAGGAACTTGATCATCAACTTGCTCTTGTGAATGCTTGTCATGTAGCGGGTTGCGACATGCATGACGGTCTTGGCGCGCAGCTCGTCGAAGAGTGTTCGATGACGGTGTACTTGAGTCGTAGAAGGTGTCGTCGGAATGTCGACTCGGCGGCTCCGTCTTGATGATGAAGAAGTGGAATGATGCCGTGTTCTCATCAACGCCGGATCTCGTCCATTCTTGCATCATTCTCTTCCTTGTGAGCCTCGAACTTGTTGTCGAAGTAGTCTCTTGTCGTTGCTCGGAGAGTCGCAAGTCGGTGGCGAGGTTGTCGATCTTGATCGCTCATTGCTTGTTGTTCTTGGTGCAACGCTTCGTTGTGCACCAAAGAGGTGGCTCTTGGTGACGTGAGGACATGTCGCTCGTCTTGCTCGATGAAGAGTGGGTTGGTAGAAGAACTTGGCCTATCCATCAATCCAAACAAGATGTGAGTGGTAGAGCGGAAAAGAACTTATACCAATGTACCTTTGACCGATGTTGAAAATGAATCAAGTTCACTCAAATGCGGACAATGAAATAGCACTCTTGGTACCGATTCTTGTCGGTTCTCACACCTACACAAATGAAAGCTTATGGTGGAGCTCGGTTAGGATGGTGGCACAAAATTTGATGCGATTGTAAGTGAGACTCAATAAAGTTGAAAAAGATTCGCAAATTCGCGAATGTAACAAGTAGACCAAGCAAGTAGTGGTACGGAAACACACACGCAAATAGATAAGTGGGATTGTGCAAACCAAAAGTGAGCCAAAATGTGGAAACCACGAGAATGCTCTTGTTGCACAATACTAGAGAGACGCTAGCACGATTGCACAAAAGGCGGATACGCGAACTTGTGCACAACCTATTAGGCAAAAATGCAACGATCTCTATCCCAAGTATGCTATATGTATGATATTTAGGTGCTATGATCCAAGATGGTCGGATATGACAATCTTAATGTTGTATGATGCTATGGTTCTTGCTTATAAGCTCTTTGCTTATCTTTCCTCTTTGCTTAAAAGCTTGGGTGGCTCTTTCACTTTTGAGCTCTTTTCTTATGCAAACTTCACTAACCAAGATAGCAATTGTGTATGCTATGACAACATTGTGACACACAAGTTGATCTCAAGATATGCACCACTATGGTATGCTATGTATGCTATGGAGTATGATCACTAAGGTGCACAAGTCACGTTGCGGCAATACTCAATGGCTAGTCTCGATGGGTAAGCAACGCAAAAAGTAAGGCTATGTGGTTATCAATGCAATTGCGAGAGATGACAAAGATGTCGCCGAGGTTACCGTCCTTGACGATGATGAGTCCTTGGCGAAGATGAGTGGTGGTGATGTTGACGTCGAACCGCACCTATATAGCGAAACACAATAGGACACGAGAACCACAACTCAAATTCTCAAAGACCAAAAGCGAAAATGTGGTAGCGGAAAGTGGAGGTGGTATAGCGGATGATGTGGTTTAAGCCCTAGGCAAAGATGCCGATGTTCGGAAAATTTGATGGTGCCAAAAGGTGGTGAAACCAAGGTGAGGACTTGAACACGTCGATAGCTTCAAAAGCAGCCAAAGAACACTCAAATCGGTGTTCGGAGTTAAAAGTTCTGATGAAAATGGTGAAAGTTGGAAGGCTGAAACTGGCCAGGCGGTAGTACCGGCTGGGGAGGGCGGTAGTACCGCTCGTGTCGGGATTTTTCACTATTTCGGCTGAACGGGGCTGGCGGTAGTGCCGTGCTCAGCGGTAGTACCGCTAGGAGGCAGTAATGCCGCCCTCAGCGTAGTACCGCTAGGAGGGCGGTAGTACCGCTCGTGTCGGGATTTTCTCGATTGTTCGAATCGTTCAGCGATTTTGGGGCGGAAATGGTTGATTTCGGGTCAAAATTGATGGATTTTGTGGATGGAAAGAGGTGAAACTTGGGGAGATGCTAGATCGACTCGAAACCAAGCAAATCCACGGATCAAAATCAACAAAATTTCATCACACTAACAAATCACAAAAAAATTTGGGGCTATTTTTGTGGGGAATTTTCGGAATTAGGACAAAAACAACAAAATCAAGCTAGAAAAAGAGGGGTAGGGGCTCCAATAACGTGATCAACGTGGCTCGATACCATGATGATGTAGGTCGAAACCCTACGTGGGCGATCTTTCACGTTGGAGCGGATCCTACGGGGAAATCACGAAGAACGAGTGGAAGAACACGAGGAAATCACGGGGAGGAACAAGGGACAACACTCAACCGACAAGAAAACAATCACACAAGTGCTAGATTATCAAACACATAGAGTGGTACAAGGTTCAAGATCAACAAAGGTAAGGATACACGAGTAGCCGTTCTTCTCCGCGAGGAGGTCTTGATGGGGTCCGCCCTAGAAGGGGGTCTTGGATCCGCGTGGGGATCTTCTCCAGAGGTCCGATCTCCGAGGAGAAGTAGCCACGGGATGAGCAAAGGCTCTCACACCGAAATATGAGCAAATCCAAAGCTAACCTTAGAAAGGATGAGGGGAGGGTCTATTTATAGTCTAAGACCTCCAAGGGGTAAGTTGGGGCGAAAGCAGTACATGGGCCTCGGCCAAACGCTACACACAGGCGGCGGTAGTACTGTTCTGAGGCGGTAGTACCGCTTTCAGCATAATACCGCTTGGTGGTGATAGTACCGCTCTGGGACGCTGTTCGATTCTGGAGTGTGTCGGGTTTTATGGAAGTAGGCGGATGGAGAGCGGTAGTACCGCTTGGCTCGGCTCAGCGGTAGTACCGCTTGAGCGGTAGTATGCCGCTTTCATTGGTGATAGTACCGCTTGGCTTGAGTGGTAGTACCGCTCCCTCTGGACTCTGCAGCTCCTCCTCTTGCTCTTGGTGTCCATCTTGGGCTGTAGCTTCTCCTAGGTTGGTTCCTTGGTACCTAAGCATGCACAACATTCTGGATTGAGGTAGTAGCCATGTCTCGAGAGGGTCATATGATATTTCACTAAGGAGAGAAGTCACCTCGGTCTCGAGAGCTCGAGCTCGTGCTCTAGTCATGGGTCCTCTTGGCTCTTGATGAGACGGTTGTGGATGCATGGGGATGATCGTGGGATGCTCCGCATCACAAAGTAATATTTTTATCCTTATGAGCAAGAGTATACTGATTGTTTCTACCATGGTGTACAGAATTTTATCAAATTGCCATGGTCGACCAAGTAATAAGGAACATGCTTGCATAGGTACCACATCACAATCAACATAATCAGCATATGTAGAGATACTAAAATGCACACTGAACAATGCGTGTTACCTTAACCTTGCCGCTGTTGTTGAACCATTGGATGTAGTAAGGATGTGGATGTGGTCTTGTGGTGAGAGATAGCTTCTCCACCATCTCCATGCTAGCCAAGTTGTTGCAGCTCCCTCCATCTATGATGACCTTGAATAGAACGTTCCTTCACAACTCCTTTGTATGGAACAAATTATGCCTCTGATTTTGCTCAGCTTGTGTAACCTGCACACTCAAAACACGTTGAGCAACTAAACATTCATACCTATCAGCATCTTTAGCAGCCATGTATTGCGTCTCATGATCGAATCATCTCCACCGTGTTCTTCATGTGTAATAAGAGCCAACGTCTCTTCATCATAGTCACTAAGCGGACTCATACCCACCATCCTCGGTAGCAATCATCACACGCTGAGATTGGCATTCTCTCGCAAAATGTCCTCTTCCCTTACAACGACGACAAATAATATCACTTTCGTGTGCCTGTTGACGCCATGGAAGAAGAAGAGCTCTGTAGGCCCGGCCGGTGTGCTCTTGGCGAGATAGTGGTGGTTGTGCCTGCTTTCTTGTATCACGGTTGGAGGTGGCAGCCGACGGAGGTGCCGGTGTAGTAGAACGTGTGGAAGTAGATGATGCACGTGGTGTCCATGATGAAGATCGACCTGCAGAAAAGTTAGTCCGCGCCAATGCCTGTCGATCCTGCACTTCACGTTCAGCTTTACAAGCAAGATGGAATAATCGAGTGATATTAGTGTAATCCTTGTAGTCTAGAATGGTCTGAATCTCTCTATTTAATCCACCTAGAAAACGTGCAAGCATAGCTTCATTCTCCTCAACAATACCACATCTAATCAAGCCAGTTTGTAATTCCTGATAATATTCTTCTACCGAATTTTTTCCTTGTCTTAAGCGCTGCAATTTTTGAAGTAATTCACATTGATAATATGGTGGAACCCAACGAGTACGCATAGCAGTTTTCAAAGCAGCCCAAGTAGCTGGAACAGGATATAATCGACAATGTTCAGACCACCAAACACATGCAAAGCTAGTGAAAGCACAAACAGCAGCAGGAACACGTCTCTCCTCAGGATATTGTAAACGTGTAAATCGTTGTTCAGTTTCTAGCTCCCAAGTAAGATATATATCAGGAACATATCTACCCTCAAATGGTGGAATATTCAATTTCAGTTTAGGGAGATGGTAATCATCTCGTACCTGAGGGGGAGCCCTAACATTACCATTATTTGCATGTGGACGACCTGGTGGTTGTGGTGCTGGTGGTTGCACGTGGTTCGATGTTGATCAACCTCATCCTCGTAATCTCCCACATAATCATCCTCCCCACATCAGCAGCGGGAGCCACGAAGTATCAACAGCAGCACTAGCAGCTTGGCCAGGCTGAAGAGGGACACGGAAGCTCGACGGAGGGCTGTTTCGCGATGTGCGGGTAGTCGTTGTTGTTGTTGTAGAGGTGCGTTAGGTGCAGCCGGTGGTGGTGGTGGTAGTACGCAGCGAGCAATTCATTAAACTTGTTATCGAGCTTTGTTTGAACGCCTTCTCAATGCCATCTATCTTCTCCATGGCCTCTTCAAATCTATTTAGCACATCTTCCACCTGCCCACTCATCATTTGTTGAAACTTATCATGTAGCGCTTTGTTTTCATGTTCTCCCGGTCGGTCTCGTCGCTTGTGATCCTGCCATGGTTAGCAGCAATAAAAACACACAAGAATATGATTTGACAGACTACTAGGAAGTGGTGGTGGTGGTGTGGTGGACGATCACAAATCCGTCAAGCAAATCTCAAATTCTTACCAGTTCTTACCCAAAGCGGCGGTGATCGGCAACCGATGTAGTCAAAACTCTCAAAGCTTGGATAGAGCGATTACCGGGGAGAGTCAAGCGCACGATGTAGATGTATGTGGAGCTGGGAAGGCTTATAATATGGTAGCAAAAGGGTCAGCAATAATCAATTCGAGAGATGCAAAGTTGAATAAGCGCTCACGACGGATGCTTGTCTTGGTCCTAGGCTAGACTGTGCTAGAGACGCGAGCCTAGAACACTAACAAAATCACGGCGCTGCACGGAAACAACGGAAAAGCACACTTTGGAAAAAAAATTTCACTCTTTTTTTTTTTTTTTTGGCGCTGCTTTTTTTTTGAAAAATCTCTATAATGGCGAGTGTCTCAAAACTCTTCCAGTGTCAAATCGACAGGATGGGCACGAAATTTTTTCGACCAAATTTTTTTTTCATTGCCCGGACCCAAAAACTGGAAGCAGGTCAAAAAACTTTCTATAACGGCACTGTCTCAATACGCTTAGAAACACCTAAAAATAGGATAGCGAAAATTTTTCGACAAGTGCGTTTTGGAAAATTTTGGGCCTAAACGGAGGTGGTTTCGAGAAAACTATGGGGTCTCCTCATGAGCAATATTTGAAACATCATATGGAGAAAATGGACAACATCCAAAACAATGCATATCCGAAACCTACTCAGACAACTTATGACCTACGCAGGCAAGGAAACACAAATCGAAATTTAGATGGATCTCAAAAACAAACCTAATATGAGAAAACTCGGATTGGTGGTGGATATATGGTGGTGGTATATGGCAGCGGTGGTGGTATATGGTAGCGGTGGTGGTATATGTATACAGATTGGTGGTGGTATATGGATACAGACTGGTGGTGGTATTTGGATACGGATTCAGAGCGGTGGCGGATAAGCAATGGTGGTAGATGGCAAGGCGATGATGATGGTGCGGCGGCGGCGTGAGAACTTATGACCAGAACTCGAAACTCTAAAAGACTAGACTCTGAGACCAGCAACTTGACACGACGATGCAACCGCAAATTCAACAAAGCAAAAACCCTAAAAAGATTATGCAAAGGCTCAGATTGGTTCGGATATGATGAACTACCCTAATTTTTTTGTGTGGCTTTTTCGTGGACTTTAGGTATGAAGAACAGACTCGATCTAATCTACGAAAAACTGTAAAATCACACCGAGCAACCTGAAAATCTGATACCACTTGATAGAGGCAAAGGTGTCCCGATGTTTCGATGAGATGGTGGCTATCGTTTACGTGGGAGTCGACCTTGACGATCCGACTACGTCGTCGCGGCGAGACGTCGCGCCTTAGCAATCGCTAAACCAACTTCCAAGGGTTATTGACCACGCCGGAGCACGTTCAACCTGACCACGAGGGCCTGTTTCCTGCGAGCAAACGAAGAACAAGCAAAAAACTAAGATTGCAATCTGGATATTGCGAATATAAGAGGAAAGCTTTATTAATGAAGGTGGGGTTCCTTGACGCCTTGGTCTGGTCGTTGAACACAAACGAAGTATGCGAAGTTGCTGCTATGGCGAACTTTTGACCTAAACAAAACCCAAAGTCTAAACGACGCCCTAAGGGATGTATATATGGAGGAAGAGGAGGGAATTTCGTGGCCCTTGAGGGAGGGGTCCAAACCAACCCTAACTCTTGTTTCCCCACACATCTGGACTCTAAAACAGCCTATACTTAAGTATTTCGAAATTACATGGGCCTGGCCCAATAATAAGGTGACGCAGCACCTAGAATAGCCTATGGACGAATATTATGAAGTGGCATCTTGTATATTTCGTCCAAGGCCTCATGCACTCATTAGGGTGGCTTCAAAGTCCTGGAATCATCACTTGTAACTTCGTTGTTCCCCTGCGCATGCCAACATCTCCATGCTTGAACTTGCTCCAAGGTTCATCTTTCTTGTCCATGGTAGGGCCTTCATTTGTAAGCAAAACAAATGTATCCAATTTAAGCAGCATCATATTCTCATGAACATTGGAATCGTTACCAAGAAACGGAAGTACGATAATTCAATTGGCGTCATGAGCTCTAGTAATTGGTCTAGTATGTATAGCAGCAGGGTGATGAGGACATGACTACCTTGGATAAGACCAAAATATTGCATACATGCATATTTGTCGTGTGATTTCTAGTGCAAACTATTCAATAATCTATTTATGTTATCCGAACAAAAATACTTCACAAACTTTTGTGCCATGTCTAATTGCAGGTGTATGGGACATTTGTACAATCCACATATGAAGATAAGGAGAAAGAGATGTTTACCTGCTGTTCAAAAGTTCTCTCACGTCACTTTTGGCCCAAGAGAAGATAGAGTCCAAGTCTCTCACGTTCAGATTCGGACTGCACGCAGACATACCTGACTCAAAACGTCAATAACTTTTTCATACGGACTCCAAATTGGTTGATTCTTTTTTGTTGGAAAATAGATTTCGTGCATTTTCCAACCCAATTGAATCACCTTAAAATCCGTCCGGGCGTTGAGTTATGGACGAAACAATCTGATGCTTTGCAGAATCCGAGTCAAACTACAAGTCCAAAGGTGTTACGTCACCTCCGCTTGGGCCCATTGGCCTTGTACGACCTAGGGTTAGTTTTAGGCTGCCTTGGGACGTCCTCCCACCTCCTTGGCCGCCACCCCTTGCTCCTATATAAGTAGATCCATCTAGTAGCTTTTTCCGGGGATTTGTTTAGTTAAAGTTAGCCATTGCAACTTCGTGCTTCGTTTGTGTCCAACGACTGCACCAAGACCGCTACGGATCCCCACCATTATCAATACTTCATATATATTCGCAATATTCAGATTGCTTTATCATATTCTTGGTCGTTCTTTGATTGCTTGCAGGAATAGACCTTCGTGGTCAGGTTGATCGTGCTCCAGCGTGGTCAATAACCTCTCGGAGTTGGTTTAGCGATTGCTAAGGCGCAACGTCGTGCACGTTTGTAGTCGGATCGTCAAAGTCGACTCCACCAAATCGATAGTTATCATCTCATCGAAAGATCGGGACACCCTCGCCTCTATCAAGTGGTATCAGTTTTCAGGTTGCTCGGTGAGAATTTCCAATTATCCCTAGATTAGATTTATTTTCTTACCTATTGTCCAAGAAAAAGCCACAAAAAGTTAGATCTATTCATCCTTTGTCCAAGCCACCGAGCCTTTGCAGTTTTCTTTTCATTGTTTGCATTATTGAATTATCGGTTGCATCGCCGTGTCGAGTTGCTGGTCTTAGTGTCTAGTTCGTTTAGAGTTTGAGTTCTGTTCACATTAGTCACGCCCGCTGCATCGTTATCCTTCCGTTGACCACCATCCATCCATCAATTTCCACCACGTGCTACCCACCGCTCATTGTCATAACCATAGTTGAGATCATTCACATCTTCACTTGATCCAATCTGCATCTTATCTAGTTTGTTTGGAAAGAGGAGAGAAAAAAGAGAGAAAAAAGTAAAAGAAAAAGTCAGAGAAAAAGAGAGAAAGAAAAGAAAAATAAGTGTGAGAAAAAAAAGAGAAGAAAAAAACAAAGTTCGGATCTATCTAGACTCAATCTCGTAGCTGAATTCGGATTGAAATCTGTTTTGTGCCTTTATCAATAAAACAGGCATAACTTCCTCATCTGAAGTCCGTTTTGGCTCATGATACTCAAATTAAAGCTAGAGACGAGCCGCATCTAAATAGTTGCACAAGCAAGTTCAATATTTGGCACCTCAAAATCGGCTCCTAAATAGGTCTTTTTTCCCTCCGAAGTAGAAGGCATGAAAATATTGCAACTCAGTTTGCACATATAAGTGAAGCTCTTATTCATTTCAAAAGATTGACAATGTTCATCATTAAACCATCCCAATATTGGTGAAAAAACCTTACTTGCATCAAATTTACATGCTACAACATGCTTAAATAAGCAAACATGCAATAAGTCATTCGACACAGAATCATCACCAAGATTAGAGGTCATATCAAAATGATTAAACATTGATTCTTTTGCATCAACAGTTAATTCAATGGGTGCACTCAAAATTGTTGGTATTTCAGTTGTTTGATCACATGACGCATTCATGATAGTATCAAGATTCTCTAAAATAGGTGATGTGCTCAAATCACCAGTTAACTCAACACATGATGCATTCAAGTTAACTAGGGATGCATCAAGGGGCTGTGGGTGTAACAATGGTATTGATGTCCTCATCAGATATTAATAGAGCTAATAAAGCAACACAGGAGAAAAATAAGAGTGAAAATCAGATTGTGGCAAAAGAATTTGAGCAACAAATGAAGCCTAATAATAAACCATCTAATGTTGCTTCTGAAATTAAACTAAAAAGTGCATGTTTACTTGCCACCAAATCTGATATTGATGAGCTAGATTCTAGCAAATCTGTTTCCTATGCTTTTGTGTGCAAAGAGGCATTATTTTCATTCGAGGACGTGCCTTCCTCTTTGCCCCTGCTGTCACTAACATTTTGCAGGAGTTCACGACGTCTTCCCACAAGACGTGCCACCGGATTACCACCTTGAGGGATTGAGCATCAAATTGACTTAATTCCGGTGCATCGCTACCCAACCGTGCACCATACCGTACCAATCCAGAGGAGACGAAGGAGATTATCGTCAAGTACGAGGAGCTGCTCGACAAAGGTTATATACGCGAATCTCTTAGTCCTTGTGTTGTTCCTATTATACTAGTGCCTAAAAGGATGGTACGTCATGCGTATGTGTGTTGATTGTAGAGGCATTAATAATATTACTATTCGTTATCGTCATCCTATTCCTAGGCTAGATGATATGCTTGATGAATTGAGTGGCTCTACAATATTCTCCAAAGTTGATTTGCGTAGTGGATACCATCAAATTCGTATGAAATTGGGAGATGGATGGAAAATAGCATTTAAAACTAAGTTCGTTTTATATGAGTGGTTAGTCATGCCTTTTGGGTTAACTAATGCACCTAGTACTTTCATGAGACTAATGAACGAAGTTTTACGTGCTTTCATTGGACGATTTGTGGTAGTCTATTTTGATGATATACTGATTTATAGCAAATCTTTGGAAGAACATTTGGAACATTTACGTGCTGTTTTTAATGCTCTCGTGATGCACGTTTGTTTGGTAACCTTGGGAAGTGCACCATTTGCACCGACCGAGTATCTTTTCTTGGCTATGTTGTTACTCCACGGGAATTGAAGTTGATAAAGCCAAGATTGAAGCTATTGAGAGTTGGCGCAGCCCAAAGCGGTCACACAAGTGAGGAGTTTTCTTGGACTCGCTGGTTTCTATAGGAGTTTTGTGAGAGACTTTAGCACCATTGCTGCACCTCTCAATGAGCTTACAAAGAAGGATGTGCCTTTTGTTTGGGGTACCGCACGGGAAGAAGCCTTCACGGTATTGAAAGATAAGTTGACACATGCTCCTTTACTCCAACTTCGACTTTAATAAGACTTTTGAGCTTGAATGTGATGCTAGTGGAATTGGATTAGGAGGTGTGTTATTACAAGATGGCAAACCTGTTGCATACTTTTACGAAAAATTGAGGGGCCTAGTCTGAACTATTCTACTTATGACAAAGAATTATATGCTCTTGTTAGGACTTTAGAGACATGGCAACATTATTTATGGCCCAAAGAATTTGTTATACATTCGATCATGAATCTTTGAAACATATTAAAAGTCAAGCTAAACTGAATCGTAGACATGCTAAAT